>JAJHZJ010000076.1:0-316129 GCA_023548195.1 Bettongia penicillata ogilbyi
CAAAAAGTGAAAGAAGGAAAAAGAGACAATTAATTATCCCTTCTCTCACAGAAAGCTTGGCCCTTCCTTGAACATGTGGTTATCTCCAGGTGGGGATTTTTTACCTGGGTTGACTAGAAATCACTCTCTCAAACTTCAGACAAGAAACCAAAATCACTTGTCTTGCTCCTAGTATAGCAACACAGTTCTGGTTCTATGATATCTGCATCTGTAATAGTAATTTAAAATGGGAGGATCTTTCTCATTCGTTAATAGGCCCATGTGACTTGCCTGGGTCACATGAGACTGAGTCCACATGGAACATGTGGTGGGCAAAGTTTGTTGAGTAGGTAGAACAGGAAGAGGCGGAGCAAGTGCAGAGCTTAGAGAAGTTAATCTTGAGAGCAGTCAGAGCTAGGTGTGGTCCAGGTGGCTGCCTAACGTGAGTGAAGGAGATTGTTTATGACTTTTCTTAATGAATCTGGATTTTGGGAAGCCTAGCAGGGGGAAGGCTTGAGGATGGTGTTGTTCTCTGCATTACTGTTGTGTGTAGATTTTTGTTACTATGAGGGATTTTACTTTCCCATATCTCAATAAATGTTTTGGTTCTGCCTTCCATGTGGAGAGTCTGGTATTTCATGATTCAGAATTGCACTGGGATATTCATGCCTGAGGTAGGCACTGTGAATATTGCATTAGTGCTATAGGATCCCAATTTCCCTTAGTTTCCAAGGGCTATGATTTAATCTGTAGCAAGTCAAGGTTTGGAGTGATATACATAACCAGTTTGCATGAAGGGCAGTAATGAGGTATACACACTCTTCCTTTCCCTATATGTTTCTATTCTGGACTCAAACATAAACCAGTTTTCAAATGAGATGTATTGTATAAAATGGTTTACAAAGTACCATGTCAATGACAATTACTGTCATTACTGTTTTACTGTTTTATTGTCATTATTCAGTTCTTTTTTAGTTCTTTCCAACACTTTATGACTATATTTTGGGTTTTCTTGGGAGATACAGTGCCATTTGTTCCTCCAACTCATTTTACAATTGAAGAACAGAGGCAAACAATGTTATGTGACTTGCCTGGGATCACATAGCTACTAAGTGACTGAGGCCAAATTTGAACTTTCAAAGATGAGTGTTCTGACTCCAGGCCCAGAGCCTTATCCATTGCGCCACCTAGCTGTCTTACTCTTATTGTGGGTCATTATTATTAAATAATTGATCATTTTAAAAAAAGGAAAAACACTCTCACTCAACAGTAACTTAAGTATTTAGGTATCATTTAATGTGTACTAGACTTTGTGATATTCCCTGGAGCTAAAAAGAAGGTAAAAATCCATTGAGACAATATATGAATACCTAGGTTTAGTGAATATAAATGGTCAGCATGTCACTTCATACTATCTCATATTCACCAGTGTCACAGAGGATGACTCCCCAGATTCCAAAAGGAAGAAAAAAAGTCTCTATAGACAGTGAAATTCTAATGATATTCCTATTTACAAATGGTATTTTATTACACTAATTCCTGTCACACTGAAAGGTTTTCTCAGTGACCTACATGGTTTCTACAAAGAGATGTCTAGTTATCCACATAAAAAAAATAAGACTCTACAGTTAGAAGATTATGACACATGGTGATCCACTTTTTTCATTCATCCTTACATATATCTAATCATAAATGGAAAAAAATGTTGAAATTAGAGTTAAGAAGATCTATGTTAAACTCACAAATCTCTAAATCAACATTGCATTAAAGGAACATATAAAATTTAAAAATGACAACTAGGTGGCACAATGGGTAGAGTGCTGGGCCTATAGTCAGAAAGACTCATCTTCCTGAGTTTCAATCTGTCCTCTGATGCTTACTATGTAACCCTAGGAAAGTCACTTAATGTTTTTTTACTCAGTTTCCTCATCTGTAAAATGAGTTGGAGAAGGAAATGGCAAACTAATTCAGTGTCTTTGCCAATAAGTTCTCAAATGGGATCATAGAGAGTTGGAAATGCCTGAAAAGAGTAACCCACAGCAAACAATAAAGATTGGAATCGAGTAGTGCATGTAAGCAAAATAGCTTTAACTAGACTTGCTCAGATAAACAATTGAAATGTTAAGCTTTGGGAAATCGATGAAAGAAAATACATTGATTTTAATTAATGCAATTTCTAGTAAATATTAATTATGAATGCAAAACTATGAACAAATGACTGGATCAAAAGAAATGAAACATTAGCTCGATTTTGATTTCACTTGCCAAACAGTCATAACAGCTGAGGGCACCAGTAATTTAGGAGAAAAAGTAATGTTGAAAATGTTAAAGAGGCAGGTACAAGACTAGGAACAATATCATGCCACAAAGTAGTAAAGAAAGGTAAAGAAGAAAACTCAGTTTGAAGAAAGCTTCATGTAAGACTCAACTAAGCCAGATGATTCCACAGAGCTTTTTTTATTAGTCTATTTACTTTTGTGTATATATCTATCTATATCTATATCTATATATCCCTCCAACTACCCTAATACTAAGAAAGGCCTATGAGTTACAAATATCATCTTTTCATGTAGGAATGTAAACAGTTCAACATTAATAAATCCTTCATGATTTGACTTTTCTGTTTACATTTTCATGATTTTCCTGATTCTATTCAGCCCTGGTCTTTTCATCAAGAAATCTTGAAAGCCCTCTATTTCATTCAATGACCATTTTTTTCTCCTTGAAGTGTTACACTGTATTTTGTTGGTAAGTAATGTTTGGTTTTAACCCTAGCACAGTGTATTAGTGGATTCTTTCTATTTCTATTTTGCCCTCTGGTTCCAGAATATCAGGGCAGTTTTCCTAAATATTTTCTTGAAAGATTAGATTTAAGCCCTTTCTTTCCTTCTTTTTTTTTCTTTATTTTTTTAATCATGACTTTCAGGTAGAGGAATAAATTTCAAATTATCTCTCCCAGATCCATTTTTCAGGTCAGTGATTTTTCCAATGAGATATTTCAATTCTCTTCTACATTTTCATTCTTTTGATTCTGTTTATTATCTCTTGATTCCTCATAAAGTCAATGGCTTCCATTTGCTCCACTCTAATTTTTAAGGTATTATTTTATTCAGTCAGCTTTCAGACCTCCTTTGCCATTTGGCCAATTCTGCTTTTAAAAATATTCTTCTCCTCATTGGCTTTTTAGACTTCTTTTGCCATTGGTGTAACTATTTTTTAAGGTGTTATTTTCTTCAATTTTTGAAGGGTCTTCTTTACCAATCTGTTGACTCATTTTTTCCCCTTGATTCTCTTGTATTATGCTCATTTCTCTTCCTAATTTTTACTCTACCTCTCTGACTTGATTCTCAAAATCTTTTCTGAACTCTGCCATGTCCTGTGACCAAATCATATTTTTCTTGGAGGTTTATGATGTAGGAGCTTTGACTTTGTTTTCTTTTGGTTGTATGTTTTGATCTTTGTCAGTATATTAAAATTCTGTAGTATGAGGAGGTTTCTACACTGTTTGCTCATTTTTGCAGCCAAATACTTGACTTGATAGATCTTTATTAAGGTAAGATTCTGCTTCTAGTGTGTAGGGTGTACTGTACCAAACTTCAAGAGTTTTGTGCAGTTATTTTCAGAGGTACCTCTAGTAGCTTGTAATTTTTCAGTTCTTTCAAGTTTGTATGATCAAAGGAGAGGTATTTACTCATTTGTTGGTCTGTGTTTGACCTTTGAGTGAATGCAAGCATTCTTTTCTGCCTTTGAACTATGAGGGATATTCCCTCTCCACTGTAGCCAAAAGCTCTGCCACTTCTGCTACGCTCCTCTTCACTCCAAGACCATCACCAACCTTTGACCCAGGTCCAAGCTTGAGCAAAGCAAGAGAATTCTGCCTCAGTGTCAGCAAAGTAATCCCTGTAATCCCCCCCTGATCAGCTGCTCAATCCCCATACCATCTGTGGGCCAGGAGCTCCAGAAGCAGATGCTATTGCTGCTTTCCCAGCCACCACAACCTTCACCTCCCCCTCCCTGGGTTTGAGGCCAGATCATGCTCTTCTCTCACCTGTATCCAGTGGAGTTTTCCCACTGAACTTCTAGGTTTTCCTTGATATTTGTGGACTGAAAAGCCTGGAAACTGCCACAGCTATGGTTATTCCATCCCCTGAGGCCTTCCCTGGTGCTATTTATTCCAGCCCAGCCCATGCTGGACTGTGCTGTGCTCCTGGCCCAATACAATATACATATATATATATATATATATATATATATATATATTATATATATATAATATATATATATATAATACTTATATATATAATACTATATATATATATAATACTTATATATATAATACTGTTGACCTTCCAGGTTGCCTTGGGCTGGAGATTTGTCTAACTCCATTATTTTATGGGTTCTGCAAATCAAGAATTTATTTAGAGTCATTTTTTACAGGTTTTTGGAGGGGTTGAGGAAAGGCTCAAGCCAGTTCCTGCTTTACTCTACCATCTTGGCTCTGCCTCTCCCCACAAACATTTGTAAAGGAAACCAGAAAGAGGACAAGAAATAAATGAGTTGTGAAACAAATTTTACAGTATTGCTATAATAATGGATTAGCATCATTGATTACAGAGAAAAGAATACATTTATATTCTAAACACTTGGGTATTTGTTGTTCCATGTGAGGAAATTGAAATGGAGATAAAAAAAGAATTCAGGAAAATAGCTGAATCAGAGTGAAATCTGTACTGAAGAAAAAAAAAATCAAAGTGCTGATGGATGAATTTTTAAAATGGTTGACATGGAAAAAAGATACAAAGTAATATAGAAATGAGGCCAACAGTTTTTATATATAGTCATAAATGTGCAAAAATGCATACATGTGTGTTTGTATTTATGTGCATTTATCATATTATGTATATAATACATGTATAATCAAAAACTTAATATATGCATACACACATACATAGATGTAAGCAAGAGAACATCAGCAACTAATGACTAATAGATTGGATTTCTCATCTCTATAATATCTTTTTGAGCATGAGCTACACATATTGTAATAAGTATTATGAGGGAGATATCAATAGGTTAATATTAATGATTTTCTGTATTAAGGTGCATCTTCATAGTCACACAAATGCCTTCATGTTTTAGAGACTTAAATATCTCACTTAAAAGAAAAATATTAGAAGATGGGAGGTAGGGGTTACTCAGTGGAGAAAAGGCAGCCACAAAATATCTTTTCCAAGGAAATATATTTTCTAGGACAAAAATTCATAAGTTGAGTTATTATAAGATGCTCTAATAAACACAAACATTTATGCAACAGACATGTGCTTGCTTGGATTGTTTGTCACTATCATGAAGGATGTCCTGCCAAATCTTCAATGGAAGAGGGTTCTCTTATAGAGTGCAAAGCCCTCTAAAAGCTTACATTTTCAATTATATTTGTGATTATTTCATGAATAAGAATGCTACTGGGCTTTGAAAAGAAATTAATTGTAAACAAAAGGATATTAACCCAACAATTCACACAGGAAAAAATAACTGGATGGGAAAAAACAAAAACTTTTTAAGACTATGATAGTTATTCCCTTGAGCATCCCACAAAGGGAAAGAGAGACACATGATATTTACGAGTGGGCTATTATGTGTAACTAATAAAACATTTTAAAGGATTATTTGAGAAAATTTTATTGAGGAAAATGAGCAAGAAAAGAAAATGGTCATGTGGGAGGAATGGAATAATAGGAGGCCATTGGCTGCTCTGATTGCAGGACAAAGCAACAATGAGTCCCTCATTGTGTTGATCATCCATAAACAAACTTAGGAGAGGACTTCAGAACCACACTGAATGAATAGAAATTGATGAGTTGGGATTTGCATAATTGAATGGAACACCTACATCAATGCGATTAGAGATCACTCTTAATATTTAAATAGGGCATGTAGATAGATGGGCAGGTCATTGAGTTAGTTCATCAGTTTATGTAAATTGGAAATATACTGAAGATAGATGATTTTGACACACAATTGAATGATAGGTAGAGAACTACCTGGATTGTGTGGAGGCAATTTTGCAGGGTTTTCAATGATCCCAATTAGTTCATTGACAAGGAATTCATATTTTGGAAACCAAAATTCTCATGGTGTTTTTATGTAACTGAATTATGAACATTAAACCTTCTGAAAAATAAAAATGCAGGACAATGAAGAGTTCTGTGCTGCAGGTAATTAGGTCATAGTATATTATAATTATATGATAACTTAAGAATAATAATTTGCATAAATGACATTATTCAGAAAAAAAGTATACTTGGAAGTTGGAGATATATTCCTACTGTTCAAGGAACTCATTTTTCAATGGAGGAGAAAACATTCTAGTAGCTACATATGACATACCCACACTCTCTACACATAGATATGTATGTACGTATATGTATATACATATACACACATTTATACACATATATGTGTATATAGACCTTACATATTTACATATGTGCATACATGCATGTATATATGTGTGTATACGCACATGTATGTATGTATAAATAGGAGGTAATCTCAGAGTAAAGTCATTAGTAACTAGGGGAGATAGGAAATTTTTTTTTTCCCCTCCATCTAGAAATTAGGAAACTCAAAATGTAATGGCTTCTTAAACTATGCAAATTGACTGCTCATCTGCAACTTGGTCTTAGGGAAATGCATGGGGCACTGAGAGGTTAGGGGGCATGTAATATTTTTCAGAGATAGGACTTACATTCCAGTCTTCCAGACTCCATGGTAAGACTTCTGCCATTTATGCAACTTTGTTTTTTAAGAGACCTAGGAGATTGTAGGACAAAGACAAGAGATATCTGGAGAAGAGACAGGGGGCCATAGAATTCTCCCCATGAGGTAAGAAAGACCAGAGTATTATTGATGAATTAAATGGACAGGAACCTGGTAAAAAGAAGTTCAAAATTGTTTTCACACTTGGAGATGAAGTGAAAAAAATATCCAAAGAGGTTACAGGATGAAAGAGATCCATTACCACAGGTGCAGAAAGGCAGGATTATTCCACAGATAATCAGAATCTATTGGATTAGAATCATGGGGGTATAATGTAGTTCAAGTTTAGTTTTAAGGGACAAAATGAAGACATCTTGCCTTTCCCATTTTCTTACAATTTAATATCTTTCCAGATACTCTATCCAAAAATAATGGCCTATTTCGTACTATTGATTACAAGTTGATGATCATCATATTAGTAATAGCTAAACAGATCATGGTTCATAAATGTAGTGAATTTTTACTCTACTATAAGAAATACAAAGAATGGTAAAGAATATAAGGAAGTATAGGAAGAAATATGAGTTAACACAAAATCAAGTGAATGGAACCAGGAAAAGAGTGCACACAGTGATTATAGAGTACAAGATTAAAATTAGTAAGAGAAGAAAGGAAGAAAATGAAGAGGAGTAAGAAGAGAAGAAAAGCCAGCACTAATAACAGTAACTACTGCAATGAAAACAGTGATATCTACAACCAATATTGTAACGATTATGCCCAATATTTACACTGAAGAACAAATGAGAAAATATTTTTTGGTCCATTCTTTACAAAGGTGGTGGTTGATGAGTATGAAACATTTTATATAATGTTAGATCCACTTTGATTTTTTTTTTTTTTTTGCCAAACTAAAGCTTCTTCCTCTCCTCTTCTCCTTTAATGTAATAGTTAGCTCTCTAGATAGAAGAGACCTTAAAATTATCTTAAAAAATTAAAAATTCCCACAAATGACATTATATATTTCTTCTGGGCAACCTGCTATTATTACTTTCTAAGGAGAGTTAAGTCATATATGCCAGGATGTCTTACATGTAGTAAATACTTCTCAATGGTTGACGAATTGAATTGAGTTGAAATGTCTCATTCTGAATTTAAATTGAATTCATTTATATCATTCTGACTGATAAATTAAAAAAAAACACAGCTACTTAGACAAGCAATAGCTATATCTTTGGGGGCAAATCAAAACCTTTCTGAGCTTCAGATAACTCTCTAAAACTATAACATAAATGTGCTACAATTTGAATTTGCAGTCCTCAAAAATCTCATTCAACAAATAATGGAAAAGATAGAAAACTCAAATAAGCATTTTTTTAAAGAACATCAAACAGTTGTATCAGCTGATTATTTTCATCATATCATTTTATCATTTTTGTTGCTAACATATTTCTTATACATTTCAGAGTTATCATATTCTTATATTCACAAAATGATTATTAAATTAAAATCATACACACACCCACCACAAATCCTCAAATTCATTTGAATTCTCAAATTATTTCAGTAAAATAATAAAGTGATCCTATGACTACATATTCTTATGACTAGCCATTTTTAGGTCAATTTTATACTTGGCATATAAGCTTTTTGTGCCATGTGAAAACCATGGGATGTATATGATAATGATAAACTGATCATTTTCTGAAACCATCTGTGAGGAGTTGGTTTATTTTGCCATCTTTAGTTATTTTTACCCATAGACAATTTTCTTTGTAAGATAATACAGATGTCTCAGTCACCCACTATCTTTCTGGCTCATCTCTGTCCTATTCCACACTTATTTTGTCCTTCAATCTTAATGGAACACCTTTCCAATTAGCCAAATCTCATATCAGTAAGTCATCTTCTTAAATGACAACTTCACACAAGAAGCTGGAGGATTGCTATTTCCCTGAAAGACAGTGTATCTATTTCCTGCTTATATTTTTTGCAGATTCTTATCCCCTCTGGTGGTTAGTTGTTAGCGTTTTTGCTATTTAATGCTCCCTTTCGAAGAATGGCAGCCACAGGACCTACAAAGCTCTGGCTGGGTTGTAGATGGGAGGATGCTGAATTGGCTTTGAATAGGAATGCTGTCAAAAAGGTAGAGTGCTTACATTAGTTCTGGGCACTGACTCTGAGACTAGAGTAATGAATTTTGCATCCTGAAAATAGTCTCTTTTGTGAAAAGATGTTTGGTTGCTGAGACGTGAATTGGGAACTCTCAAAAAAGTTATTTCAAACAAAAATGTAAAAACATGCCTCATATAAACACAGGCACCAAATCACCTGAAAAAGCTAAATTTGTCATATACATTAGAGAGAAACTTCCAAATGGGGTAAGGGGAAAATAAAACATGCTATAAAAATTAGATCCAAATTAATAAAGTACACATGTAAACACATATATATGAAGAAATGTGAAATTATTTCTACGTGCATTGGAACATTAAAATTATTTGAAATAATTATTCAATACCAAGGAGAATTTTTAAAGAACTGACTGCTAAATGAACTATTCAAAATGATATCACTGGAGCTGGAGAATGCAACACGTTTGAAGTTGACAAGGTTTCCTGAAAATTATTCTAAACATTTCACTTCAAGTATTTTAGACATCACTACAAATGGCTGTCACTGGGAATGGAGGAGGCTTGTGCATACATTATATGTGGCCTCATTGTCTGAATATGTGAATCTCTACATTGACACAAAATTGCTATCCTGTCAACATCTAAAAGGACAGATCATTTCATCTCTTCGATGATGAGGTTTCAAATCCACAAAGCACTCAGCTATCATTCCTTTGAGATGATTATGATGCCTCAAATCTGACAGCATGTCTGTGACAGCTTTCACAAATGTTGGGAATCCAATTGTACCTCATTGAGCAGAAGAAGGCAGGTATGTGGAACCCAGAAAATGGAATGGGTAAACAGAAGAAAAAGTGATCTTTGTATATAGGGGTAAGTATTAAAATATTGGTATTGATTCCTTTTCTGCTCATGATATACACAGATGAGGGCTTGAATAATCCATATGGGTACAAGGTTTGCCAGGAAAGAAATATCAGGATAAGCAGATGGCTGCACCATTGCCATATGGCTTCTCAGAAAAGGGTCATGTTGTGGCATCTTGCCAGAAGATTGAACTAGTAATATTTGCATGCCAATATTTTAAGCTGCACAAAAAAATAATAGGTGACTGTTGATGAATAAAAGCCTTAGGAAGTATGAAAGCACTAGGTTACACACATCATCAGAGGTTACTATATTGACTTATTAATCTATTAAAAATAACTCATTTTAGTGATTTATGTACCTTTTGTATAAACAAGCTTAAAGATAAACTTAAAAAAATATAGTGATTTAGAGGTGGAAATTACGGACTGTCTAAACCAACACTCTCTTTTTATTATTATTAAAAATAGTAAATAATGATTACAGAACTAACAATATAAATACTAAGCCAAATGCATTTTTGATTTAATTATTTCAACAGGGCAGTAGATATAGTGCTGACTTAGGCTAAGGAAGTCCTGAGTTTAAATTCTGTTTCTGATGCTCATCATGTTTGATGCTCGTAAATTACTTACACTCATTGAACCTGTTTCTTTAACTATAAAGTGAGAGTAATACTTCCTACAGTATCTCCTCACAGCATGGTTGTTAGTCTCAAATGAGAAAATGAAACTGACACATTGTATACAGTTCAAGGCACACTGGGAATTTAGGCAACCATTGAGTAATAACTTTACATACATTATCTTACTTCAACTCAGAAAAAAAAAAACTGTGCAAGGTAGCATTTTAGAGATAGGTTCAGAGAGTTGTGCTTAGGGAAATATAGCTAATAAGTACCTGAGGCAGGTTTTGCACCCAGATTTCTCTTTCCCTAAATCCAGAGATTATCTACTTCACCATACTGACTCATTTTATAGATGAGGAAACTGAGTCCAAGAGAAGTTAGGGAATTTCCTTCCGATCATAGAGCATAGGAGTTAGGGCATTAACCCTGATTCTCTCACTTGATGGACAATGCACTTAAAATATCAATTCAAGTTATTTGTATTTTTTGGGAATACAATTTATTTTCATATTCAATGCAGTTTAAACTATATTGTGAGTGATCAGGGCAAGAAGGGTTTCTGAATAGTGGATGGAAGCCTGGTACAGTGGAAATAATAGTTGATCTGGCTCTGGAAGCAGTGGACCTTGAATCAAATTTCACCTCCAATAGGATAACTAAATGACATTGGGCAAGTTACATAGTGTCACTGGGCTTGAGTATCTTCATTTGGAAAATGAGAAAGTTAGATGAAATGTAACATCTGTGGACATTGCTGTCCTGAGATCTTTAAGCCTGCGATTAAGATTTCCTCTTTTCCTACTATTAAATTTGACTTCTTTAAAGGAAGCATTGGTCTAATTATTCTTCCCAAAGAAAATACATCCAGCCTCAAGTTCGGAAGCTGTATGCACATGGAAAGAAATTTCCTATCACAAAACTGATCGTTCAGAAGTGTAGGACTCCCATAGAAACAATGGTATAATCCGGGATAGTATTTGGTGCAAGTATTCACAATCAAATCTACAAGCAACAACTGACATGTAGACAGTTTGTGAAGTTTATAAATGACTTCACATACATTATCTAATTTAACCCTTTAAATAACCCTTCAAGGCATGGAATACAAGTATCATTTCATCCATTTTAACAGAGAAGGAAACTGAGTCCTGAAGAAGAAAGCTCACTTCCTCAGAGTCATATAGTTAGTGTAGCTAGTGATTTTCTGGATTAGGCTTCAAATTTAGGATTTTTAACTACCATTTCATATATCCTTGCAACTTTTCTATAGTTGGATCTCATAAATAATAAATATGTAATGAAAATAAAGATTCAATTATAATTTTCATAATTATATTTTTCCTGCCACAAAATAAGCATTGTTATAAAGATTACTGAAGAATCTATTAATGCACTATGATATTAAGTGGAAATATAACTCACTGAATCATAAATATCACTGTCTCTAGGTCTAGTTTTTCATCATCTCCTCTTCCTCCTCCTTCTCTTTCTTCTTCGTCATCTTTATATTTAGCAAGATTCTATATCGTGAATTCCAATTTCATTTTTCAATGAACCACTAGATACCTCTAGCATTTCAACATATCTAAATGACATTTATCTGAGTCCAGAAACCAGTAATTTTTACTAAGTTCTCTATTTTTCCTAGTGTCACCATGATAATTGTGGTTATGTAAACCTTAGCCTTTTCAGTTTGTTCTTTCCCTGGAGCCTCATTGAGTCATTAAATCATGTTTATTCTATCACTTTAAATTCATATTTATTATCTTCATTCAACCATTATTCCACTCATTTCAGTCCTTATTTCTTATCAGATCATGGTAATAACCTCCATCTGAATTCTTACCTGGATCCTTCTCTTCTAATCCATTCTATAAGTATCAGCCAGATTCAATTTCCTAAACTACATTTCTGATCTTCTCATTTCTTTTCCCATACTTGAAAAATCTTTATTAGCTACCTCCATTAAGATTCAAATAAAGGTTTCCTAAGCTCAGGTTCAGTACTTATTCCAGAAGATCATAGGACAAAAACAGGCACAAACAGATATCAGTCCTTTGATCGGCAAGCAGGCAAAGTGACAGTTTTCAAAGTAAATTAAGTTAGAGCAAACAGCTGAGATATTCTCCACTAGGAGTTTGGATACTATACAAACCCAGTGGTCAGTGCAATCTACCTGTATTTTTTTTTTTTTTTTTTGAGATTGAGTCAAATTAGATAAATATAAGGCAGGAAAAAATGAGAAGATGTAAAAAGAAGTACAGGAAGATGCCAACTTGGGTTCTACCATTAATAAGTTGCTACCAGAAAACATCAATTGAACCCAAAATAAAATAAATAATTAACAGTCATAAATGTGTTTAAATAGATTGCATATGTTTTATGAAAAAAAGGTTGGGAAAAAAACATGGTCATCTAAATCTCCCTGCAAATTTAGCCTGCTCAGGGCTACACAGTAGCAGATAATATTTTTTAAGTGATAAAGAGTAGGATGTATATTCAATAGTATGATAAAGTTGGACGTGTAATGAATTGGGATTCTAGGGAATTAAAGAGCCTCACTTTCCATTCCGGTTCTGCTACCTAGCCTCTGCATGATCTCAGATGAGTTATTCAACCACCTTTTGCTTAGATTTCATCATTTGCAAAATGAGAAGATTGCACTCAATGACCCATAAAGTCCCTTTCAGACATAGGCTACTGAAGTTATAAATTTACATCATGAAGATTAAAATTTGGTGTAAATACTACAGACAGACATTCCATATGTGTACACATATATACATATGTATAGATACACATATAAGTGTATGTGCATTGATAGAGAGGAAAAAGAGAGAAAGAGAAACAGAGACAGAGAGAGAGAGAGAATTACTAATAGTCATATCTGATTTTTAGTAGATATATTGATTTAACTTATTTATTTGTAGTTGTTATTCTTTGACATCTTCTTACTTATGCAGTAGAGGTGACCTTGGGTTCTGAAACACAACTGTGTGTGAGCATAATCTTTGTTAAATTCTTTGAAACAAATTCTTTGATTTTGTTTAATTCTTACTACAGCCTACATCTGCTGTGAAGCGGCTTTGCTAAGGGAAAAGTAAGCCATCAGCAAGCACAATGTCCATTTTGTAGATGAATTATTTGGCCAGGATGGTGATCCATGAAACAAACAAAAATGTAATATGCCTCTCAGTCATAAGTAGCCTTCTGCCAAATCGGACTTCCTGCTACTTCCACAAGTGACAGAAGTAGATTGGTGGAAATGCAAGCAGTTTAGTTTCATGTTAACAATTGAATGGAACAGACAGAGGTAAAAAGCACCTTAGGCATTAACAGTCACACTATAAAGATACAGTTTAAATACAGTAGTTAAGTTAATGGATGGGGTGACCCTGAGCTTGTAGCATCACAGCAGGAAGCCTGGATCATGCTGGGACTGTGGGGAAAGCTCAGCTTGAATAAACTATGAGCATTTCCAGTGGCAACAGATCTAAAGGAAGAAATAATGAGAAATTATACCATGAGTTGTAAAAGTTCCTTTTTTTCCTGCTTGAGGGCAGATGGGTGAAAGCTCAGGGTAGGGGTAGGCACAGATTATAACAGCATTAGAAAAAAATTTCTGGCAATTAGAGGTATTAAATAGTACTTGAGATTTCATCATGGGGGTACTGAGTAGTCTGTTATCAAATTTATTTCAAAAGAGTCTGACTGATATTTATTAGATATTTTCTAGAAATTTTTATAATAGGAAACTGGTAGATTCAGGAAGAACTGGGTTCAAATCCTACTTATGATAATTTCTGACTGTAGGACCATGGGCAAGAGACTTCCCTGGCCCTCAGTTTCCTTAACTGTAAAAGGAAAGATTTGGATATCTAAAATCCCAAATCCACTTATGTTCTAAATTGAGATTTCTAGATTATGGATACTTGTGGACCAAATTCTATTGAGGTCCCTTGCCACCTAGACTTTTATTAACCTGAGTTAATTAAGTTAGAGAATGTGAATAAATGCTGGAGAAGGCCTAAAGTGTGAGAGCCAGAATGGACCTTAGGCAGCATCTAGGCCAATTATTTCATTTTACAGATGCCTGAGTCATAAAAGAGTAAATAACTTTTTGAAAGAAGCACAACAATTCAGGGGCATTATTGTACCTGGGATGAATTTTTTCTTTTACTGAATAACAGAATCTGCTAGTTAGAAGGGTTCTCAGAAATCTTCTAGTCCCACCTATTCATCAAGGTAAGCCCTACTATGTTATTTCTGAGAAGTTTTTCTGTTGGAACATCTCCAAGGAAAGAAAACATCACCTCAGGGATAGCCAATTTTTGAACAGTTCAAATAGAAAGTTCTATTTGTTTGTTCTTCTCTGACATCAAGCTTAAATTAGTTTCTTTGTGACTTCCACCCATTGTTTCAAGTACTCCCTCCTGGGGTTAAACAGAACAAGTTTAATCTCACAACTGGAACAACTCTTCAAATACTTGAAGACAACTATTACAGCATCCTTTAGTTCTCTCTCTTCCTTGATAAATATACACAGTTCTTTCAAACAGTCTGCTTAGTTCCTTCAATTTGGTAGTACGTGGGTTTTCATTTGGAAATCTTACCAAACATTTTACTAACTGTGTTACTCTGAACAAGTCACTGAACCTTTACCTGCTTCAGTTCCCTCAAATCTAAAATGAAGAACAAATTACCACCTACCTTTCAGGATTGTTGTGAAAATCATTTTTTTAAAGCATCTAAGACAGTGATTGGCAAAAAAGAATACACTCTAAATAAGTTCTTTTCACTCCTCTTTCCTGTGGACTGAATAAAAAAAATTCTCACTTGTCTGACCTCCAAGAATGGAGCTCCCACAATGACACTGAATTTCAATCATTCTGTTCTGACCGTTATTGAGAAGACAACCTATGGTTTACTATTGTTTTATTTCAATTGATTAACATTTTAGACCTAGACTTGATGATAGGAAACAGGAAGTGCTAAGGGTCCATTTACATATTTCATGCCCTATAAAATAACTTTCAGTCTTCAAGTTCACCACTCTTAAGTACAAGACTCTTTCTGGAACCATGTTAACTTAACTGCATATTTACTGCTTGGTCGTAACTCACACAAGTGATCTCATGTATTAAAATTTTGCATAGTGGGTGGTTGTTTGCATTTTTACAGGTTCATGCTATTTGTTAGCATATTTATAGCCAATATATTTGTCCACCAACCCAGGAGTCAAAAGACTAAGGTGTTAACTTTGTTTCTTTTACTAACTTGCTGTATGACTATAGGAAGGCACATATTTGAATTTCAGTTTATTTGTCTTTAAAATGAAGAAGATAGTCTAGATGATCTCTCACATCTCATTCAGCTTTAATAAACATTGATTTGGTCATTTTACTTTTCTCTATCACAAATATCGATGATTCTAGACTCGAAGCTATCATCCTATCTTACAAAATGGATTGTCCTTTATATTTTGATTGTTTCATTGAAATAGTAACTCAAAATTATGGCTTACCTCTCATGCTTTCACACAATAGCCATGTGAGGTAGCAATTGGAAGTGTAACAGGTAAGGTTGGTGTTTGTGTTTGCCTTTTAACTGACGTTAACTTCTAGGCAGCTATTTTACAAAACGGATCAAAACCTTATGGCATGATGCATGTTATCCCCACTTTAATTGTCTACTACTGGAGTAGTGCCAGAGATGCTTTGAAGAGAATGAGCTTACATCCCAATACTTTTACTCAATTAGAGAGCAGTTAGTATAGTTAGCTTCACAATAATATGAAGAATATTATAAATCATAAGAGCAGAATAGTAGCTTATCTTCTTTCTGAACCTCATCAAAAAGATAAGAAGAATGGGACAATGACATCATTGCTATAATGTTTTTGCAAAGCATAGATCAGAGTTAAAGATCTTGCCTGGCTTAAATCAAGTTTAGTCAAATTCAATATTAGTTGCTTTCTATTTATTTTTTTTATCATTGGATGATGCCTCTACCCAGAGCAGTAACCTTGGAAAATCAGGATATAGTCCATGTCTAGGACTCTGGAGAAATTATTAGATGTCCTAAAGACACCATGCAATCATTCAATCTAGGAATATATCACATAGAGAATAAGTATATGTGAAAAACAGAAAAGATTTGTTTTTGAGCCCATCCATAGGCAGCAAAACTTTGGAACCTTCTTTTATGAGGTCTTACTCCTTGACCTACTCACTATGCATTTTGATACTCTTATGTTCTGTCTTTTAACTGGGCCCAGGAATTCCTCTTCTTATTATCAAGACTATTGCTATAGTAAGGTACTTGATATTACCTAATAATTCTTCTTCAACATCAAAGAAGGTTGGTCACAGTTTCTTTGTCCAGGAGATCTGCCATCATTTTTTTTCATTATCTCTCCATTGCTTGAGTTCCCCTATTTCACATTTTGGCCAATGAGGTCCTCTGACTACTCTCTGTAATGTGAAAGAGCCCAACACTTCCTCCTTTCCTGAGGCTAGCTATGGAGGTCCCTAGAGGAACCTCAAAGCTATATGATCTTTTTCTAAGAACAGAATTTGCACGGTGCATAGCACCTCTCTTAGTTGAATCTCTGTGAGTATTTCATACTCTATGTCTATTCTTAATTTTTATTTAAACCCAAGTCCAATGGCAAAACTTTAATACATTTGTAGGTATTTCTTAATAGCTCATTTTCAAATTTCATTTTAATTGGGATGACATTGTCACCAGAAGGCCTCTCTATTAATGTGCAAACATTTTATATGTAACTCCAACATATAATCAGGTGTTCCTTTCCAGGAAATTGCTAATCAGGAATGGTGGGGGAATGGAAATGTAAGGCAACCTGAAAGACTTGGATGTCTGGTAATAGGGTAACAGAAAAGTGAAGGCTAGTGGTCCACTAAAGGATATAAGGAAATGTTACCTTCACATAATCTCACTTAGGCTTGAACTTTCAGGTAACCATAGACTTACTGAGATTGACTGCTAATAACCATTGATATTGTGCTACTGAGGAAGTTTTGGTTCAGGGTATATTGATGAAGAGATACTTATTCATTTAAAGCATTCGATATTTGATAGTGTATGTAGACTGATGAATTACACACACACGTACATAAACATGTATTCATACACATAAATGTATATTTATATATGTGTATGTGTACATATATAAGCATATAATCTTCTCCAGCCTTTTGAACCTCTGAGAAGTCCAGAGAATTACCTGTATTTTAATTTGTCCTTAATTTAAAACTGTTAGTGCATTTCCTTCTAGTAAACATTTACTCTGATGCCTCAGGACAATGTCAAAGTGACCCTGGGTTCTTGATGGCTATTGAAAGTCTTGATTTTCAGTTCAAGCATGATACTGTTGCACATTTCCCCATTAATAATTCAGAGAGTATTGCTGGAGTGTTAGAAGGAGGGGGAGGTGAACAATGAGATGGGTGAGACTCCAAGAAGATTTCAAAAGAGAGATCAACGCAAACCTTGAGGATAGATTAGAGATGTGATGAATCTATAATTCTTTCATGAAAAATTGAGAGCATAATGTGGCCCACATATATATTTGTGAGGAAAGAAAAGGGAAATTTTCAGAAAGCAAGCAAGAGTTATGGTGGCTGCAGTCTCACAGTGGATTTATTTGAAGATGGGAAAATAGACAATCAAACTATTCAAATAATAGAATAAATGTTTCTGTCTGTTCAGGAAGTGAACTGAAGTTCAAGTAGGACTATTTTCCATGAGAACCAATTCATTTATTCATTTCTAGTTAAGAAAAAAGATTGAAGCTTCCTTGGGTTGTCTTTACCCATTCCCTATCCCTTCCCTCATTGACACATCTCAAACATATATATCTGGGACACTAAGATAAGTGTAGTGGCCTTCTGATTATGGCTATCAATCATGACTACACTCCAAATCCACTATCACCACAGTTAAATCTGGTATCTTTGATTTAAGTGAAGTGGGAGATACAATGACCCTAGAGGATAGTGGGGCTAGGGGTTTAGCAGAGAAATCTGAGGATGGCAAATTGTAGCTATTATTTTGAATAGTTGGTCCCAATGATCTCATAGAGTAGAGGATTTTTTTCATGTTTTCTGGAAAAAAAAACAAAGGTATTGCTTTCTGCAAGAGCAAGACAGCACTGTGAAATTTGTATTTTCTGAACTGCAAGGCTGACCTGAGACTAAAAAGAAATCTTGGCCTCTTTTCACTTTTGCCTTGTAAATGTCATTAGGCAATCATTGGGTCACCTTCTGTCTTTGGGGAGAAAAAAATCCAGAATGATTTGGAACCCCCTGCTACATACTGTTTTGAAGGCACCATCCAATTTCATTAGGGAACAGTCATAAAATCATAGATCTAAAACTAGAGGAGGTCATCCTCAGAGTATAAAGGTGAGGCAAACACAGATCCAGCTATGTTGTGACATCCCCAAGATCACCCAGAAAATAAGCATTAGATGCATGTTTTGACCCCTGTACCTTTGAAGCCATTTTTCTTTCCATTGCATTCCAACAGCAGTTGGGTGATCTAGTGAATATAAAGCTGGGCCTGGAATCAAGAAGCCCTGAGTTCAAAACCAGTCTCAGACACTTACAGAGTATGTGACCCTGGGCAAGTAACTCGGCATCTGTCTGCAACTACCTTCCAGTTTTGTCAGAATCAATTAGGTAATATTTTTAAAAAAGCTTAGCGTAGTTTTGAACACACAATGAGGCTTTTCTTTCTTCCCCTGTGCTACATTATCTCTTGGTTTAGTTTACATTGGAAAGAATTTGAATGTGGATGGAAGAATGGACAAAAACTAAATATAACAGTATTTGTGAGAGGTTAAGTTAGAGAAGACTTTCTGTAAGAAATGAAAATTAAGATGAGAATACTTAAGAAGAATTGCAATTTAGAGAGAATATACAAGAATGAGTAGCAGCATTTTCCCCAAAGACTGCAAGAAGCATATATAGCATAGAAGAGGACAGGATAAAAAATTAAAAAAGAAGCTAGCAAAGCATCCAATTCTTCATTTCTCCAAAAGTAGATGATAGAAAGGCCAATTTTCATTTTCAGATTTAGGTTAGATGTGGCAGTTAGTCAATGCACTTAGGCTTTGAATGTCCTTTACTTGTGAGGAGAGCTGAAATTCATTAAATTTGTTTCAGATTCTGTTTTTGTCCCAGGTTGCACAATAGCGATATTTTCTCCCATTTGTGTGGAACATCACAGAAAGAACATGTTTTGTATGACACATTAACAGAAACTTAACATATAATTAATGGTTTAAGGTATTTTCTTCCCTAAGGTGACCACAGTTGTATATTTCTCATTCTCCTTCCTTGTAAAAAAGATGCAATAAGAAAAGTATACAAGATCTGAAATTCTACATATCCTTGCATGCTTAAGCCCTCAATTTTAGAGGAGGATTCTGTTTCTTCATCCAACTGGCATTTTTTGGACAGCTTTTAGTGAAAATTAGGAATCTTTTGACACTTGGAGACATATATGGAATTAGAAGCTCTTAGACAATATTTTCTTATTAGTAAACTTTTACAGCATTTGTTTAACAAAGCCATTAAGTTTATGGCCAGAAATGGTATTAGGTATTAAGAATGCAGAAGTGGAAAAAAAATAAGCCTGAGTATTACTTCTGCCCTCAGAAGCTTACATTCTATCTGTAATAGCAAAAACATATGGATAAATGCAAATATATTTTAAAAAACAAATTGAGTTGTACAATAAGTAATGGAGAGGATTTCAAAAAGGTTTGAGAACACATGTATGAACTGATGCATGATAGAGTAGACAGCACCAGAACAACTTATACAATGATAATAATATAGTAAAGGCAAGCAATTTTGAAACAACTGAGAACTTTTTATTAGCACAACAGCGATTCCAGAGAATTTATGATGAAATATGCTACCCACTTTGTCATTAAAGAGGTAAACATTTCTGGGTGTAAAATGAGACTTATAGGCAATATAGAAATGCATTTGATTTATGATACATATCTTTTTCTTTTGCTCTTAATTGGGAAAAGGAGAAAAAATGGACTGTCCCTCATAAAAACATTTTTTAAAATTAATGCAATCTTTGCATTCTCCAATTTTCTTTGTGAAAGAATAAGAATGAAACCTCTACATCTTATGTTTCTTTTTTTAATCAAATGCAAAGTTATTATATAAAATGCTAGCAACTCAGACAGGGGGAGTGGGATAAAGAAAGAATAAGTGATGAAAAAAGTGAAAAAACTTGGAAGTCAGGGATTTGGAGAAACAAAGGTAAAATGGTTGGGCTATCCTGAATCTGGTTGCCTTATCTATAGTTGTGTCAATTTAGAATCAGACAATCTTTCTTATGTTGAGTCTTACTTCATCCACTTATTAGCTGTCTCTGGACAAGCTACTTGATTATTCTCTGCATTTTGTCATCTGTAAAATATTGATATTACTTTTACCACACTTAATAGTATTTTATTTGATTTCCAATTAAATGTCTATACAGTTTTCAGTACTCGCTTTTATAAGATTTTGATTTCCAATATTTTTGTCCTCCTTCCTTCCTTCTCTCCCCATCCCCTCCCTAAGGTAACAAGGAATCTGATAAATGTTATATATGTAAAATCATATTAAAATATATTTCCACCTTGGTTTTGTTGTGAAAAAAGAATAAGAACAAAAGGCTTATGGCTTTCATAAAAAGAAAATAAAGCAAAATCATTCTGCATTGAGACTCCAAAGTTCTTTTTTTTGGATGTGGATAGCAATTTCCATCATGAGTCTTCTGTAATTTATTTGGATCATATCATCACTGAGAAGAACTAAGTCTTTCATAGTTAGTAATTGCACAGTGTGGCTACTACTGTGTGCTGTGTTCTATGCACTTCACTCAGTATGAATTCATTCGAATCTTTCCAGATGTTTCTGAAATCCACTTGCTCATCATTTCTTATAGTAAAATTATATTCATATCCATTATATTTCATTCATTCCATTCATTATATTCATATGCCACAGCTTGTTTAGCTATTCCCCATTGATCAGCGTCCCTTCAATTTCCAATTCTTTGCCATCCATAAAAAGGTGCTAGAAATATTTTTGTACATATGGCTCTTTCCCCCTTTTTAATGATCTCTTTGGGATACACACATAATATGTAAAACATTGTTTCACAGCTTTCTACTTTACATTTTGCCAGCTGTATTGGCTTTTTATATTTTGGTGCAAAAACTCTTTTTATTTAAAAAAACCAAAATTATCCATTTTGCATTTCATCTTATTCTGTATCTCTTGTTTGTCATAGATCCAACAGGTAAATTATTCTTTGCTATCCTAATTTGATTTTGGTATCATCCTTTATGTCTCAAACATGAACCCATTTTGATCTTATCTTAGTATGTGGGGTGAGATATTGGTCTATGCCTAAATTCTGCCATACTATTTTCCATTTTTCCCAGCAGTTTTTGTCAAATAGGGTATTCTTATACCAGAAGCTATATTTGGGTTTATCAAACACTAGATTACTGTAGGCATTTGTTACTGTGTCTTGTGTAACTAACCTATTTCATTGATCTACCATTCTATTTCTTAGCCAGTACCAAATAATTTAAATGATTATGACTTTATGATATAGTTGTACATTTGCTATATGTAGTCCACCTTCTCTTGCATTTTTTAATTAATTTACTTGATATTCTTGACCTTTATTCTTTCAGATGAATTTTGTTATTATTTTTTCCAGCTCTATATAAAATATTTTTGGTGGTTTGATTGGTATGGCACTGAATAAGTAAATTAATTTAATTATGATTATCATAAAGTATGGGCATTATTAATTATATTAAATTAATTCACTGATATTAGACCCTTTCCTAAGAGAATAAAATCTCAATTGAAAATTTTGACTCAAGTGGCAAGCCTTCAATAAAATCATCAAACTGTTTGAAATTTGAAAGGAAAAATGAAAACAAAATCAAAACAAAACCTTAGCATAAGTGTTTATCTATTTGGGAAAAACAAAAACAGAAACCTCATATTCTTCTACTCAAGCAGGAAGACATTGATACAACTATATTTTACTATGTAGTTGCAAAATGAAATTAGACTGTTCATATGTGATTCCATATCAGGCTAC
The DNA here is from genome assembly GCA_023548195.1 of Bettongia penicillata ogilbyi. Lineage (NCBI taxonomy): Eukaryota > Metazoa > Chordata > Mammalia > Diprotodontia > Potoroidae > Bettongia > Bettongia penicillata. The sequence continues at coordinate 22,528 of JAJHZJ010000076.1, forward strand.
TCCTCTTGCTCCTCAATTAGACATTTACTATCTCCTTTAACAACTCTGACCTTTTTAACCTTGACTATAGAAAGCCACTCAACAGAAATGCACCAGTAATCCTCCCACTGAGCTGTCAGTTTACCAGCAGAAATAACTTTACCTAATTTTAATAATGTTTATGTTTCTTCCAGTTTAGAACATCAAAGGTCCTGAATGCTTTTAGATAGAAGCAATATACGAATCATACATTTTTAATGAGCTGAATTATAGGTACAAAACATCTTGCTTTCCCTCTTCAAGTCCATTAATACACACTCCACTTTTAGGATGAGGTCATCAATGACAATAAGCTAGAGAGGGAAGATCAGAATCTATAAAACAAACATTTTTCATTCAACTCATCACTCCCTGACCCCTGTAACAATAATAGACTATTTAGGGGATTGAAAAGCCAATAATCCAAAATAAGTAAATTCTAATGCTAAGTATAAATGTGTATAGAGAATAATAATTGACATTAATATAATGTTTTACAAATAATGTTTCATTTGAGACTACTAAGACCTCTATAAGGTAGTTGCTACTTATATTATTAACATCATTAAATAGATTGTGAAACTGAGTTTGAGAGAGGTAAAATGATTTTCTCATGGTCATTCAGATAGCATCAGAACTGGATTTTAAACCATAACTTCTAGTCCCTGCATCACCACTATTCACTAATAAAAAAAATAAACTAGTGATAGTGAAAGAGAAAAAAAAGAATCATAGGATTTAAAATATCTGAACAGATATTTTATGTTTCTTTGGAGAAAGGAGGGAAAATTTCCCCAAGATGAATAGCTACACACTCTTCTGTTTTGTGTTTGTTTTATTAAGGATTTTTCCATATTTTCCCTGTCAAATATTATATCTAAGCCAAATTTTGATCAATATTTTTTCATGTAAATTAATTTAACAAGCCTGAAAATTCTTAAAATATGTAAAAATGTAACTATGTCAATATCTATGGATACACAATCACACATATGTATAAAAGTGTACATGCATATGTGTGTTTATACACACATATATATTATATATAAGTATATAATATATATACACATGTATATACATATATATTCATATTTATATGCATGTATAGCAACAAGTATTTATCATGTCCTCAATGTAGGCCAGGCATTGTGCTACATAAAGGAGAGTCAGCAAAATACATATTTCATATTTGAATGGGATAATCAATAATCAAATAAGTGTAGCTATATATCTGTGTGAATGTGACCATTTGAGCTCTATTTAAGTCCATCTTTTTGTACAATTCAGCCCAAGTACAGAAGCAACTTCATGTCCCAAGGTCGCACAATCTTTTTCTGCTAGGACCTTATAATCTCAGATACAAATTCCCCTCTGAGATAAGTGACCAGATTACAAAGCCTGTTGAACAATGCAGCCATTACAGTACAGATTCAATATTGTTTAACTCTTTATGGCCCTTCACATTCAATAATTCAGACCCTTTGTCTTTGCAGTCTGTAATTCAAAACCTCCTCAGTGAGAGACACACAATACACAATGGAAATCAAACAGAGAAAACTACATCAAAATCCAAGAAACCAGAGTCTTTGTGATTTAAATCTTTATCTCTCCTTCCAGAGCAACCATTTCTACAACAGTAATATATTGGAGCAACCTATATACAGAAATTATGCCTTTCCTAAATTTTTGGACTGATGGCAGATAGTTCAAGTAAAGGAGCTGAGTTTAATCTTGAAGTTTGTTGGCAGCCTCCCTCCCCCAGAGCCAATATTTTAAGCTTATTGATTATCCTAAGAGCTAAAATGGAAAGATAAAAGCTAAAGGAAGGGGATTCAGTATCCTATTGCATTGCACATATGTAGTTTCCAGTACTAACCCCAAAGTTAAAAGGAGAGACAGCTTTTGGAGCTACAGGGAAACAAGAAAGGGATCTAGTCATTATTCCAAGACAGAGAGGAGTGCTTGTGGTCAGTCATGAGAGAATAACGACACTCTTCCCAATTCCAAGGGAAGGGACAAACAAGAGATACAGAATAAGATGAAATGCAAAATGGATAATTTTGGTTTTTTTAAATAAAAAGAGTTTTTGCACCAAAATATAAAAAGCCAATACAGCTGGCAAAATGTAAAGTAGAAAGCTGTGAAACAATGTTTTACATATTATGTGTGTATCCCAAAGAGATCATTAAAAAGGGGGAAAGAGCCATATGTACAAAAATATTTCTAGCACCTTTTTATGGATGGCAAAGAATTGGAAATTGAAGGGACGCTGATCAATGGGGAATAGCTAAACAAGCTGTGGCATATGAATATAATGAATGGAATGAATGAAATATAATGGATATGAATATAATTTTACTATAAGAAATGATGAGCAAGTGGATTTCAGAAACATCTGGAAAGATTCGAATGAATTCATACTGAGTGAAGTGCATAGAACACAGCACACAGTAGTAGCCACACTGTGCAATTCATTCTACTCTATGAAGTAGAGAAGGAACCAGAAGAGCTATCATGTATTCCCCTCTAAACTGATGTGCCATATAAAATTTTGGAATGGCAAACCCAACAAAAATTCAGATAAAATAATTTTTCAGCCCAAGACAACTTAGGAGATTATCAGGAAATGTCTGCCTTACTAAATTGGTTATGTGAAGTGTCACATCACCGACAGCACAGATACATCCTCTTTTCTACCAGTAGGTCTCAGAGGGAGCTGAAGTGGCAGTAGCAAGAGCTCAGGAACACTCAGTCTACTGTCTATGGCTAGGGCATATCAGAAAACTTGGTGGAAAGAGATTGCAGGGAACATTTTATTGGTGATAGATTCAGTATCCTATTGCATTGCACATATGTAGTTTCCAGTACTAACCCCAAAGTTAAAAGGAGAGACAGCTTTTGGAGCTACAGGGAAACAAGAAAGGGATCTAGTCATTATTCCAAGACAGAGAGGAGTGCTTGTGGTCAGTCATGAGAGAATAACGACACTCTTCCCAATTCCAAGGCACAAAGGAATAATTGCAATTGATATGATCATAATACCAGGGCAAGAAGTAATATTAACACTGATGGCTATATGCTCTCCTTTAACTTGTTATTAATAATTTCCTTGCATCACTCATTTTTCTTCACAATTTTCCTTCTTCCCTTACTTGAATTTCAAAATTCTTTTTGAGCTCTTTTATGGGCTGAAACCAATTTATATTTTTCATGGAAACTTAGATATAGAAGTATTGACTTTGTTGTCTTCTTCTGAGTGCTCATTTTGATCTTCTTTGTCACCATAGTAATTTTCTACAGTCAGAGCTTTTCCCACCTCTTTTGCTCATTTCCCCAGCCCATTAATTGAATTTCAATTCTTTGTTAAAATAGGGCTCTACTTCCAGAGTAAAGGGTACACTTTCCCAAGTTTTTTATTTTTTATTTATTTTTCATTTCTTTTTTATTTTGTGTGTGTGTGTGTGTTCTACAATCACTACCATAAAACCTAGATTTTTAATCTCCCCCAACCCTACTCCCCCTCCATCCCCAAGATGGCTTACAATTCTATATAGGATTTACATATACTTCCCTATTGAATATGTTTTCACTATAGTCATTCTATGTAGATGAATTAAAATAAATGGAAGAAATCATATAACAAATCAAGACATAATACACACACACACACAAACATGATCTGCTATGTTCTGCAAATGAATTCCACAGTTCTTTCTCTGAGTGTGGAAGGCATTTTGCCTTAGAAAACCATTGGGATTTGTTTTGTTTTTTAAGTTCTTGCTTTATTACGAAGTTCCAAGTCTACCAGAAAAAACTCTTGCACGCTGTGGTCATTGCTGTGTACAAAGTTCTCCTGGTTCTGCTGCTTTCACTCAGTATCAAATCACATAAGTCCTTCCAGTCCTCCCTGAAGTCTTCTTGTTCATTGTTTCTTATGGCACAATGGTATTCCATAGTACTCCATTACATTCATATGCCATAATTTATTCAGCCATTCCCCAATTGATGGGCATCCCCTTGATTTCCACTTTTTGGCAACTACAAAGAGTGCTGCTATAAGTATTTTTGTACATGTGGGAGCCTTTCCCATTTTTATGATCTCTTGGGGATACATTCCTAGAATCAATATTCCTGGGAAAAAGGGTATGTTCATTTTTGTAGCCTTTTGGGCATAGTTCCAAACCACTTTCCAAAATGGGTGGATGAGCTCACAGTTCCACCAACAATGAATTAGTGTTCCAACTCTCCCACATCTTCTCCAACATTTCTCATTTTCCTGTTCTGTCATGTTTGTCAGTCTAATGGGTGTGATGTGGTACCTCCAAGTTATTTTGATTTGCATCTCTCTAATCAAAAGTGATTTAGAGCATTTTTTCATATGATTATAGATATCTTTAATTTCTTCCTCTGAAAATAGCCTATTCATATCCTTTGACCATTTATCAATTGGGGAATGACTTGTATAGTAGTACATTTGAGTCATTTCTATATATATTCTAGAAATGAGGCCTTTATCCCTGAAATTAGCTGTAAAAATTCTTTCCCAATTTACTACATCCTTCCAAATTTTGGTTGCATTGGGTTTGGTTGTGCAAAAACTTTTCAGTTTAATGTAATCAACATTATCCATCTTTCATTTCATAATACTTTCTATCTCTTCTTTAGTAAAAAGTTCTTCCATTCTCCATAAATCTGATAAATAACACTATTCCTTGCTCCTCCAGTTTGTCCATGGTATCAAGCTTTATACCTAGATCGTGTACCCATTTGGAATTTATTCTTGTGTATGGTGTCAAGCTATACAAGCATAGGTCTATGCCTAGTTTCTGCCACGCTGTTATACAGTTTTCCCAGAAACTTTTGCTGAACAATGAGTTCTTATCCCAGAAGCTGTGGCCCATGGGTTTATCAAACAGAAGGTTGCTATACTCCTTGCCTGTGTCTGGAGTGCCAAGTCTATTCCATTTGTCTACCCTTCTGTTCCTTAGCCAACACCAAGTGGTTTTGATAACTGCTGCTTTATAGTACAATTTGAGATCTTGTAGCACTAGGTCACCTTCTCTAGCATTTCTTTTCATTAGTTCCTTTGATATTCTGGACTTTTTGTTCTTTTACATGAATTTTGATATTATTTTATCCAGCTCTAGAAAATAATTATCTGATAGTTTAATTGGTATGGCACTAAATAAGTAAATTAATTTAGGTAGAATTGTCATTTTTATTACATTAGCTTGGCCTACCCATGAGCAACTCATGTTTTTCCACTTACTTAAATCTGACTTAATTTGTGCAAAAAGTGTCTTGCAATTGTGTTCATATAGGCCCTGGGTTTGTTTTGGCAGGTAAACTGCCAAGAATTTTATAGTGTCTACCCTAGCTTTAAATGGGATTTCTCTTTCTATCTCTTGCTGTTGTACTTTTTTCCTGATATATAGGAATGCAGAAGATTTATGCAGGTTTATTTTGTAGCTTGCCACTTTGCCAAAGTTGTTTATTATTTCAAGTTGTTTTTTGCTTGAGTCTCTGGGATTCTCTAAGTATATCATCATATAACCTGCAAAGAGTGATAACTTAGTTTCTTCTTTACTTATTCTTATTCCTTCAATTTCTTTATCTTGTCTAATTGCTAAAGCTAACATTTCTAGTACCATATTGAACAATAGTGTTGATAAGGGACATCCTTGTTTCACCCCTGACCTTATTGGAAATGCATCTAGCTTAACCCCATTGCATCTAATGCTTGCTGAAGGATTTAGGTAGATACTACTTATTATTTTATGGAAACTTTTCTTTACTCCTATGTTCTCCAGTGTTTTTAATAGGAATAGGTGTTGTATTTTGTCGAGAGCTTTTTCTGCATCTATTGAGAAAATCATATGGTTTTTGTTAGTTTTGTTGTTGATATGATTGATAATGCTAATCATTTTCCTAGTACTGAACAAGTCCTACATTTCTGGCATGACTCTTACATGATTATAATGTATTATTCTTGTGAGGAGATGCTGTATTCATTTTGCTAAAATCTTATTTAAATTTTTTGCATCTATATAAATTAGAGAAATAGGTCTATAATTGTCTTTCTCTGTTTTGTCTCTTCCTGGTTTAGGTATAAAAACCACATTTTTATCGTAGAAAGAATTAGGGAGTACTCCTTCTTCCCCAATTTTCAAAATAGTCTATATAGTATTGGAATTAACTGTTCTTTATATGTTTGATAAAATTTACTTGTAAATCCATCTGGCCCTGGGGATTTTTTCCTAGGGAGTTCATTGTTGACTTGTTCAATTTCTTTTTCTCACATGGGGTTGTTTAAATATTCAATTTCCTCTTCTGTTAATCTGGGCAATTTGTATTTTCTTTAAAATACTCATCCATCTCATTTATATTATCGAATTTGTGGGCATAAAACTGGGCAAAGTATTTTCTAATTATTGTTTTAATTTCCTCCTCATTGGAGGTGAGTTTATTCCTTTCATTTTTAGTATTAGTAAATTGATTTTCTTCTTTCTTTTTTTAATCAAATTAACCAGAGCTTTATCAATTTCATTGGTTTTTTCATAAAACCAACTATTGGTTTCATTTATTAATTCAATAGTTTCCTTAATTTCAATTTTATTAATCTCTCCTTTGGTTTTCAGTATTTCTAATCTGGTATTTACTTGGGGATTTTCAATTTGTTCTTTTTCTAGCTTTTTCAGCTGCATGCCCTAGTCTTCTTTCTCTATTTTATTTATGTAGGCATTCAAAGATGTAAAACTTGCCCTAAGAACTGCTTTTGCAGCATCCCATAAGATTTGGTAGACTGTCTCATTATTGTCATTCTCTTGAATGAAGTTGTTGATTGTTTCTATGGTTTCTTCTTTAACCCACTCCTTCTTTAGGATTAGATTGTTTAGTTTCTCATTGTTTTTTACTTTATCTTTCCATGGCATTTTATTGCATATAATTATTATTTCATTATGATTTGAGATGGATGCATTGATTATCTCTGCCTTTCTACACTGGATTGTGAGGTTTATATGTCCAAATACATGTAAATTTTTGTAAATGTACCACTGAGAAAAAGGTATATTCCTTTCTATTCTTATTCAATTTTCTCTACCTTATCCAGAGTTTTATTTACCTCCTTAACCTCTTTCTTGTTTATTTTGAGGTTAGATTTATCAAGTTCACACAGGGGGAGGCTGAGGTTCCCCACTAGTACAGTTTTGCTGTCAATTTCTTCCTTCAACTCCCCCAACCTCTCATCTAAGAATCTGGATGCTATACCACTTGGAGCATACATGTTTAGTAATGATATTACTTCATTGCCTATGGTGCCTTTTAGCAGGATATAGTTTCCATCCTTACCTCTTTTGATTAGATCTATTTCTGCTCTTGCTTTGTCTGAGATTAGGATTGCTCCTCATGCTTTTCTTACATCAGCTGAAGCACAATATATTCTGCTCCAACCTTTGATCGTCCTGTTTCAAATGTGTTTCTTGTAAACAGCATATTGTTGGATTATGACTTTTAATCCATGCCGCAATTCATGTCCTTTTTTATGGGAGAGTTTATTCCATTCACATTCACAGTTATGATTACAGTCTGCGTGTTTCCCTCCATCCTCTTTCCCACCATTTGTGCTTTTAGCTTTCCTGTCTCCCTTCCCCTCCTCAATAGTATTAACTTTTCACCACCTCATCCTGCAGCCTTCCCTTCCTTCTTTTTGCCCCCCTCCCTTTTACTCCCTATTACCCCTATTGCTTCTTCCCTCCCTTTTAGCCTCCCTCCCCTTTCTTCCCCCTTCCCCTCCTACTGCCTACAGAACTAATTAGGATTATCTACTTAAGTTTATTGTTCCCTCCTTGAAAGAAATCAGATGAGAGTATCTCCCAAACAATGCTCATCTCTCTCCTCTCTTTCCCTCTACTACAGTTTTGTACTTCCTGTGATGTAATTTACCATTTTCTGCTTCCTCCTTTTCACACCTCCTGTTACAATCCCTTCACGTATATTTTTATCATGAGACCTGTTCCGTCTATGTATGTCCCTTTTATATTTCATAATAGATACACAGTTCTCAAGATTAACAAGTATCACCTTCCCTTGCAGGGAGAGAAACAGTTTGCCCAAATTGAATGACAATTTTTTCCCTCCCTTCTTACCTTTTTATGATTCTCTTGAGACCTGCATTTGAAGATCGAATTGTCTATTAAGTTCTGGCATTTTTGTCAGGAAGGTCTGGAAATCCCTTACTTCATTGAATGACCTTTTCCTTGCCTGAAATATTATGCTGACCTTTGCTCTGTAGTTGATCCTTTGTTGTAGTCCCAACTCCTTTGTCTTATGAAATATCGGATTCCAATCCCTTCAATTTTTTAATGCAGAAGCTGCAAGGTCCTGTGTGAATCTGACTGTAGTTCCTTGATATTTGAATTGTTTCTTTCTGGCTGCTTGTAATATTTTCTCCTTCAGTTCACAGTTCTGTAATTTGGCAACAATATTTCTTGGAGTTTTGAGTTTGGGATTCCTTTTGGGAGATAGATGGTGGATTCCTTTGATGACTATTTTGTCCTCTCAATCTAGCACTTTTGGGCAGTTTTCTTTGATGATTTCCTGGAAGATATTGTCCAGACTCTTTTTTTCATTATAGCTTTCTGACAGGCCAATAATTCTTAAATTTTCTCCTCTGGATCTCTGTTCCAGGTCAGTTGTTTTTCCAATCAGATATTTTACATTTTCTTCTATCGTTTAATTCTGTAGATTTTGTTTGATTGATTCTTGCTGTCTCATCGAGTCATTAGTTTCTACTTGCCTAATTCTAATCTTTATCAAAGTGTTTTCTTCAGTTAACTTTTCCATCTGTGAAATTTTTCCTTTTAAGGAGTTATTTTCTCCAGTTAATTTTTATACTTCCTTTTCTGTTTGTTCAATTTTCCTATTCAAAGAGATGTTCTCATCAGTGAATTCTTTTTTTATAATTATAAAGTCATTTTTGCCCAGTTTTTATTCTATTTCCTTCTTCAGCTGTTCTAGGAGAGCTGTTTGTGCATGCGAGCAGTTCATAGTCCCTTCTGAAGTTTCAGGTTGAAGAACAGTCTCAGTAGTGACCTCTTTGGTATTTGTGTTTTGGTCCTTACCCCCATTAGAAAGATTCTATGGTTTTTTCATGCTTATTTTGCTTTTATTTTATTCATGATGGTGATTGTGTGTTGTGGCTTCTGGTTCTTTCAGTTAGAACCTGCAGAACTTGGTGTTGAGCTGATGTGTGAAAAAGCCAAGAACAGGTTTTTGTTTTGAGTTTCCCAGATCATCCCTGGGGTTAACTTTTGAAGTGTGAGGGAGGAGTTGGTCACTGAAGGTCTCCTCAGCTGAACTGAGACAAAGGCAAGCTCAGGGGATGGTGATCCCAGCTGCCCTATTGTCTTCCTATTTCCTCTGGAGTGCTAAGTCATGCCTAGATGCTAGTGGGGGTTCCCACCCCTCCTGGGGCTCCTCTCCTGGCGCTGATGCTTGACTGTGTCAAGTCAGTGTGAGTTTTCTCCACCCTGGGTCCTCTGTCCTTCTGGTTTGCCTCTGCCACAGTAGGAGGAATCTCCCCTAACTATTTTCCTAGCCTCAGGTGTTATGAGACTATTTGCCCCCTCTGCTGTTTCTGCTGATCCAGGATTTTTCTGGGGAAATGTTTTATGGTTTTCTCACATTCATCAAGGGGGGAGGAGAGAGAATTTACTGATCACTCTGCCATCCTGGCTCCCGGAAGTTCAGGTAGGTGACTTATCAATGTTTAATCTGCGGGGCTGAAAGTGTCAGGAGTTGCTGTGCTGATATCTGGTGCTCAGTGGCTGCCACTCCTTCAGCTCTGCTGGTCTCTCACCCTCTGGTGCTGCTCCACTGGTTCTGCCTGCTGCTCTCAGGTTTCCCAGGGCCCTCCTGTTCCACTGCGCTGGGCAGGCTATGCTGTGCACCGTGGGCTCACTCGCAGAACAGATACTTCCCATGGACCTTCCAGTCTGTCCTGGGCTCTGAATCTGCCACAGTCGGTCTCCCACTTGGTTCTGCACCTCCAAAACTTGCTCAGAATCTTCTTTCAGAGGAAGTTTGTTCAAAAGCTTAGGTGAGTCGCTCTCACTCTGCCATCTTGGCTCCACCCCCTGTGGTTTTTCTTCTTTCCCAAACTTTAAGAGTTTGTTTTCAGAGATACTTCTAGAAACCTCTGGAGAAGATTAAATGGAAATAAAAAAGAATATACTAATTTTTAGCGGTAAAAAATTTGACCATGGTATAGGCCATGAAAACCTCTCCTTCAAATGTTGAGAAGCAGAAATATGAAATGCATCCTTTTCTGACCATAATGTAATAAAAATAAATAATTACAAAGGGCCATGTAAACTTGGACTAAAATTAAATGAAAACTTCACAATGCTAAAGAATGCAGAGGTTAAAGAAAAAATCACTGAAACAGATAATAATTTAATTAAAGGCACTGATAACAAAATAGCAAAACTACTTCGTTAAAATTTGTAACTCTAAAAACTTATGTAATCAATAAAACAGAGAGAGAGTAAAACAATGAATTAATCTTGTAACTAAAAAAAGAACAAAATTAATATCCCCAAATAAAAAATCAAATTTGGAATCATTAATAAATTGTAAAGTAAAATAACCAATGAGTAAATAAATACAATTAAAAACTTGGTTTATAAAAACAATAAAATAGATAAATAAAAAATTAATTTGATTTAAAAAAGAAAAGGTAAACCAAATTATCAATCTCAACTAAAGAAAGGATGAATTCACCACCAATGAAGATAAAATTAAATCAACTCTTGGAAGACATTTTGCCATAAGCCAATAAATTTGAAAATGTAACATTTTTCCAGATTAATACAAGAAGAAATGGAATACTTAAAAAAGTTTATCTTAGAAAAATAAATAGAATAAACCATAAATGAATGCGCTCCTAAGGGAGGGGAAAAAAAAAAGCAAGCCTAAACAGATACACAAGTGAACATATATTTATAGAATAATCAATTCAATAGTACATGGAACATTTTTTAAAAGGTAAAGAACAAGTCCTTCTAAATTTCATCTATAAGGCAAACATAGTTCAAATACATAAACCAGAAAGAAGAAAAACAGAAAAATAAAACTATAAATATCTTTTATTTTTTATTTAATTTTATGCTAATTTTGAATTTATTTATTTTTAATTTTCAACACAAGATTTTGAGTTCTAAATTTTCTCCCCATCTCTCCACTAACCCCAGCCCAAGACAACATGCATTCTGATTACCCCTTCCCCCAAACGGCCCTCTTTTCTATCATACCACTCCCTTTCCTTATCCCTACCTTCTCTCTTTTTTTTGAAGAGAAAGATAGATTTCTATACTCCATTACCTGTATTTCTTATTTCCCTGTTGCATGCAAAAACAATTCTCAACATTTGTTCCTAAAATTTTGAGTTTCACCTTCTCTCCCTTCCTCCATCCCTACCCATCCTCACTGAGAAGGCAAGCAATTCAATATAGACTATACATGTGTAGTTATGTAAAAAACTTCCATAATAGTCATGTTCTGAAAGACTAACTATATTTCCTTACATCCTATCCTGCCCCCATTTATTCTATTCTCTCTTTGACCTTGTTCCTCCCCAAAAGTGTTTACTTCTAATTACTCTGTCATCCCATTTGCCCTCCCTTCTATCATCCCCCACCCCACTTATGCCCTTCTCACCTACTTTCCTGTAGTATAAAATAGATTTTCATACCAAGTTGAGTGTTCATGTTATTCCCTCATTAAGCCAAATGTGATGAGAGTAAGGTTCACTTCTTCCCTCTCAACTCCCCACTTTTCCCCTCCATTGAAATTAAGGACTGGTCCAACTTTAGAAAAGCTATCAACATAATTCATCATATGAATAGCAAAACATAAAAACTACTAAAGATAAAAACCACAGGATTATCTAAATAGATATAGAAAAACAAACTTTTCTCAAAATAAGATTCTTGTTCCTCTTAAAAAAATTAGAAAGCTCAGGAATAAATAAGATTTTTCTTAAAATTAGAAGTGTAATCTATCTGAAACCATCAATAACCATTTTCTGTAATGGGGGTAAGTTAGACACTTTTGCAGCAAGAAAATGGAGAAAAATTGGTCCTCAAAATTTTTAAAAAATGTTTAAAGTATTTATTTACACATGACTTGAGTACATTAAAATACAAATTAAGTGTAAAAAAATAAAGACAATCTGGTACACTAACCATCACATCTTGTGATCCAGGTTCAAATTCTACATCTGACTAGTTCTAGTTTTGTTACTTTGGATAATACACTTTACAATAGGAGGTATATTTCCTCATCTGTAAAAAGAGGATGAACTCCCTTTAGGTAACTTCTAGATCTACATCTTCCTTTCTAAATTTTTGAGAAATCCTATACATTCTTACCTGCCCCATAAGTCATGTTACTTCCCTTGCCATCTTCTCTTCTTGCTGATTAATTGCACTTTGAGTTGTTTTGGAAGTTATTTTAGAATCAGTTCCATATGAAAGGAAAACATAAAATCATATCCTTTTCAAAATAAGTCAATACAGTTTAGTGGGATGTAGATGGATAGATAGATAGATAGATAGATAGATAGATAGATAGACAGATAGATAGATAGATAGCTTGCTATATTCAAGGCACCAAACTAGCAACTAGGAATACAGAAGGAGAGAAAGGAAAGGAAAGAGAAAGAAAAGGGAAGAGAAAGGAGAGAAGGAAAAAGTAAGGAAAAAGGGAAGAAGGAACAAAGAAAAAGGGAGAAAAGAAGAAAAGAAAGATATTAAAATGAATAAAGCAAAATCAAAATAACACCTGCCCTCAAAAAAAAAAGTGTGGGACATTGTCTACCCATTTTTTTTTATTTCTTTGTATTCACAATTTAACCAGTATTAAAAATTCCCAATTTCAAAACTCCCTCCATCAAGCAAAATTAGCAACTTGAATGTTGGATCCAGAATTAAGAACACATGAATTTGATTTTTGTCTCAATCATTTACCAGTTGTGTTACCTTGAGACACCATAACACGTTGAATAATTGCTAAGATCAAATGAGAAATATATTTAAAACTCTCTCCCAACCTTATAATGCTATATAAATATTACAGGGCACATAGCTGTTCATTGTTCATTTGTGAGAAAGACCAATGATACCAAAATCTTGATATCAGTGTATGGTGTGTTCAGCTGTGGATGATCTTGTCAATATGATTTTGGAGTGTACTGCCATGGATCATCCATAAGTGATCACTTAGAACATTTAAAGTGAAAGTGGCTTTATATGTGCAGCTAATGTTTCTTTTGTGCTTCTAAGATTTAGCTTTGTCCATGGAGTACAGTCATCTTTGATCTGAACATGCCACACTGATTGATCCTGTGCCAATATTTTCCATGTTGCACAGTTGATGCTAAGATTCTTTAAAGAAACTTTATGAGTGTCCTTCTACTGCTTCTTTTAACCACTATGTGAATACTTACCATGTTGAAGTTACCTGCAAAGTAGGTTTTGGGGTTAAGAATGTGTTTGACATTAATACTATTTGGGGAACCCACCACAATCATGCACTCTGCAGTAGAGTTTGAGTACTTGGATATTCAGCTCTAGAAGACACCTGAGCATCTGATACCTTATCTTGCTAGGTAATTTTGCTAGGTAATCTTGCTAGGTAATCTTCACAACATTCCTAAGACACTTCACGTGGAAGCTGCTCAGTTGCATGGTGCTGATATAATGTCCAGGTTTCACATACATACATACATACATACATACATAAGTATAGTCAGTGTGATGGCTCTGTAGATTTTCAGTTTCATATGTATCCTGTTACTTCTTCTCTCCCATACTGTCTTTTGTAGCCTTCCAAATACTTAACATGTGGATAGCCTTGGAGAGTACATTATCAAGGTCAGTGAACTTATCCACAACATTCAAAATTTCTCCGTTTGTTATGACCAATGGTATGGATAATGGGGTGCTGGCTGATTGAGCACCTCTGTTTTATTGGTGTTGATTTTAAGGTCAAAATTAGAACAGGTGGTAGAGAAGCAATCAATATTCTTTTGTATCTCAGCCTCATCGGTTGCATTGAGTACAGAATCATCTGTGAGCAAAAAGTTGAGATATTGAAGAAATGTCTGTAAAAAGGTAAAATTAAAAAGAAAAATAAGAAAAAAATGGATAAATGAAGGCAGACTGATTTGACTAAAAGATGCAGCAGACTAAATATTTGTTTCTTGGGGTTGCCAATGATAGTTTGAATGACTTTATGATAAAATAAAACTTATATTTCACATTCATTGACTGGATTTTTTCCTCAGTGGCAACACACTTATATTTGGCATTTGGTTTTCAAATAGATGAGAAAAATAGTTGATCCTTGAGTCCTTGTCATTCTTCAGGCAACATTTTGGAGTAGTGAGTGATAGTACAATTTTTTTATAAGGGCTTCTTCAGTCTGATGCCTGCCTTTCTGTACATGAACAAAATGACACATTTACAGCAAGAAAAAATTTAGTGATTTGCTCTTTTAGTAACATCTCTAAATAAGAACATCTGTTTGAAGGCACTTTCTGTTTATAGGGTAAGCTATTGGAGTTAAACTTCAAAATGTCAAACTCAATCAAGAATACTCATATGCTTCAGTTTGAGGGTGAATCAGTTAATGTATATAATGCATCATTATGATCTATCTTGAGAAGTAGAAGACTTAGTTTTAATTTCCACGTCTTTCTTGGATTTATTGGCCAAATCTTCAAAAGGGCAAGAAGATATTTCAAGGAGAAATAAACAGATGCATGTTTGGTAGAGAGTAGATTATAAATGGCAATATCAGACTGCTCTGAGAAAATATCTACATAATACATTCACACATTATAATATATATCTTCTCATCAGAAAGTACCACATCTGAGAGTTATTTGACTAATAGCTATGAGCTGTCAGTGCCTAAATTTTGCTTAATAGTATATGCAGTACTACACAGTACAGACATAGAACATATTGAATTTTTCTAATAATTTCTAATAGGATTCTATGATCAATTTATGTGGTTCAATTCCTAGATCTCAACTCTTTTTAAGAATCTAATTGACAAATAATAAGATAAGTCAGATTCAAAATAACACTGAGACATTATTTCTTACTTAGTAAATTGGTAAAACAGGAAAAATGTCAAATTTAGAGAGATAGCAGGAAGACAAGTACAATAATATGGCAATGATGTTTTGGAATTGTATAATAAACTGCACAACATATCCATATTATTTTACTCATAAAGTGTGCTGCTACTGTTAGACTGTAAGGAGATCAAAGATAGAAAGAAAAATCCTATAGACACTCATATATCACAGAACATTCATAATAACATTTTTTTTTGTAGTGGTAGGAAGGAACTAGAAATCAAGTGTCTGTGCCTTTAGATGGGAATGATTAAAGGAACTATGGTATGTGGAACATCATTGAGCTGTATGAAACATCACATATTAATAAAAAGAAACAAGGGAAGATATGAACTGATGAAAATTGAATTTTCCAGAGACAAGAAAACAAAATACTCAATAATTACCACAATGAATGATTATGAATATGAATAATTACATAATAATAGTGAATAATTATGTAATTAAATTAACCAAATTCTGAAAAAAGCTAAAAATCACAAATAATATAGACTTCATAATTGTGTTTTTAAATACATAATATAAGTTAGGATTACCAAAGAAACCACTTATATGGAAATAGCTATCTATTGATTAACCTATCAATCAATTGATCTATTTGTAGATATATATGTATATATATATATATATATATATATATACATATATATATAGATTGATCAATTGATGGATAGCAGATAGATAGAGAGATAGAGAGATAGATAGATAGATAGATAGATAGATAGATAGATAGATAGATAGATAGATAGATATGAATATCCCCAAACTACCTATTACTGAGAAAGGTCTCCTGAGTTCCAAATATTATCTTTCCATGAATAATTTAAACAGTTCAACTTTAGTAAGTTCCCTTGTGGTTTCTTTTTCCTGTTTACCCTTTGAGGCCTCTCTTGCTTCTTGTGTTTGAAAGTCAAAATTTCTATTCAGTTCTTATCTTTTCATCAACAATTCTTGAAAGTCCTCTATTTCATTGATTAATCATTTTTCCTTTGAAGTATTATGCTCACTTTTGCTGAGTAGGTTATTCTTGGTGCTAATGCTAGCTCCTTTGACCTCTGGAATATTATATTCCAAGCCATTCAATCCTTTAATGAAGAAGTTGCTAGAGCTTCTGTTATCTTGATTGTATTTCCACAATGCTAAAATTACTCCTCTGTGACTGCTTGCAATGTATTCTCCTTGAAGTAAGAAATTGGTAATTTGGCTACAATATTCCTAGCAGTTTTCCTTTTTGAATCTCTTTCAAGACCCAATAGTTGGATTCTTTGCATTTCTATTTTAGCCTTTTGTTCTAGAATATCACGGTAGCATTCTTTGATAATCTTTAGAAGATGATATCTAAGTTCCTTTTTGATCATGGCTTTCAGGGAGTCCAATAATTTTTATGTTATCTCCTTCACATCTATTTTCCGGGTCAATGGTTTTTCCAATGAGATGTTTCACATTCTTTTCTAGATTTTTTAAAATTCCTTTTAGTTCTGTTATATAGTTTCTTGATTTCTCCTAAATTCATTAGCTTCCATTTGCTCCATTCTAATTTATAAATAATTATATTATTCATTGAGCTTTTGAACCACACTTACATTTGACCATTTCTACTTTTTTAAGGCATTTCCCCATATCATTAGTTTTTTGGATCCCTTTTGTCATTTGAATTACTCTGTTTTTAAGCTTATATTTTTTTCAGTATTTGGGGGGGGGGTTTGCTTTAGTAAGTTCTTGACTCATTTTTCATGATTTTCTTGCAGCACTAATTTCTCTTTCCAATTTTCCACTATTTCACTTACTTGATTTTCAAAATCCTTTTTGAGCTCTTCCATAACCTGAGTCCAATTCATGTTATTCTTAGAGGTTTTGGATATGGGAGTTTTGACTTTGTTGCCTTTTTTCTGGTTGCATGTTTTGATTTCTTTGTCACCAAAGTAAGATTTTTGTAGTGTGATGTTTTTCTTCAATTAATTTATTTTTAGTTTTCAATATTCTCTTCCACAAGATTTTGAGTTCCAAATTTTCTCCACAAGTTCCCAGTCCCCCACCCCAAAAAGCACTTATTCTGATTACCCCTTTGCCCAGGCTTCACTGCCTTCTATCATGCCCCACCCCCCTTGTCTTATCCCATTCCCCTCTCTTTTGTTGTAGGGCAAGATATATCTCTATACCCTACTGCCTCTATATCTTATTTCCCATTTGCATGTAAGAAGAAACATTTTTAACATTCACTTTTAAAATTTGGAGTTCCAACTTCTCTCCCTTCCTCCCACCTTACCCATCCCCACTTACAAGTCAAGTAAGTCAATATAGGTTATAAATGTGTAATCATGCAAAACACTTCCATAACAGTCATGTTGTGAAACACTAACTATATTTTCCTCTATCCTATTCTGTTCCCCTATTTATTCTATTCTCTTTTTTGACCCTGTCCCTCCTCAAAGTGTTTACTTCTAATTACTCCTTCTTCTAATTTGCCCTCCCATGCCCTCTATGGCTTATCTCCTCCGTCCCTACTTTCCTGTAGGCTAAGACAGCTTTCCATACCCAGACGAATGTACATGTTATTCCTTCCTCAAGCCAAATTCAATGAGAGTAAGATTCACTCATTCCCTCTCCCCTCTTTCCCTGCATTGTAAAATCTCTTTTTAGCCTCTTTTATGTGAGATAATTTACCCCATTCTATTTCCCTCTTTCTACTTCTCCCAATATATTCCTCTCTTACACCTTAGTTTTATTGTTTTAGATACCATCATTTCATATTCAACTCATCATATTCCCTCTGTCTATATCTACATCTATATATTTATCTATACATATACATATGAATTTATGTATGTAAGAATGTATAATCCTTACAACTACCCTAATACCAAGAAAACTCTCAAAGGTTACAGATATTATCTTTCCATGCAGGGATATAAGCAGTTCAACTTTAATAAATCCCTTATGATTTCTCTTTTCTGTATACATTTTCATGTTTTCTTGATTCTTGTATTTGAAGGTAGAAATTTCTATTCAGCTCCTCTAGTTTATTGAATGACCATTTGCTTCCCTGAAGTATTATTCTCAGTATTACTGGGTAGGTGATTCTTGGTTTTAATCCTAGTTTCTTCAACTTCTGAAATATTGTATTCCAAGCCATGTGGTCCTTTTCATGTAGTAGCTGCTAGATGTTGTATTATCCTGATTGTATTTCCACAATACTCAAATTGTTTCTTTCTAGCAGCTGGCAATATTTTCTCCTTGACCTGTGAGCTCTGGAATTTGTCTATATTATTCCTAGAAGTTTTTTTTTAATTTTTTATATTAATTTCATTTATTTTCAGTGTTCTACAATCACTACCATATAAATTAGATTTTTTCCCCTCCCTCTCTCCACTTTCCTCCTCCCTCCCTGAGACACCATACATTTTTATATCATTTCTACACAAGCATTCCTTATTAAATACATTTTCACCATAGTCGTGCTGTATAGAAAAATTAAAATGAAGAGGAGAAATCATACAAAAAACCAAAACGTAATACAAATGAGAATGATCTGCTACTTTCAGTAATTGAAGTCCATAGTTCTTTATGTGAGTGAGGAAGGCATTTTGCCTTAAAGAAACAATGGGAATTTTTTTTTAGTCCTTGCATTGCAATGAAGTTCCAAGTTTACCAGAAAAAAATTCTCACATAAGGTGGTCATTGCTGTGCACAAAGTTCTCCTGATTCTGCTCCTTTCACTCAGCATCAGATCATATAAATCTTACCAGGCTTCTGAAATCTTCGTGTTCATCATTCCTCATAGTGGAACAGTATTCCATTACATTCATATACCATAATGTATTCAGCCATTCTCCCATTGATGGGCAGCCCTTCATTTCCAGTTTTTGACCACCACAAAGAGTGCTGCTATAAATATTTTTGTACATGTGGGACCCTTTGCCATTTTTATGATCTCTTGGGGATACAGTCCTAGAAGCAGTATTTCTGGGTGAAAGGATATTCATATTTTGGAGCTCTTTGGTCATAATTCCAAACTGTCCTCCAGAATGGTTGGATGAACTCACTGCTCCACCAACAATGAATTAGCTTTCCAGCTCTCCCACATCCTCTCTAATTTTTATCATCTTCCTGGTCTGTCATGTTAACCAAACTGATTGGTGTGATATGGTACCTCAGAGATGTTTTCATTTGCATCTCTATAATCAATAGTGATTTAGAGCATTTTTTCATATGACTATAAATATCTTTAATTTCTTCCTCTGAAAACTGCCTGTTCATATTCTTTGACCATTTAGCAATTGGGGAATGATTTGCATTTTTGTAGATTTGACTCAGCTTTCCATATATTCTAGAAATGAGTCCTTTATCACAGACACTAGCTCCAATAATTCTTTCCCAGTTTTCTGCATCCCTCTGAATCTTGGTTGCATTGAGTTAGATTGTGAAAAACTTTTCAGGTTAATGTTAATCTGGGAAATTTATATTTTTTGAAATACTCATCCACCTCTTTTCAATTTTCAAATATTTGGGCATAAAATTGAGCAAAATAATTTCTACTTATTATTTTAATTTCCTTCTCACTGGAGATGAATTCACCACTCTCATTTTTGATATTGGTAATTTGGTTATCTTCTTTCTATTTTTTAAAATCAAATTGACCAAAGGTTTATCAATATTATTGGTTTTCTCGTAAAATCAACTACTAGTTTTACTGATTAGTTCAATTGTTTTCTTAATTTCAATTTTATTGACCTCCTCTTCAGGTTTTCACTACTTCTAATTTAGTATTTACTTGGGGACTTTCAATTTGTTCTTTTTCTAGCTTTTTCTGCTTCATGCCCAAGTCACTGATCTCCTTTTCTCTATTTTATTCATGTGGACATTCAAAGCTATAGAACTTCTCCTAAGAACTTCTTTTGCAGTATCCCATTAGATTTGTTAGATTGTCTCATTTTTGTCATTCTCTTGAATGAAATTGTTAATTATTTTTATGATTTATTGTTTAACACACTCCTTTAGGATGAGATTATTTTGTTTCCATTTTTTTAAATCTTTCCATGATATTTTATTACATGTACTTTTAATTGCATTGTGATCTGAGAAGGATGCATTCCCCATCCCATCCTCCCCATCCCCCCCACCCAAGTCTCCTCTCCTTATGGTTTGCCTCTACTACAGTCAGAAGAATTATCTTTAGTGATTTTCCTATCCTCAGGAGTTATGAGACTGTTTGCTCATTCTGTTGATCCCACTGATCCACTATTTTTCTGAGGAAATATTTTATGGTTCTTTTGAGGTCAATAAGGGGAGGGGGAAGAGAGCATTTAACTTTGCCATTTTGGTTCCTGGATGTTTAGAAAGGTGACTTACTCACATTTAATGTGTGGGCTGAAAGTCTCAGGAACAACTGGGACTGATAGTTGTGGCTCAGTGTCTGTCACTCACTTGACTCCCAATGGTCTCCTGCTCTGGGCTACCACTCTGCTTTTCCACTGAGTTGCCACTGCCTGAGGCTACCCGGGGATTTCTTAGTTGACTGTGCCACAGTGGGACATACTCTGCTGTGTGCTGTGAACTCACTCCCCTGGATCAGATCTTTCCTGCTGACCTTCAAGTCTGTCCTGGTCTGTGAATCTGCCGCAGTCTGTCTCCTATTGGATTCTGCACCTCCAAAATTTGTTCAGATTCTCTTTTTAGAGTTATCTGAAGGATTTTGTCAGAGAACTTAGGTGAGTAGTTGCTCTTAGTCCACCACCTTGACTCTGACCACAGCATTTTTCTTTTGGGATATCTTTCAGGAAGCAGTTGGTCTATTCTCTCAGTATTTATTTTACCCTCTGGTTATGTAACATCAGGGAAATTTTTCCTGATAATTTCATGAAAGATGCTGTCTGGGCTCTTGTTTTGATCATGGCTTTCAGTTTTTCCCATAATTTTTAATTTGTCTCTCCCAGATTTGTTTTTCAGGTCAGTTGTTTTTCCAATGAGATATTTCACATTATCTGATGTTTTCTTCATTCCTTTGGTTATGTTTTAAAATTTCTTGATTTTTAATAAAGTCATGAGTTTCCATCTGTTCCTTTATAATATTTAAGTAATTATTTTCTACAGTAAGCTTTTGAGCCTCCTTTTCCATCTGGTCAATCCTGCTTTTCTGGACATTCTTCTCTCTATTGACTTTTTAGAGCTCTTTTGTCATTTGAGTTAGTCTATTTTTTTACAGTGTTATTTCCTTCAGCATTTTTGGGGGTCTCTTTTAGCAAGCAGTTGTCTCATTTTCTTTCATCATTCTCATTTCTCTTCCCAATTTTTGCTCTCCTCTTACTGGATTTTCAAAATCCTTTTTGAGTTCTTCCATGGCCTGAGAGATGTTTTCTTGCCGGCTTTGGATGGAGTAGCTTTGATTCTGGGGTCTTCTGTTTGCATATTTTGTTCTTCTTTGTCATCAAAATCTGATTCTATAGTCTGAGTCCTTTTATTTCAGTTTTGGCCCATTTCTCTAGCCATTTACTTGACTTTTGAGATCTTTGTCAAGGTAGTGCTCTGCTTCCAGTAGGAATGGGGGGGTTACTGTCAGGCACTCAATCACCCCACAATTTGTGGGCCTAGAGATCCAGAAACAGTCAATGCCTCTGCCCCTCATGATGCTCCACCCCCTCTACTACCCTGGGGTTGGGGCTGGACCCCTCTCCTCTCTCATACAGGTCCCACAGTTTTTTCCACTGAACTTCCAATTTGTTCTTGACAAGTGTGGAAACTGCCACAGGTGCAGAGACTCATTCTCCCTGAGAACTGCTCAGATCCCATCTTTGCTGGTGTCTTCTATTCTGGACTGTGCTCTACTCTCAGTGTGATGGGATAGACACTTACCAATGACATTCTAGGCTGTTATAAGCTGAAGATTTCTGTCACTCCACCATTCTGTGAGATCTGCAGCTCAAGAATACAATTACAAAACACTTTTTGCCCAAATAAAGTAAGTGGAAAAACATCAGCTGCTCATGAATAGGCTGAGTTAATATGATAAAAATGACAATTATACCTAAATTCATTTTCTTATTTAGTGCCATACCAATCAAACTACCATAGAATTATTTTCTAGTGGAAGAAAAAATAATATCAAAATTCATCTGAAAGAACAAGAAGGCCAGAACATCAAGGGAACTAATGAATAGAAATGCTAGGGAAGGTGGTTTATCCCTACCAGATCTCAAATTGTATTATAAAGAAACAGTCATCAAAATCACTTGGTACTGGCTAAGAAACAGAGGGGTAGATCAGGGGAATAGATTAGGTACTCAAGACACAATAGTTAATCAATATAGCAATCTGCTGTTTGATAAACCCAAAGACCCCAGCTTGTGGGATAAAAACTCACTGTTTGATAAAACTTGCTGGGAAAACTGGATAAAAGGGTGGTGGAAATTGAGTACAGACCAATGCCTGACATGTACACAAGA
This sequence comes from Bettongia penicillata ogilbyi, assembly GCA_023548195.1. Taxonomy (NCBI): domain Eukaryota; kingdom Metazoa; phylum Chordata; class Mammalia; order Diprotodontia; family Potoroidae; genus Bettongia; species Bettongia penicillata. The sequence goes on from JAJHZJ010000076.1 coordinate 45,193, forward strand.
ATAAAATCCAAATGGATACATGATTTAGCTATAAAGATTGATACCATAAACAAATTTGGGGAGGAAAGATAGTGTATTTGTCAGATATATGGAGAATGGAGAAATTTGTCACCCAACAAGTGATAGAGAACATTATGAAGTACAAAATGGATAATTTTGATTCCTTAAAACTGAAAAGTTTTTTCACAAACAAACCCAATGCAACCAAAATTAGGAGGGAAGCAGAATACTGGGAAATAATTTTTGCAACTAGTATCTCTGATAAAGGCTTCATTTCTAAAATATATAGAGAAATGAGTCAAATCTACAGGAATACAAGTCATTCCCCAAATTGATAAATGTTCAAAGGGTATGAACACGGAATTTTCAAAGGAAGAAATTAAAGCTCTCTATCATCATATGAAAAAAATGCTCTAAATCACTATTGATTAGTGAGATGCAAATCAAAACAAGTTTGAGGTGCCACATCACACCTATCAGATTGACTAACATGATAAAACAAGAAGATGATAAATGTTGGAGAAGATGTGAGGGAATTCGTACACTAATTCATTGTTGGTGGAGCTGTGAGCTGATCCAGTCATTCTGGAGAGCAATTTGGACCCAAAGGGCTACAAAAATATTTAATAATAATATTTATAGCAGCTCTCTTTGTGGTGACCAAGAACCGGAAATCAAAGGGATGCCTATCAGCTGGGAAATGGCTGCACAAGTTGTGGTATAAGAATATAATGGAATATTACTGTGCCATGAGACATAATGAAGAGGAAGGTTTCAGAGAATCCTTGAAAGACTTATATTAACTGACGCTGAATAAAAAAAGCAGAACCAGGAGAACTTTGTACATAGCAACAACCCCAGAGTGTGTGAGGAAATTTTCTGGTAGACTTAGTACTTCCTTGAAGTACATGGACTTAAACCATTTCCAATGGACTCTTGAGGAAAAACGCCATCTGCATTCAGAGAAATAACTATGGAATTGGATCGCAGATGGAAACAGACCATTTTCTTTTGTGTTGTGTTTTGTTTTGTTTTATGGTTTCTCCAATTCATTTTTAATTCTTCTATGCAACATACATTTAATAGAAATGTACGTGTAGAAACTATGTAAGATTGTATACTGTCTCAGGCAGGGAGTGAGGAGGGAGGGGGGAATGATGGGGAGGAAGAGGAAAAAAACTCTAAGATATATGAAAATTATTGTCAAAAACTGAAAACAAATAAAACTATTCAATAAAAATAATTTAAATGTAATAAAGCTCATTTAATGTCCATGCTATCCATGACAGTGAATGTTGTCATCAAGACTGGAATCAACTTAGTGATACACAGAATCTGGAAAGTTACTATCTTATCAAATAAGCATCATCCATAGGAGTAAGACACAAAGAACTAATATTGGTGTGAGATTAAAAACTCATTAAGTAGACTACGACTGTTGAACCTGCAGCTTCTAGACCACACAAGGTCCTCTAGGTACTCAAGTTTGGCTTCTTGCCTTTTGACAGAATCCAAATTTCACAGAACAAAATCTTTCATTAGAGGTACCAAGGTGGAGACAGAAGCCCTACCTTGAACACACTTGCTATGTTACCCTGGGACAAGTTAAAACTTCCCATTGCTCCAGACAATCCTCCAAGACTAACATTCATTTCAGATGCCAAAGTATTCATAGCGAAAATTTCCTCAGTTGTCAGTGTTTTCTTTTTTAAAGTAAAGTTAAGAACATGGGGCTACAGCTTCTATGCAAATAGAAATTAAAAAAAAAAGAAACAAACTCTAATGGGGTAGCAGCAGTCCCTTCTTGTCAATCTTGCTACATTTGCCTGCCAAGGTGGCTCTTAAGATAATGAAGTCCAGCCGTTTTTATGTGTATACTAAAGGTAGATATTGTTTACTGTTGACATTTCTTGATAAATAGCATGAAGTGGTTCACACAGTGTCCTGTCACTTAGGAACTCAACTGTATAATAATCAAAAATTCAATATTATTTTCCAATCTTATTATTGAAAAGGCTGAACAGAGCCTGCTTGTTGATGCAGCAGAGAAAATGATACTGTATGGTGATGGGAAGCCTCCCACATCAGAATGTGAAAGTACACATCAATTAGAAAGCTAATACAGCTGAAGATAATAATGTGCTTGCCATTATGGTGGATAGATCTATGTGGAACTGCAGAAATGCTTTACTTGATAAACTCTTGCTTAAAAGCCAGAAAGTGGAGAACTATAATCAATGACTGTCACTTGAATTGCTGATTTTGTTTAAAAATGAAAATTTAGCTATGTTAATTCAAAAATAAAATGAATTTGGTGTTCTCCATATAATCACCACCTTCATCACCATCATCATAATGAAGAAGAAAGGAGGAGGAGAAGGAGAAAGAGAAGAAGAAACTGCAAAATTTGAAAAGCAAGATATAAGAAAACAACTAGGGTTAGAGGAGAAGAGATTAGATTTTCATACCAAATTGAATGTCATTCCTTCTTTAAGGTGAACATGAATATAATAAACTTCACTTTCTCTCTCTCACCTCCTCCCTTTTTTCCTTCATTGAAAAAGCATTTTCTTGCCTGTTTTATGAGAGATAATTTACCCCATTCCATTTCTCCCTTTCTCCTTCCAATATATTTTTTTCTTACCCCTTAATTTTATCTTTTTGGATAATATGTGCTCTCTGTCTAGTGTGTGTGCGTGTGTGTGTATGTATGTATGTATGTGTGTGTGTGCATGTAGTCACAAATATTGAGAAGAGTTTCAAGACTTAAAAATATTATCTTTCCATGTAGGAATGTAAACAGTTCAACTTTAGAAAGTCCCTTATGATTTCTCTTTCCAGTTTATGTTTTCATGCTTCTCTTCATTCTTGTGTTTGGAAATCAAATTTTCTTCTGGTCTTTCCATCAAGAATGCTTGAAAGTCCTCTATTCCAATGAATGACCATTTTCCCCCTGAAATATCATATTCAGTTTTTCTGGATAGGGGGTTCTTACTTTTATTCCTAGTTCCTTTGACTTCTGGAATATCATATTCCAAGTCCTTTGATCCCTTAATGTAGAAGCTGCTAGATCTTGTGTTATCCTGATTGTATTTCCACAGTACTCAAACTATTTCTTTTTAGCTTCTTGCAATATTTTCTCCTTGACCTGGGAACTCTGGAATTTGGCCACAATGTTCCTAGGAGTTTCTCTTTTTGCATCTTTTTCTGGAGGTGATCAGTGGATTCTTTAAATGTTTATTTTGCCCTCTGAATATCATGGCAAGTTTCCTTGATAATTTCATGAAAATGATGTCTAGGTTCTTTTATTGATCATGGCTTTCAGATAGTCCCATAATTTTTAAATTGTCTCTTTTGGATGTATTTTCCACATCAGTCATTTTTCCAATGAGATATTTCACATTATCTGCTATTTTTTCAATCCTTTGGTTTTTGAGTAACACAAAGTAAAGATAGGTGCAATACTTATAACTTCCAAAGTAAAATTCTACAGAGGAGAGAAATGTAGGAAAGAAACAAGAAATTAAGAAAAAAAAGAAATTTTGAAAAAATGTCTAAAGACACAAAAATAAACAATTTCAACAATGGAGGGAATTTTGAAGATACTGATAAGGATGACATGAAATTGCTCAGACAACAATTTTTTTTCTGCATGTTAGGATGAAACGGAAGGCAGGTAATTGTGGATGAAAACAGATATGTAATATGCTCCTATAAACATTACATTGAGTATTAATATTCAAAATTAACTGAGTCTGGTTAACAGTGCCAAGGAATATAATTTTTAAGCTGTATTGCAAAAAATTAAAGAAAGAGACAGAATCCTTCTTGGGGGCTAATTTGATAATAATACAATATCAATAAATCAGTCAAGTAATCAACATTTAAGCATCAAGAAGACTGAACTGTTTAGGTCTTACTTTGTTTCTTTTCTCTGACATTGCAAGTTATCTGAGGATTGGAAAGAAACACAAAAATTATAAACAGGACCAGAAACTTAACAGAAAGGAGATTATAAGAAATCACATAATTTTCTAAGATGATTTCAGATAATCTGAACTAAATGAACTGAATTTTAGGATATGGATAAAATTGCTCTAAATGATTGCTAAGCTATTATCAGTGACCTTTGAAAACTTGAAGAGCATAGAAAAGATGCCACAGGAGGAGAGTTAGAATCGATTTTCAAAACAGGGAACAGGCATGGAGTCAAAATGATGGAGTAGAAAGACGAACCTATAGAGGCTCCCTGCCCTCATAGCCCATAAAATTAAAAAAGTGAGTAAAAATGACTCAAAAGAAATTCTAGAGCAGTAGAAGCCACAACATGACAGAATGAAATAGATTTCTAGCCCAAGGCAGCCTGGAAGGCTGTCAGAAAAAGTCTATCACACCAAGCATTGAGTGCAGCACAGCCTGGCCTTGGCCACTCAGTGTGGCAGGAAGAAGACCAGAGCAGGTTTCAGGGCATCATCAGCAAGAGCAGTATTCAAATTGCTCAAGTCACAGATGAGAAAGATAGCTTCAAAGTTGAATGAGAAAGCTCTTTCACTTGGGTGAGAAGGGAACATGGTTTGGGCCTGCCAGTAGCAGCCATTGCAATGGCATCATCTGTTTTTGGAGCCCTCAGCTTGAAGATCCTGGGGGATTTGAGCAGCTGATCTGAGTCTCAGCACTGAGGTGAGGAGGAGCACTGGGCTGGTGGAGCTGGTGGAAGCTCTGGAGAGGAAATTCTACTTGCAGATTCTGGGCAGAAAATAGTGCTTGTCGTTGACCTCAGACCAGAGTGCAGGCTAGGAGAGGAGTAAACTCCTTTCCCTTGATTGTGCCACCTGGAAGAAACTGAGAAATTACAGGTCCCCAGAGTTCACCATCCTCTTCAAAAAGGACTCAAAAGTCGAGTAACTTGCTGATACATCACCCAAAAATGGGGACAAAAGATTAGTTGAAAAAAAGCTGCATTCTTGGTCAACAGGTATTTTCTTGAATCCTTTGAATGATGAAGAAAAGTGCATACCATCATAGGAAGACCTAAAAGTCAAGGCTTCTGCATCCAAAACCTCCAAAATAATTATGCAATGCTTTAATGCAATAGAAAAACACAAAAAGGACTATGAAAATCAAGTAAGAGAAATAGAGGAACAACTGAGAAGAGAAATGGGGGCTAGGCAAGAAAATCTCGAATAGTGAGTCAACAGTTTGTGAAAGGAGAATGAAAAATGCCAAAGAAAATAACAATTTTAACAACAGGGTAAGTCAATTTGCAAAAGAGGTCCAAAAAGCCAATGATGAGAATAACGCTATATAAAGCAGAATTATCCAAATGGAAAAGGAGGTTCAAAAGCTCACTGAAGAAAATAGTCCTTTAAAAATTAGAGTTGAACAGATGGAAGCTAATAACTTTATGAGGAACCAAGAAATTACAAAACAAAACTAAAAGAATGAAAAAAATGGAAGATAATTTGAAATATCTGATTTGAAAAACAACTGATCTGGAAAATAGATCCAGGCAAGACAATTTAAAAATTATGGGACTCCCTGAAAGTCATGATGGAAAGTTCCCAGGTCAGGAAGAAAATATTGCAAGAAGTTAGAAAGAAACAATTTGAGTATTGTGGAAATACAATAAGTATAACACAAGATCTAGCAGCTTCTACATTAAAGGGACCACATGGCTTGTAATATTATATTTCAGAAGTCAAAGGAACTAGGATTAAAACCAAGAATCACCTACCTAGCTTTTGAGTATAATACTTCAGGGAGAAAAATGATCATTCAGTGAAATAGAGGACATTCAAGCATTCTTGATGAAAAGACCAGAACTGAAAAGAAAATTTGACTTTCAAACATAAAAATTAATAGAAGGATTAAAAAATAAAGAGGAAAGAAAAATCACATGGGACTCACTAAAGGTGAATTGTTTATTTTCCTACATGGAAAGATAATATTTGTAACTCTTGAAACTTTTCTCAGTGTCTTGTAGTTGGAGGGATTATACACAGACACAGACACAGACACACACACACACATATATACAGAGAGAGAGACAGACAGAGAGAGACAGAGAGCACAGGGCAGTTAAATAGGAAGGGATCATATCTAAAACAAAAAAATTAAGGTATGAGAGAGCAATATATTGGGAGGAGAAACGGAGAAATGGAATGGGGCAAATTATCTCTCATAGAAGAAGCAAGAAAAAACTTTTACAATGGAGGGAAAAGGAGGAGGTGAGAGGGAAAAAGTGAAGCTTGCTCTTACCACATTTGACTCAAGGAAGGAATAGCATATACACTCAATTTGGTATGAAAATCTTTCTTACACTACAGGAAAGTAGGAGAGAAGGGGAGAAGTAAGGTGAGGGGATGACAGAAGGGAGGGCAAATGGGAGGAGGGAGCAATTACAAATAAACAATCTTGGAGAGGGACAAGGTCAAAATAGAGAGTAGAAGAAATGGGACAGGGCAGGATAGGATGGAGGGAAATATGGTTAGTCTTACCTATCATGACTATTATGGAAGCCATTTGCAAAAGTGCACATATATAACCTATATTTAATTGCCTGCCTTCTCAGTGAGGATGTATGGGGAGGGAGGAAGGAAGAGAAGTTGGAACTCAAAGTTTTAGGAACAAATGTTGAGAATTTTTTTTGTGTACAACTGGGAAATAAAAAATACAGCTAATGGGGTACAGAAATTTTTCTTGCCCTTCAGGACAAGATGGGGATAAGGGAAGGGAGCAGTGTCAGAAGGGAGGGCACATCTGTGGAAGGGGCAATCAGAATGCATGGCATTTTTGGGGGGAGGGGACAGATGGGGTGAAAATTTGGAACTCAAAATTTTGTGGAAATGAATGTTGAAAACTTAAAATAAATAAATTAATAAATTTCAAAAAATAAGAAGTAAAAAAATACTTTTGTGCACATTGTCACCACATCTCTAATTTATATTAGTAGAGAGGAATCATAGTCACTTGTGCATTAAGTTTCTTGACCATGATCATATGAGTTAAAGTATGTCAGAAATTCAACATGAGTATTTTTTTTTCTTTTTGCCCATAAGGCTAGAATTCCAGAACTTTAGCTATCATATTTTTACGTTTATGTGCATGCATACATACACATACACACATGTGTATGTATAAATGTGCAGCCATGTATTTTATATGCATACACATATGTACATATATACATGTATTTTTATAGTACTCTAAAATTGTACTATATTTATATATCTCTAGAAACTATATAGTTTATGTAATATATTTTGATCTCCACTAAAATGTCTCTTTCTCTCCTCTCTCTCTATTTGTGTATATATGCACACATATATACGTATATTTGTATGTATGAATGCATATATATTTATATATGCTATATATATATACACATGTTTATTTTTAATATGTGTAGGAGGTTCACAAAATTCTAACAGTATCTTCCTTTTCCTTGATCCATCTACTATGTTTTCATGTGTATTCATCAACCAATTAATTTAGTGCTAGATTGCAGATTTGACACAGAGAAAAGACTAGTGGTTCTTACCCCATGGCTATCTCAATGCCATCTTGCTGACTCTAATCTTTCAATACTACACACTTTAACTACAGGAATCAAATGTAGCAGGAGTGGAGCAAAGATGGCAGAATGGGGGCAGGGACTAAATTGAGCTCTTCCCAAACTCAGACAAATATCTGTAAAAAAAAATGACTGGAAAAATTCTGGAGCTGCAGAACCCACAGAATTATGATGTGAAGAAAATTTCCAAGCCAGTGCAGCCTGGATGGTCAATGGGAGGCATCTATCCTGCTGGACTGGGAGCAGAGCTCAGTCTAGAGTGGGCCTTGATGGAGCAGAGGGGACCTGGATAGGCCTCAGGGAATGAATTACTGGCAGCTGTGGCAGTCTAGATTTCTAGACCTCAGAACACTGAGGACAAGTTAGGGGTGTCAGTGGAAAAACCTGTTGGACCTGTCTGAGATGCTCTACTCCTGGCAGAGGGAGTGGAAATGACTACCTCAGTCATAGCAGAACCTATTTTTGGAGCTCTGGACACAAAAATTGTGGGAGGATGGAGCCGCTGTCAGTACAGCTTCCCCACCCCCAATTAAAGCAGAGAACTACCTTGAGAAACACTTCAAAAGTCAAGTATTGACTGAAGAAATGAGGAAAAACCAGAAAAACAAATCAGACTTACCTTGGTGACAACAAAGATCAAAGTATATAACCAGAAGCAGGAAACAAAGTCAAAGCTCCTACATGCAAAGCTTCCAAGAAAATTTGAATTGGTCTCAGGTCATGGAAAAGCTTAAAAAGAATTTTGAAAATCAAGTAAGAGGAGAGCAAAAATTGGGAAGATAAATGAGAATGATACAAGAAAATCATGAAAAAAAAGTCAACTGCTTGCTAAAGAAGACCAAAAAAAAAAAAAATGCTGAAGAAAATACACTTTAAAAATAGACTAACCCCCTCTACAGACGTTGTTCCCTAGAAGTGAATCAGCCACGTTATCTAGTGACCTCTACATGAAGGAGGTGGCAGTTGTGTGAGGCAGAGTTCCTGGGCTGGTCCCTCTCCATCTCTGGTTCAGGCCTGGCCCAGGTGGCTTGCTGAAGTGCAGCTCTGTCCTCCCTCCCCACCCCTCATTCAGAGCAGAGAAGCTGGGAGAAGCTGAGTTGGATGGACTCCTCATGGTTACTACATCAGAACATGAAGACCAATTTGAGCAGGTCCCTGCAGACTGATTCTGCCTACTGAGCCCTCAGTCTTTGATGCAGGTGGTTTCTGCCCACCCCCCCCCCCACCCCCCAGACCCAAACCAGCCACCAAGAAGAGTCAGGTAGACTTGAAGAAATCATGGTTCTGCCTGTCCCTGAAGGAAAATCTGCTTCCTTATTATCGGGAATCAGGCAATCATCCCCATGGTGAGCAAGCCCGGGCCAAGCAGGCTGCTGTGGACATATGTGCTGAGCTCTGGAGCTTCCCCCAAACCAAACTGCCAGACATACCCATGCGAGACATGTACCTGATTGACAGCCTTTATGATGATTTGCATGTCGTGACTACTGACCACATTCAGCTCATTGTGTCTCTGGTCTTAGAGAAGAATCTGTGGTCCTGCATCCCTGGGGAGGACACCATCATGAACGTCCCTGGCTTCTTCCTGGTGCTGCTTGAGAACCCAGAAAACTTCACTCAGGACAGCAGTTACTGGGACTGCTGTGTGATTGTTTGAGAAGGTAGTGGCGGGCTCCATTAAGTGGCCCACCATTGGGTCTCTTTTGTACTGCGTGATCTGCCCAGCTTCACCCCTTGAGGTCTTGATCTTGGAAGTGCAGTATAAGCAAAACAGTGCCTTGTCATTGACCTCCTCGGTGATGCTGGGGGACACAGTCCTTGTTTCCAGTCCTCACTAACTGGCCCAGTAGGATAACCTGTGGAGGCTGAGCCTGCAACTGCCTGCCTCTGGGCATTGGACCAAGGTGATAGGGGCTGCAGTGCACTGTGCCTCAAGATCCTCAAGTTTATGTTCAAGTCCAATCTGGCCTTTTGCCACATCACAGCCAGTCACCTCATGAATGGCATTTTCCACTTGCCCCTAAAGGAGACTGACTGGTCTCAGGACATGCTTGCTGACTGCTTTCTGAAGGCACTCAGGGCCTTGATTGGCTACTTGGAGGCTGGAGTCCTGCCTAGTTCCCTGAACCCCAAGGTGAATCTATTTTCAGAGTTTATCCCTGGAGAAATAGATGGATTTGGGTATCCTCTTTATTGCTCATTTTCTGAGCCACAGGTCCTGCTGCAGACACAATGGAGGGGAAAGTCACAGTGGGTATTAGGGTGGGTAGGCCTTGGCGATGGTCAGAACAACCCTCTGGGCTCTTCTCTGAAATAACCCCTCTTGGGTTCCTTGGTGCCCCTAGTCTTGTGGATCATCCATTGCCTGGGTTGCTACCCAACAGCTAGAATGACCTTTTCTTGCCCTCCTTTTTTTCCTCTCACGAAGCACTGTGCTCCCAGTTTTTTCCTTTTTTTTTCACTGCCCCTTCAGCAAGACCAACTTCCATAAAGTGCATCAAGATGGGTGGGGAGAAAGGGGGGAGCAAGGTGATAAGCTCCTTGGTGACTTGTATCAAGTTCACCCCTTCAGCTGCCCAACCTATCCTTACTTTCAGACTCTTTTTGTGTGTCTCACTACTTCTCCTTTGTCCATCTGGCTTCTTTCCCTGCAACATGTCTTCTTAATCAAGGTACTATCTCATAAGTGAATGTTGCTCTGTAGGATTGAATGAATATTTATGAAATGCATTCTGCATGGCAAATATGGATCTGTGGTCTGTGGGGTGGGTACTGAGGCAGGCCAAGGAGCCACTCTCCTGACTATAGAGTCAGAAGAAGGTGGGTAGGTTCTGCCGGATTTAGGGTGGGCCTGCCCCTCCTACCACCTCTCTCATCTGACCAGAGAAAAATATGACCAGTCAGATGGATTTGGAAAGACTAAGATCTTTGGATGAGAATGTTTGTTTGAGTCACCTGACCTTCTAGGAAGGGATGGCTCTGGAAATCGTGTTCCAGGTTCCCATTTGTGCTTTTCTTGAGGTACAGAGTGATCATTCTGCCTTAGTGCTCGAAGGCCTGTTGTAGCCATCTCTTCCATTGCTGTCCAAGGACAGCCTCATCACTTCTCTGGAGTTGAACTTGTCCAAGAGGGAGTCAAAAGAGGCAGGAAGGAGGGTCATAAGCTCAGGCATCTTCCTGGCCTTGCCATCTGTTGCAGTGGAGCAATGGCCAATGACAGTGGATAGCTGTGAGGTGAGACCAGACTGCTTGCTGATGGTTCTTTCACAGGGGGCACCCAGAGGACCCTTCCTGCCTTGATGTTAGCACTGCAGGGGTCAGGCCTGCCTCCTTGAATCCTTCATAGCCTGTCCTTGGAAGAGGGGCACACCTTGTGCCAGTAGCTGCCAGAATACTTGAATCCCTTCACTTTGTCATGTATGCCTATCAGATAGCACCTGGGGGGGTGGGAGGGAGAAGGGCCTTAGAGGGCCAAATGAGGGGAAGGGGAGGGAAAGAAGACTCTTCTCCCCCTCCTTGTTGCCCAATACTACAAATGCACTATTTATTGTAATGTAATATCATTTGAGGGCAGGGTTAGGGAGAATTTTAATACATATTGCCATGTGAAAAAAAATAGACTAACCCAAATTACAAAAGAGATCCTCAAAGCCAATGAGAAGAAGAATGCCTTAAAAACCAGAACTGGAAAAAAGGAAAAGGAGGTCCAAAAGCTCACTGTAGAAAACAATTCCTTAAAAATTAGAATGGAGCAGATGGAAGCTAATGACTTCATGAAAAATCAAGAAATTTTAAGATAGAACTGAAAGAATGAAAAAAAGGAGACACTGTGAAATATCTCAATGGAAAAACTACTGACCTGGAAAATAGATCTGTGAGACATAATTTAAAATTTATTGTACTACCTGAAAGCCATGATCAAAAGAAGGGCCTAGACATCTTCTTTCAAGAAATTATCAAGGAAAAATACTTTGATATTTTAGAACCATCCACCAATAACTTCATGAGAGAGATTCCCAAATAAAAACTCCTAGTTATATTGTAACTAAATTCTAGAGTTCCCAGGTCAAAGAGAAAATATTACAAGCAGCTAGAAAGAGATAATTCCAGTATTGTGGAAACACAATCAGGATAACACAAGATCTAGCAGCTTCTACACTAAAGGATCTGAGACTTTGGAATATGATATTCCAGTGGTCAAAGGACGTAGAATTCAAACCAAGAATCACCTACCCAGTAAAACTGAGCATTATACTTTGGTGGGGGTGGTGGTGGAATGGACATTCAATGAAATAGAGGACGTTCAAGTATTTTTGATGAAAAGTCCAGAACTGAATAGAAAATTTGACTTTCAAATACAAGAATCAAAAGAAGCATAAAAAAGTTGAAGAGGAAAGAGAAATCATAATTGGGAGAGCTCAAGGGACTTACTAAAACTGTTTGCATTCCTATATGGAGCATAATGTTTATAACCCCTGAGAGCTTTCTCAGTATTAGAGTAGTTGGAGGGATTGTATACATAGACAGAATGCACAGGATAAATTGAATACGAAGGGAATATATCTAAAAAATAAAATAAAATTAAGGCGTGGGAGAGGAATATATTGGGAGAATAAGAAGGGAGAAGTAGAATGGGGCAAATTGTCTCTCACAAAAAAGAGGTAAGAAAAATCTGGTACAATGAAAGGAAAGAGGAGGAAGTTGAGAGGGAAAGAGGAACCTTCCTCTCATCAGATTTGGCCTTTTTTTCATTCCTTTGATGTTGTTTTATAATTTCTTGATTTTTCATAAAATCATTAGCTTCCATCTGCTCCTTTCTACTCTTTAACGAATTATTTTCTTCAGTGAGTTTTTGGTCCTCCTTTTTCATTTGGCCAATTCTGCTTTTAAATGTATTCTTTTTCTCATTGGCTTAAGGAAGATAACATGCACACTAATGGGGTATGAAAATCTATCTTACCCTACAAGAAAATAGAGGGAAAGGGATAAGTAGGTATGGGGGCAAAAATGGAAAGGAGGGGAAATGAGAGAAAGGGTAATTAGAAGTAAACATTTGGGAGGAGGGACTAGGTCAAAAGAGAGAATAGAATAAATGGGAAACAGAATAGGATGAAGGGAAATACAGTTAGTCTTTCACAACATGACTGTTATGGGAATGTTTTACATGCTTGCACATGTATAACCTATCTTGAATTGCTTCCCTTCTATGTGTAGGTGGGTGGGAAGGGAGGATGGGAGAGAAGTTGTAACTCAAAGTTTTAAAAATCAATGTTAAAAATTGTTTTTACATGCAACTGGTAAATAAGACATGCAGACAATGGGGTAAAGAAATCTATCTTGTCTACAAGAAAATAGAGCAGAAGTGGATGAGAGGGCAGTCACAGAAGTGAGGGCCAATTGGGGGCAATCAGAATGCACACCATCTTGTGGTAGAGGAAAGAGAGAGAATGGGGAGAAAATTTGGAACTCAAAATTTTGTGGAAGTGAATGTTGAAAAATGAAAATCAATTATTTTTTTTTTAAAAGTAAACTATAGATAAATGTGCTCAAATTGCAGCCTCATGATCCTAACCCTAATTGATTGGTCATATCAGTGATACAAGCTAGTTGTATACCTGAAACATTTCAAGAAGCCTCTAGTGCTCTCAAATAAATAAATGAGATTCTCTCTCCTTTCCCATGCCTACTTTATAGAAAATTGAAGCTACCTGTCAGAGCTGCCCAAGCCTGGTAGCCATAGGCACCCTTTGCCTGCAACTGTGAAGTTATGACAGCCAGCCCATTATGCTGTTTTCAATGTTTACATGAGAGTAATCTGACTAGTAGATAAGTGAAAATCCTCCTTGTATCTGTCAGTACAGATTGGTTCAGAGAGCACATTTTCTGAAATGTCATCACCAGAACAGTCTGCTATTATTAATGATCAGGGTAATAGCAATGTAGAGAGAGGTATAAGACTACATACACTGCATCCCCACATATACTCAGAGAACAGATAGAAAATGTATGATTTGACATTTTTACATTTACATGCTCTCTTTTTATATTAGGCAAGCTGCTCATGTATTTTTTAAGGCCAAAGAGATGGTGGCCAAGTTTTATGATGCAGAATGCCAATTTCATTTCAACCAAATGACAGGCATAATAGATGAGGCACTGCCCTTTCAGTAGGAAAAAGATGTAAAAATGAACAATCATATTTCTTCACCACTTTCCCTATTGCCCTTTAAGTGGCTGGTCGCTAATAAAATATGACTGGAAAAAAATTAAGAGTACATTTTTGAAAATGCCCTTATCTCTCTACCCCATTTGTCCCATTTAAATTCATAACTGCCTCCACATATGTAAATTAGTATGGAATTAGAATGATGAAGAAATACAGTTAATACAGTAATGTTTTATTAGTTTTTAAAAAAGAATTCTCACTGGGAAACCACTGGATTGGACAAGTCAGCCATTTATATGTAGCCACTATAAGACTTTCTCCCATTACAGAAATAAATGGAAATTCATTCTATTGGGGGGGGGGGAAGGGAGAAAAGTGTTGTATGCACTCAGTTCAAATTCCCAAAGGTTTCTAAGCTTGTTGCATGAATTCCTAGCAAAGACATCATATGCCAATGATAACTGTGGGTGTTCTTCTCCAGTTCCTATGCCATTTAAAGCCTGTAAGGCCTCCTTAAAAGAATATGAATTCAGCATGAATTCAAGAATTAAATTTGCTTGATTTAAAAGATGAATTGGTAACTTTAGCTTTGCTTCTTTTGGAAAAAATTGTAAATATGTCTCATCCAAACAATCGCTTAATTTATACCATTACAAGGCAAAGTAACATTGCAATGAAATAGAAATGTCACACTTTGAACCCATAATGAGCGTTTTTCATCCCAGATTCAATCAAATTGCATATCTTATGAATGTTATATCTCTTACAAACTCTGATGTTACCCTTGGGTCAGAGAGGAAGTAAAGGTAGCTGATCTAATTTCATCAAAGTTTATGAAAAACTTTAATTCAATGTTCAAAACATTCTATCAAGCTTGACATAATTTAGTGCATTGGTATTTGATTGGATATGTAACTAAAAATAAGAAAAGAGATAAGCCAAATCCTTGACATTCCCATGTGAAACAGAAGTCAAAGGATTCTTAATTTCTCAGAGACATTGTCAGAACATTTTTTACCTGTGATAAAGTATTTTTATAGCAGCAAAAACTATCTAAGATGAGACTGAACTTAACAATCAATCTAATATTTTTTTTCCTTTTCAATTCTTCTTTAAAACTTAATGAAGTTTGATAGGTAATTCTAAATCTTATATTTTTTTGTGAATAATGGTAAAATATGTTAGATACATTGCATAATTCCATTGTTACGGCTCCCATTTCTCATTTATCCTCATTTCTGGTTATTTAATGAATTTCACTGTACACCTCTTTATTTTTGTATATATGTATTTACATCTAGCGATGTAGAATTTACTGTTTATTCACCCTGAACTTGACAAATACCAACAGAGAGAAATATTTCCTTACATGGAGAAAAGAAAGTATGTATATGAATCCATGAATGTCTATCACATAAAGTTCATATTTTTAATAATTGAATGACAAAAAGTTTAAAGTTGTCCTGCTTCTATTGGTGTCTTTCCAAACTTTTTGGTGTGTAATTCTACTACTTCAGGAAAAAAAAAAATTCTTCAGTGACATTTTTTTTTCCTTTTGTTCATTTTACATTAATCTTTTTGGCTCCCTTTTCCTCTCTCTTCCACAAAAAGGCTTTAACAAATAAACATGTGCAAACAAAATAAACACTCACATTGGTTGGATCTACAAGAATTCATCCCATTTTGCACTTCTAGTTCACTATCCATAACCACAAAGAGGAGGGTAGCATGGTATATCATTGCATTAACTACATTTCCTAAATATTTTGAAACTGTGTTTAGAAACAACATTGCAGTAATTTTACAAATTGTTTTGGTACTATTCATTCCATGTTAGTTTTCCGATGTCACTTTTGTCATTTCTTATGGTACAATTATATTCTATGTTAATTTCTTATTATTTTTTACACATTAATTTTCCAGTTAAAAGAGCTGCTGTCAATATTTTTGCATAAACAGGCCCTGGCCTTTGTTTTTGAATCTCTTCCAGTTATTTATCTTGTACTGGAATCACTGTGGAAAAGGTTTTTAATAACTTTTAAGGTATAGCTCAAAATTGCTTTTCAATGTACTATTGTGCCTATACTCCCAAAACTCTTAAAAGATCATGTTTCATAGTTCTTAGTTGGGTGGATTTTTGCTAATTTGATATGTATAAGAGATAAATTCAAAGTTGTTTGAAATTACAAAAAACATTATTTTTATAGCTTAGATTTATTTTCCTGATTATTGCTTGCATATCATTTGACAGTATTTTCTGTTGAGGAATACTTCTGCTTCTTGTATGCTTAAGTAAACTATATATTATTGAATTTCTTTACTGAATAATATATTTTTATTGAATCAGAGAAACTTGAATCAAATATTTTTTCATTGAATTCTTTATCATTTTACTTTCATTCATTTGTTTATGAGAATTTTTTTCTCAACTTTATGTAATCAAAACTATTCTTTTGGTCCCTTGTGCTGTCTTGAATACCTGTTTAGTTACTATTCTTCTCTTATTCACAGGTATGAATGGTATTATCATCTTTTACACTCTCTCTCTCTCTTTCTCTCTCTCTCTCTCTCTCTCTCTCTCTCTCTCTCTCTCTCTCTCTCTCTCTCTCTCTCTCTCTCTCTCTCTCCCCTCCAATTACTCACATACTGTGAAAAGTTTCAAGAGTTAGAAATATCATCTTTCCATGTAGGAATATAAAGAGTTCAACTTTAGTAAGACCCTTATGATTTCTCGTTCCTTCTTAGCTTGTCATTGTTCTCTTGATTCTTGTGTTTGAAAGTCAAATTCTCTATTCGTGTCTGGTCTTTTCATCAAGAATGTCTGAAAGTCCTCTATTTCATTGAATGACCATTTCTTCCCTGAAGTATTATATTCAGTTTTGCTGGGTAGGTGATTCTTGATTTTAATCCTAATTCTTTGGACTTCTAGAATATCATATTGCAAAGCCTCAGATCCGTTAGTGGAGAAGCTAGTAGATCTTGTGTTATGCTGATGGTATTTCCACAATACTGGAATTGTTTCTTTCTGGCTGCTTGTAATGTTTTCTCCTTGACCTGGGAACTCTGGAATTTGGTTACAATATTCCTAGAAGTTTTTCTTTTTGGATCTTTTTTAGGAAGTGATTGGTGAATTCTTTTCATTTCTTTTTTACCCTCTTGTTCTTGAATATCAGGGCAATTTCATTTCATGAAAGATGATGTCTAGGCTCTTTTTTGATCATGACTTTCAGGTTGTCCCATAATTTTAAAATTGTCTCTCCTGGTTCTGTTTTCCAGGTCAGTTGTTTTTCCAATGAGATATTTCACATTTTCTTCTTTTTATCATTATTTTGTATTTTTTTAAATTTCTTGCTTTCTCCCTTCTAATTTTTAAATAATCATTTTCTTCAATGAGCTTTGGATCTTCCTTTTCCATTTTGCTAATTCTGCTTTTTAAGAAATTCTTCTCCTCGTTAGCTTTTTGGACCTGTTTTGACATTTGGGTTAGTAAATTTTTTTCTCCTTTTTATTTTTTTAAAATTTATTTAAGTTTTCAACATTCATTTCCAAAAAAATTTTGGGTTCCAAATTTTCTCCCCATTTCTCCCCTCCCCCACCCTAAAATGCCAAGCATTCTAATTACCCCTATGACCAATCTGCCCTCCCTTCTAAAATCTCTCCCTTCCCTTTCTATACCCCATTACTTGTATTTCTTATTTCCTAGTTGCAAGAACAATACTCAACAGTTGTTCCTAAAACTTTGAGTTCCAACTTCTCTTCATCCCTCCCTCCCCATTCATTCCCTTTGGGAAGGCAAGCAATTCAAAATAGGCCATATCTGTGAAGTTGTGCAAATGACTTTCTTTTTAAAGTGTTTTTTTTTTTTTCCTCAGCATTTTTTTGTGTCTCCTTTAGCAAGCTGCTAACTCGCTTTTCAGGATTTTCTTTCATCACTTTCATTTCTCTTTTCAATTTTTCCTCCACCTCTCTTACTTGAATTTCAAAATCCTTTTTGAGCTATTTCATGACCTGAGATCATTGCATATGGTTTTTTTCAGGAGTTTTGGACACAGAAACCTTGACTTTTTTTTTCCTCTGTTGGTATGTTTTGTTCTTCCTCATCTGAAAAAATGGAAGGAAATACCTGTTCAGCATGAAAGTAAGTTTCTATATTCTTGTTTTTTCCCTCTTCTTTGGGCATTTTCCCAACTTGTTACTCGACTTCTGATTCCTTTGTCCAGTGGAGGGTATACGTCAGGGACCTGTAAGTTCTCAATTCCTCCAAAGTGTCACAATCAAGGAAGAGGAGTTTATTCCTGTCCTGGACTGCTCTCTGTTCTGGAAGGTATCAGAGGCTTTTCTGTCCCGGGTCCTCTCCAAAGCCTCCACCAGTTCCTCCACACTAGAGTTCTTCCTCATCCCAGGGCTGCCAGTCAGAACTGAGACCCAGATCACCTCCTTGATTTCCATCAGGGTGTTTAGGTTCCTGCAGCATTACCTGCCACTTCCCTCAGACCAAAGTAGGGCTGGATCCTTCTCCCTTCTCATCCAGGTGAAAGGACTTTCTCAATGACTTTTGAAGCTGCCTTTTGCATTTATGGATTCAGAAATCTGGGAACCACAACAGTGATTCAATGCCCTGAAACCTGCTCCAATCCTGTTCCTGCCAAGGATGTGCTGAACTCTGCTCTGAGTTTGGTAGGATAGACCTTTCCTGTCAGCCTTATAGAGTGCCTTTGGGCTAGAAATCTCTTTCTGTCATTCTGTGGTTTCTGCTGATCTACAATTTGTTTAGTGTCATTTTTTACAGGTTTTTGTGATCTAGAGCCTTCTAGAGAGCACAGGGGAGCTAGAGCACATCTGTCTTTCTATTCTGCATCTTGGCTCCACCCCCAGGTTTAGACTTTACAAGCAAAACTAACCCAGTTACTAACCTTGTATACCTATAAACAGGAGTAGATGACAGGCTTCTGGCAATGAGATTGCTACTTGAATGAAAATGCCATGTCATCATCATCAGTGACTATGCTCCCACCATAAAGAACCCTGATATTGTCAAAGAAAAATTTTAGGAAGAGCTGGAGACCCTTATCATCAATGCGCAGAAGAGGACTAGCTTATAATTCTGGGTGACTACAAAATATGGCATAGAATCCTTGGGAGGAATGAAGTTGAAAATAGGAATTGCAAATAACAGCAATGGTGCCTTATTCCTGAAGACTTGTGAATTCCATGACCATCACTAACACTGTCTTCCATTTATCTGATTGCAATAAGACTTCATGGATGACCCCCTCACAAAAACATAAACATTTAGTAGAACATATGATTGTAAGGAGAAGATTCAGACAGGATGTGGGAATGATTAGGGCAATATGTGTCACACAGGGCTAGACTGATCATAGACTTATGTGGTCTAAGCTAAATACTTGCATTGAACAAAAGCAGTGGCCTCAATGCAAAATGACTTCCAGAAGAATTGGTGTCAATAGATTACAGTGCTTCCTTGAATGGAAACAGCTTCCAAGTTCCTAACTTGGAAGGAAATTTGAGCCAACACATGTAGCTGGCAACAGTGGCACAGAAAAGGATTGGGCAACTTTCAGAGATTTAGTGCACATCATTGCATTTGCTTATTGGGGTCAGAAAACTCTCAAACATCAAGAATAGTTTGATGAAAATGATGAGAAATTTCAGAAGCCACTAAATTAAAGATTAGATTTCTATAGGGTTTCACAGCAGGATAGTTTATCCATTTTTATGAAGGCAATATTTAATTCCATGAAAAGTAAAGTATAAGTGAAGCTTAGAGAGATGCAAGATTCTTGACCCACTAAGAAGACAGATGAAATTCAGTTTTATTCTGATTGTAACAATCAAAAGTGCTTTTATGATACCCTGAATCCTATTTATGACCCAGAGACCTAAAACGCATCTCAACTGCTCATTGTTAATGGTGCTACATTGGCTAGCGATAAGGACATGATCCTGGAGAGATGGACTGAACACTTCCATGTTCTCCATAGACCATCATCAATCAATTCTAAAGTCATTGACCTTTTATCACAGGTTCAAATCAATTCATCCATAGCTGAAGTTTGAACTGATGAATATGCTTTGAATGCCACTAGATTCATTTGTTGTGGCAAAGGCAGCTTGTCCTGATTCTCTTCTATCTGAGAATTAGAAGGTAGTGGTAGTAGGGCATTGTTCACACAAAAGCTGAAGTAAATTTTCTGTGTGAGATGGCCAAAGGATGTTATCTCGCAGGAGTTCAAGGTGGCCTCCATTATCCATCTCTACAATGGTAATGGAAATTGATTGTCATGTTACAATCACAGAGAGTAGGGGTTCTATCCCTTAGTCATTACTAGCAAGATTCTTTCCAGAATACTCCTTAATAGATGATGGTTATCTACTTCATAGCCAGTATGGCTTCAGAAAGGGCAGAGGAATTGTTGATATGGTGTTGGCTGTCCCACAGCTCCAAGAGAAATAACAAAAGCAGAACAGAGATCTGAAACAGTGTTTGCAGATGTGATCAAGGTCTTTGATAGAGTATGTTATGAAGGTTTATGGAAAATTATGTCAAAATTTGATTGCCTATAAATGTTCATCAGCATTTTTCCAACCATTTCATGATGGCATACTTTCCCAAGTTCTGGATGATGAACAATGCTGTCATGCTTTCCCAGTCACCAACAGAGTGAAGCAAGGATGTGTGGTTGCTTCCATGCTTTTTAGCATGATATTTATAGTGAGACTGTCAAACACTTTCAATAAGGAAAAACGTGGCATCAAGGTCAGCTACTCTATTGGTGTTAAATTCTTCAACCTGAAAACACTAGAAGCCAAGACTAAAGTGGATGGAGTATTGGTGCACGATTTTTTTTTTTATTTGCAGAGGAGTGTGTACTCGATGCAGCCTCTAAAGTAGTGATGCAACAGAGTATCGATTGATTCTCTGCTGCTTGTGGCAAATAATTAACACCAAGAGCACATGGGAGCTCTATCATTCAGCATCATACCATAGATATGTGGAACTATCTATTACAACAACTGGAGAAGCTTTGAATACTGTGGATAAATTCACTTACTTTGGCAGTATACCTGTCAGGTATGTATACATAGATAATGAGGTTGACACATGCATTGTCAGAACTAGTTCATATTTGGGAGACTTTGAAGAAAGGTGTGGGCAAGAAGAGGTATTAGTCTATCAAAGTGAAGGTTGAGAGAGCCATTGTGGTGACTTCTTTGTTGCATGCCCATGAAACCTGGACAGCATAGCAGTACCTCACCAGGAAACTGTATTGCTTTCTTAGAATTGTCTTGGGAAAATTCTGAAGATCACCTGGTAGGATAAGAAAATTGACCCTGAGGTCCTTTCTGAAACTAAACTTCTAAACATTCATACTCTACCGCAGAGAGTGCAACTTCAATTAGTGGCTATATTGTTCAAATGTAAAATATACACTTGCAAAAAAGGCTGTTTTATGGAGAACACACAGAATGTAAGCTCTTATATAGTGGTTAGAAAAAAGAACACAAAAACACTCTCAAGATAAATCTTAAAAGTTTTGGAATTTATTGTGTGACAAGGGGTCTGCTGGTACAGGACCACACAGCATGGTGTTACCTCACTGGAGAAGGAGCTGCACTCTATGATCAAAGTAGAGTTGAAGTAACTGAAAAGAAATATGAGATGAACAAATTTAGAGAATTCACCCCAAATGTTCACATGGGATATCTGTGCCCGCCCTGTGGTAGAATATTCTAAGTTCATATTTCTCTGACTAGCCGAAGTCAGACACAATGTAACTTTAACCTGCTGCTGTCATTTTATTCCTCTTCCAGAATGACAGACATTAACCAACCAACAACCTATATTCTATTTAGCATCATATTTACTTGGTCTTTTCTATATCTCTCCTGTCTTAACTATAATTTCATAAAGTCAACAATTATGTGTAATTTAATGTATATGGCAATCTGTATACAAGACACTGATAAACGTTTCATTTAAATACCTCAAGAAATCATAATCCTTTATAAATACTTATTGCTTTGAAAACGGCAAGATTTTGAATTCTAAATTTGAATGTATTGCTGTTTAGCTGTATAACTTTGGACTTAATTATTTTCTTTTAATTTTTAGACAATATTTATCTCCTCCCACCTTTCATCCATGTGGATAGATACTGGCGCCTTTACTGCTTCATAGATGTTCCCCATGATTAGCTTTGAATAAAATATCAATTACTCTGAAAGTTTGCCATATATTCATAAGATAAATTGGTCCTCAGATGACTGGCAGACTTTCTTGAATTGTTAGAGGGGGTTTTCTCACCTGATAATTCTCAACATGAATTAAATTGCAAATGTCCCTGAACTTATCTCTAGTATCATGGTCTTGTTATCCAGTTAAGAATAATGAAGACTCTTGATGTCTAATGAATAGTAATTGCAGGTGACCCAAAAGTGAAGCATAATGTATATAGGCTGAAACATATTGCCAATGAAGATATTCCTGTAAGAAGTGTCATAAATGACATCATGAAAGAAAGAAGACAAAGATAAAATTCAAAAAGACAAAAAGGGAAATTAAATAGGTGGCTCAGCCATTATGCTGGAACCTATATATCATATCAGTACTTAGAGGAAGTTTCCTTCAATATACTGGTTACATTTCCTATGTAGAATTATGTGGAGAATATGGACACCAATATTGCCAAAATGAAGATGCATCTATAGATAGCTTTTCATCTTTTTAGAAGGCATACTGACATTGATGATACCATTCATTCATTTAAAAATCAAAATGCTGAAGTATTTTATATAAAATTAGCGATGGTGACTAAGAATTTTTTTAGCTTAAAAGTATGATGGTGATAAAACATTTAAGTTACAAATAATACAAATATGATTTAATCACCTTTTACATACAAAATAACCATGCATTTCATCTATCACTGTTTTGTCTTTCCAACATATTCATTAGCTGGTAGGGATTCTGATCCCTATTTTAAAAATAAAACTGCTGAAGGAGACAAAGCTAAATATTTAAAGATACAGGTAGTTCTGGAATCCCGGTATCAGGACTACAAATCCCACACTGTATCCAATAGATCATGCTGTCTCCATCCTAGATTTGTAGTTTTATCAATTATTCATGCTGTGAACTCCCAGAAGTTACACAATCTTACTTTCTAGAATACAATCTTGTATATATACCTGGTCTTTCAACATCACAAGGTGATATGACCCTTTTCTTCTTTGTTATTAACAATGCATGTAAGGATCCTTTACTCCTGAACTCTTTTTAAAAATAATATATATATATATATATATATATATATATATATATATATATATATATATATATATATATATAGTTTTCAACATTCATTTCCATAAGATTTTGAGTCTAAAATTTTCTCCTCCTCCCTGTTCTCCCTCCTTCCCAAGAAGGATGATTTGTAATCTAAGTTCTACTTATACATTCATATTAAATGTATTTTCACATTAGTCATGACGTAAAAAAGAATTAAAATTCATAGGAGGAACCGTAACAAAGAAGAAAACAAAACAAAGCAGCAAAAGAAAAGGAGAGCAAATAGTATGCTTCCACTTGCATTTAGACTCCAAAATTCTTTCTCTGGATGGGGACAGCATTAAGAATCAGGAGTCTTTTGGAGTTCTCTTAGATCCTTGCATTGCTGAGAAGAGCTAACCCTATCAAAGTCAGTCATCATTCAGTGTGTCTATTAGTGTGCACAACTTTTTTGTTACAGAATTTGTTATTACAAAACTCCTCAGTCTGCTCATTTTACTCAGCATCAGTACTTATAAGTTGTTCCAGATTTTTTTCTGAACTCCATCTGTTCATCATTTATTATAGTACAAGAGTTTTCCATTACATACACATACCACAAATTGTTCAGCAATTCCCCAATTGATGGGCATCCCTTGAATTTCTAATTTTGCCACCAGAAATGGAGCTACTACAAATATTTGTACATGTTGTTTCTCTTCCCTTTTCTATAATCTCTTTGGGATAGACATAGAAATTATGTTTCTGGGTCAAAGAGTAGGCACAGTTTTGTAGCCCATTTGGGAATAGTTCCAAACTGTTCTTCAGAATGGGTGGATCGCTTCACCACTCCATCAACAATACATTAGTGTTCCAATTTTCACACATCTTCTCCAACATTTATCATTTTCCTGTTCTGTCATGTTAGCCAATCTGATAGGTGTGATGTGGTATCTCAGAATTCTTTCAGTTTGCATTTCTCTAATCAACGGTGATTTAGAGCATTTTTGTCTGACCAGAGAAAACTTTAATTTCTTCATCTGAAGACTACCTGTTTATATCCTTTGACTATTTATCAAATGGAGAATGAATTGTATTCTTATAAAGTTTACAGAGTTCTCTGTATATTTTATAAGTGAGACCTTTATCAAAGACAATGGATGTTAGAAGTATTTCCCAAATTTCTGCTTCCCTTACAAAACTTGATTGCATTACTGTTGTTTGCGCAAAATCTTTTTAATTTAATGTAATGAAAATCATCAGTTTTGCATTTCATAATGTTCTTTATCCCTTGTTTCATCATAAATTCTTCCTTTCTCCATAAATCTGAAAGGTAAACTATTTCTTGTTCTAATAATTTGCTTATAGTATCAGTTTCTATACCTGAATCATGTATGTATTTTAACTTTATCTTGGTATAGGGTGAAAGATTTTGGTGTATGCCTAGTTTCTGCCGTACTATTTTCCATTTTTTCCCAGCATTCTTTTTTTTTGTTTGTTTTTGTTTTTGTTTTTTTGTTTGCTTTTTGTGAAAGAGTTAGTTCTTATCCCAGGAGCTAGAGTTTTTAGATTTTATCACATAGTACGTCACTATAGTCATTGACTGCTGTTTCTTACGTACCTAATCTGTTCCACTGATCCACCCCTTTATTTCTTAGTCAGAATCAAGTAGCTTTGATTATTTCTGCTTTCTAAAGCAATTTAAGATCTGATACACCTGGGTCACCTTCATTTGCCTTTCTTTTAGTTAGTTCCCTTGATATTCTTGATCTTTTTCTTCCAAATGAATTTTGTTATTGTTTTTTCTAGCTCTATAAAATAATTTTTGGTATATTGAATGTTATGACACTGAAAAAATAATTTAATTCATATAGAATTGTCATTTTTGTTATATTACCTCAGCTTACCCATGAGCAACTCATATTTTTTCCATTAATTAGATTTGACTTTAATTGCTTGAGAAGTGTTTTGTAATTGTGTTCACATAGTTCATGGGTTATTTTGACAGAGAGACTCACAAATATTTTAAAACATCTACAGTAACTTTAAATGGAATTTTTCTTTCTATCTCTTGCTGTTGGGCTTTGCTAGCAATATACAGAAATACCCATGACTTATGTGGGTTTACTGTCTTGTAACTTTGCTAAATTTTCTTATTATTTCAATTAGTTTTTCTTTACTTGATTCTCTAGGATTCTCTCAGTATACTAGCTTTTCATCAGCAAAGAATGATAGCTTTGCTTCTTCTTAGTCTATTTTAATTTCTTCAATATTTATTTCTCTTATTGCTAAAGTTGACATTTCTACTACCATATTGAATAACAGTTGTGACAATGGATATACTTCTTTCACCCCTTATCTTACTTGATATGTTTCTACCTTATCCTCAATACATATGATACTTGTTGATGATTTTAGATAGATGTCATTTTTAGGGAAGAATCCACTTATTTCTATGCCCTCTATTGTTTTTATTATAAATGAATGTTGTAATTGATCAAATTTTTTTCTCTGCACCTATATGATTTCTGTGAATATGGACAGTGGTGGTACTAGTTTTCTTATCATTCCTAGTATTAATCTTATTTGAAAGGGATAGCCTATTTGTAACATATATGGAGAATAGAGAAATTTATGACCAAACAATAGATAGAAAATGTTATGAAATGTGAAAAAGATAATTTTGATTACATTAAATTGAAAAGTTTTGCATAAACATTGCCAATGCAACCAATATTAGGAAGGAAGTAGAAAACTGGGAAAGAATTTTTACAACTAGTATCTGTGATAAAGGCCACATTTCCAAAATATGTAGATAACTGAGTCAAATTTATAAGAATATAAGTCATTCTCCAATTGATAAATGGTCAAAGGATATGAACAGGCAGTTTTTAGAGGAAAAAATTAAAGCTATCTATAGTCATATGAAAAAAATGCTCTAAATCACCATTGATTAGAGAGATGCAAATCAAAACAACTCTGAGGTAGTACATCAGACCTATCAGGGTAGCTAACGTGACAAAACAGGAAGATGATAATTGTTGGAGAAGTTATGGGAGATTTGGAACACTAATTCATTGTTGGTGGCACTAAGAGCTGATTAAACCAATCTGGAGAGCGATTTGGAACTATGGCCAAAGGGTTATAAAAATGTGCATAAATGTTGACACAGAAATATTACTTCTAGGGCTGTTTCCCAAAGAGATCATAAAAATGGAAAAAGGTCCCACATGTACAAAAATGTTCATAGCAGTTCTTTTCGTGGTGGCCAAAAAACAGGAAATTGAGGGACTACCCATCAATTGGGGTATCGCTAAACAAATTGTGGTATATAAAGGTAATTGAATACTATTGTGCTACAAGAAATGAGCATTCACACTTCAGAAAAACCTGGAAAGACATATATGAACTGATGCTGAGTAAGTGAGAAGAACCAGGGGAACATTATACACAGTAACAGCCACAGGATGTGAGGACTGTTTCTGTTAGACTTAGCCCTTCACCACTATGCAAGGATCTAAAATATTCTCAAAGCACTCGATGCAAAATGCCATCCATATGCAGAGAAATAATTACAGAATTGGAATGCAGATTGAAACAAACTACTTTCTCTTGTGCTATGTTTTGTTTTGCTTTGGTTTTTCTCATGGTTTCTCCCATTAATTTTAATTCCTCTAGGCAACATGAGTAATATGAAAATCTGTTTAATAAGAACGTACATGTAGAACACGTATAATATTGCATGTTGTGCCAAGGAGGGAGAGAGAGAAAATTTTAAATTTCTGGAAGTGGTTGTTGTGAATTGAAAGCAAATAAATTAATTAAAACAATAAATCTTAACTGGTCAAAGTGTGTTATCCTCGAGATAAGTTACTGTAGTCTCTTTGCCAATATTTTATTTAAAATTTTGTGTCCATATTCATTAGGAAAATAGGTCTATAACTGTCTTAACTTTGGCTCATCCTGGTTTAGTTATCAGCACCATATTTGCATCATTAAAAGAATTTTGTAGAACTCCGTCTTTGCCTTTACTTCCAAATAGTTTATATAATGTTAGAATTAATACTTTGTTAAATGTTTGATAACATTTACTGGAAATCCATTTGACCCTGGAGTTTTTTTTTTCCCAACAGGGTTTATTGATGGCTTGCTTAATTTCTTTTTCAGAAATGGGGTATTTGTTCTTTTTCCCACAAGTGTCAGAAGTTTATATTATGTAAATATTCATCCTTTTCACTAAGGTTGTCACATTTATGGGTATACATTTGGGCAAAATACTCTTAAGTATTGTTTTGATTTTCTATTCATTGTTAGTAAATTCACCTTGTTAATTTTTGATACCGGTAATTTGTTTACTTCTTTCTTTGTTGTTAATCAAATTAAACAAAAGTTTATCTGTTTTCCTTTTTTATACAACCAGCTCTTAGTTTTAGTTATTAATTCAATATTTTTCTTTTCTTTCTCTCATTTTTCTTAATTTTAATTTTTCTTAATTTCAATTTTATTTTATTTTTTTTTAAATTTTATTTATTTATTTAATTTTTTACATTCATTTTCACAAATTTTTGGGTTCCAAATTTTCTCCCCTTTGATCCCCTACCCCTACCCCAATACCCCAAGCAATCTAATTTTCCCTATCTCCAATCTGCCCTCTCTTCTGTCATCCCTCCCTTCTCTTGTCTCCATCTTCTCTTTTCTCCTGTAGGGCCAGATGACTTTCTATTCCTCATTAACTGTATGTCTTCTTTCCTAGTTGCAACAACAATACTAAACAGTTGTTCCTAAAACTTTGAGTTCCAAATTCTCCCCATCGCTCCCTCCCCACCCATTCCCTTTGGGATGGCAGGCAATTCAATATAGGCCATATCTGTGTAGTTTTGCAAATGACCTCCCTCGTGTTGTGTAAGACTAACTGGATTACCATCCCTCCTAACCTGCCCCTCATTGTTTCTCTTCTGTGTCTTGATCCTGTCACTCCCCAAGTGTTGACTTCAAATTTCTCCCTCCTCCCTTTGCCCTCCCCTCCATCATCCCCCCCCTTGCAATATCTCCTTCTCCCCCACTTTCTTATACTTTAAGATAGGTTTTCATACCAAAATGAGTGTGCATTTCACTCCTTCGTTTAGTCAAATGAGGGTAAACTTCTTGTTTTTTTTTTTTCTTTTGTTTTGTTTTTTTTCTCAGCTCTCCTCTTTTTCCCTCCACTAAGAAAAACTCCTACCTGCCTCTTAAATGACATATAGTAACCCCCTTCCATTTCCCCCTCTTTCCTCCCACTACATTTTTTTCTCACCATTTACCTTAATTTCTTTTAAGGTATGGTTCCATCCTATTCAGTTCAATCTGTGCTCTCTATCTCTGTATGTGTGTGCATGTGTGTATGTGTGTGCATGCGTGTACATGTGTATGTGTGGTCCCACCAACTACCCAGATACTGAAAAGTTTTAAGAGTTAGAAATATTGTCTTTCCCTGTAGGAATGTAAACAGTTCACTTCTGGTAAGTCCCTTAAGACTTCTCTTTGCTGTTTCCTTTTTCATGCTGCTTCTAATTCTTTTGTTTGAAAGTCAAATTTTCTTTTCAGCTCTGGTCTTTTCATTAAGAATGATTGAAAGTCCTCTGTTTCATTGAAAGACCATATTTTCCCTTGAAGTATTATCCTCAGTTTAGCTGGGTAGGTGATTCTTGGTTTGAGTCCTAGTTCCTTTGCCTTCTGGAATATCCTATTCCATGCCCTTCAATCCCTTAATATAGAAGCTGCTAGATCTTGGGTTATCCTGATTGTATTTCCACAGTACTGGAATTGTTTCTTTCTAGCTGCTTGCAAGATTTTTTCCTTGAGCTGGGAGTTCTGGAATTTGGCCACAATGTTCCTAGGAGTTTCTCTTTTTGGATCTCTTTCAGGTGGTGATCGATGGATTCTTTCAATACTTATTTTGCCCTCTGGTTCTAGAATGTCAGGGCAGTTTTCCTTGATAATTTCATGGAAGATGATGTCTAGGCTCTTTTTTTGACCATGAGTTTCAGGTAGTCCCATAATTTGTAAATTGTCTCTCCTGGATCTATTTTCCAGGTCAGTTGTTTTTCCCATGAGATATTTCACATTCTCTTCCATTTTTTCATTCTTTTGGTTTTGTTTGGTGATTTCTTGGTTTCTCATAAAGTCATTAGACTCCATCTGTTCCATTCTAATTTTGAGAGAACTATTTTCTTCAGTGAGCTTTTGAGCCTCTTTTTCCATTTGGCTCATTCTGCTTTTGAAAGAATTCTTCTCCTCACTGACTTTTTGAACCTCTTTTGCCAATTGAGTGAGCCTATTTTTCAAGGTGTTAATTTCCTCAGCATTTTTTTGGGTCTCCTTTACCAAGGTATTGACCCGTTTTTCATACTTTTCTTGCATCTCTGACATTTCTCTTCCCAGTTTTTCCTCCACCTGTCTAACTTGCTTTTCAAAATCCTTTTTGAGCTCTTCCAGGGTCTGAGCCCACCTGCCACCCCCCTGGGGTGTCTGGGGTACTGAGGCCCCGCCCTCCACATCTTTCCCTGATGGCAAGGATACGTCCTCGTCATCAGATCCAATGGTCGGGATCATTTGCATTTGTTGGAAAAAACTCTCTAAAGTCTTATTTTTCTTTCCTTTTCTAGGCATTTTCCCAGCCAGTTACTTGACTTCTGAGATTCCTTTCCACCCCCGCCTGGATCTGCCCAGTTAGTGCTTGGCCTCTGAGATTTAAATGGGCTTTCCTCCTGCCGGCTGTCAATCAGTGAGCTTTAGTTCAGGTGCTGGGGTGGGGGCAGGGCCGCTTCCCAGGCTCAGATCCCTCAGGGGCTTTATGTAGAGACTTTCAGGAATGGAGCGGGTGGGGGCGGGGTGGGGGGCCCACCTCCCAAGCTCAGTTCCCTCCGGGGCTTTAAGCAGAAGCCTTCAGTAATAGATAGGGGCGGGGGCAGGGCCGTCTCCCAGGCTAGCTCCCTCAGGTTTTATGCAGGAATCTTCCGTAATGAAGATCCTGCCTGCTGCTGGGGGATTCCTGAGTCCCAGTACGCTGCTGCTTCAGCCACCACCCACACCTCTGCCTCCACCGCTTCCTGCCCCCGTCTCTGCCGCCACTGCTTCCTCCCGAGGGGGCCCGAGTCACGGAGACGCCCTGCTCCCCCTCTCCTCCAGCTCGGTCTTCTCTCTCACTGACCTGTAGCTTCTGTGGGCGGAGGGACTTTCCTGGCTGCCGGAGCTTCCGTCTCTGAAGCCTGCTCGGATCAGCTTCTCTGGTGCCGTGGCCAGGGCAGCGCTGGGTGTGGGGTCCACTTTCCGGGGTGCGACGGACCCTGGGGATGGGTCTCCAGCGCTCCCTGGAATGGAAATCTCTTCCACTCCGTTTCTGCACACCTTGTATTGACCCAGAAGTTATGGGGGACTCTTTTTACATTAATTCTATGGGCTTTGGTTTCAGAGCTCGTAAACGTGCATCCTTCTATTCCGCCATCTTGGCTCCGCCCCCTAGTTTCAATTTTATTAATCTCTTCTTTGGTTTTCAGAAATTCTAATTAGATATTTAATTGGGGATTTTTAATTTGTTCTTTTCCTAGTTTTTTTTAGTTGCATGTTCAAATGATTGATCTCTTCTTTTAAAACAATATGTATAATTTATTTTTCAGTTTTCAGGATTCACTTCCACAAGAATCTGAATTTAAAAATTTCTCCCCATCTCTCTCTCACCCCAGGACAGCATTAACCCCATCTACCCTTGCATCCAATCTGTCTTAGCTTATTTTTGCTCTTCTTCTACTGTCCCCCTCCCCTCTAACAAAATTTGAGTTTCATACTCTCTCCTTTTCTCCCTCCCCATCCACCCTCATTGAGAAAACAAGCAATTCAATGCATATCATGCATATGTAGCCATTCAAAACATTTCCATAATAGTTATGTTGCAAAAGACTAGCCTCATTACCTCCTGTCTTATCCTGCCCTCCAATTATTTTTTTAATATAAATTTATTTATTTAATTTTTATATTCATTTTCACAAGATTTTGGATTCCAAATTTTTTGCCCATATGTTCCCTCCCCCACCCCAATGCACCAAGTATTTTAATTTCCACCAATCTGCCTCTCTTCTATCATCCCTGCCTTCCCTTGTCCCCATTTTCTCTTTTGCCCTGTAGGGCCAGATAACTTTCTATTCCTCATTACCTGTATTTCTCATTTCCTTGTAGCAAGAACAACACTCAACAGTTGTTCCTAAAACTTTGAGTTCCAACTTCTCCCCATCCCTCCCTCCCCACCCATTCCCTTTGGGAAGGCAGGCAATTCAATATAGGTCATATCTGTGTAGTTTTGCAAATGACTTCCATAATAGTCATGTTGTGCAAGACTAACTATATTTCCCTCCATCCTATCCTGCCCCCATTGCTTCTATTCTCTCTTTTAATCCTGTCCATCCTCAAGAGTGTTGATTTCAAATTGCTCCCTCCTCCCATTGTCCTCTCTTCCATCATCCCTCCCACCCTGCTTATCCCCTTCTCCCCCACTTTCCTGTATTGTAAGATACATTTTCATACCAAAATGAGTGTGCATTTTATTCCATCCTTCAGTTGAATGTGATGAGAGTAAACTTCTTGTTTTTCTCTCAATTCCCCTCTTTTTCCCTCCCCTAAAAATTTCCTGCCTGCCTCTTTTATGAGAGATAATTTTCCCTATTACATTTCTCCCTCTCTCCTCCCAATACATTTCTCTCTTACCGTTTACCTTCATTTTTTAAAGATATGATCCCATCCTATTCAATTCACTCTGTGCTCTCTGTCTCTGTGTGTGCATGCACATGTATATGTGTGTGTGCATGTGTTCGTGTGCATGTGTGTGTGTTTAATCCCTCCAACTACCCAGATACTGAAAAGTTTTAAGAGTTACAAATATTGTCTTTCCATGTAGGAATGTAAACAGTTCAACTTTAGTAAGTCCCTTATGACTTCTCTTTGCTGTTTACCTTTTCATGCTTCTTCTCATTCTTGTGTTTGAAAGTCAAATTTTCTTTTCAGCTCTGGTCTTTTCATCAAGAATGTTTGAAAGTCCTCTGTTTCATTGAAAGACCATATTTTCCCCTGAAGTATTATACTCAGTTTTGCTGAGGAGGTGATTCTTGGTTTAAGTCCTAGTTCCTTTGACTTCTGGAATATCCTATTCCACACCCTTCGATCCCTTAATGTAGAAGCTGCTAGATCTTGAGTTATCCTGATTGTGTTTCCACAATACTGGAATTGTTTCTTTCTAGCTGCTTGCAATATTTTCTCCTTGACCTGGGAATTCTGGAATTTGGCCACAATGTTCCTAGGAGTTTCTCTTTTTGGATCTCTTTCAGGCAGTGATTGGTGAATTCCTTGAATACTTATTTTGCCCTCTTTTTCTAGAATATCAGGGCAGTTTTCCTTGATAATTTCATGAAAGATGATTTCTAGGCTCTTTTTTTGAATCATGGTTTTCAGACAATCCCATAATATTTAAATTGTCTCTCCAAGTACTATTTTCCAGGTCAGTTGTTTTTCCAATGAGCAATTTCATATTGTCTTCTATTTTTTTCATTCTATGGGTTTTGTTTTAAGTTTTTTTGGTTTTTCATAACGTTGTTAGCTTTCTTCTGCTCCATTCTAATTTTTTAAAGAGCTATATTCTTCAGTCAGTTTTTGAACCTGCCTTTCAATTTGGCCAATTCTGCTTTTTAAGATATTCTCTTCACTAGCTTTTTGGACCTTTTTTCCCATTTGGGTTAGTTTATTCTTAAAGGTGTTATTTTTCTCAGCATTTTTTGGTTCTCCTTTGGCAAACTGTTGGCATGTTTTTATGATTTTCTTTCATTGCTCTCATTTCTCTTCCCATTTTTCCTCCACCACTCTTATTTGATGTTCACAATCCTTTTTGAGTTCATCCATGGCCTGAGACCATTGCATAATTTTTGGAGGCTTTGAATGTACAAACCTTGACCTTGCTGTCTTCTTATTATATACCTTGCTCCTTATCATCTGAAAGGGTGGAAGAAAATAAATTTGTGCCAGGAAAACAACCTCCTACAGTCTTATTTTTTCTTGTCTTTAACATTTTCTCAGCCAGTTACTTGACTTTTGAATCCTTTGTCAAATGGAGGTCATACTACTCTAGGGTTCAGAGGTTTTATACAGCTGTTCTCTGAGATATCTGTAGGGATTTGTAAGTTCTCAATTCATCAAAGGGGAGCAATCAAGGGAGATTATATTATTCCTCTCCTTGCCTGCACTCTGGTCTGTGATTATTCAAAACACTCTTTTCTGACCTGGAACTGTGAGTAAGTTTCCCTCTGCATAGCTTCTACCAGCTCCACCACTCCAGTGACAGCAGTCCTCCTCACCCCTGGCCTGCCACTCAGGACTGAAAACCCGATAAGTTTCTCAATTCTCCCAGGGTCTTTAGGCAAAGGGTTCCAAAAGTGGAAATTGTTGTTACAGTGACTGCCCCTGTCCTGGGACTGGTATTGGTGCCAGACCAAGCTCCCTTCTCATCCCGGTCAAAGAGTTTTCTTACTGACTTTTGAAGCTGTGTTTGACATTTGTACCTTAAGAAATCTAGAAACTGCAGTAGCTATTGGTGATTTTTTGCCCTGTAACCTGCTCCAGTCCTGTCCTACTATGTGGCCCAATCTGAGCTGAACTACTGTCTGAACCTGGTGAGACAGAACTTTCTTGTTGGCTTTCCAGGCTGTCCTTGGTGGGAAAATCTGTTTCACCCTGTCACTTTGTGGCATCTGCTGCTCTAGATTTTGTTTAAAGCCATTTTACAGGTATTTTAAGGGCTATGGGGAGAGAGCTAGAGCAGGTCCATCCTTCTACTCAACCATCATGACTCCAGCCCCTATTGATCTCTACTTTCTCTGTTTTACTCACGTAAGCATTTAGAGATTCTAATATTCCCCTAAAAACTACTTTGGCTGCATCCCATAATTTTTGTATGTTGTCTCATCATTGCCATTCTCTTGGATCAATGATTGTTTATAGGATTGTTGTCATTTATTGTTTATTTAGGATTAAATTATTTAAGATTAGATTATTTAGTTTCTAATTTACTTTTAGTCTCTTTCCATGGTCCTTTATTACATGCAATGTTTTATTGCATCATGAACTGGAAAAGGATGCACTTAATATTCTGCCTTTCTGCATTGAAGTATGAGGTTTTTATGTCCTAATATGTGATAAAATTTTGCATAGGTACCATGTAGTGCTGAAAAACAGGTATATTCCATGTGATTCAACATGGCAGAATAAACAATAAGCTGCCTGACCTTGAAAACCCCAAACAATATTTCCCCAGGAAAATCTTGGAATAGTGGAGCCAACAGAAAGTGTATGACAGTATTTTAGTGTGTCAGGGTAGGAGGATTATGGGGAGAGATCCACTTTAAAGTTAGGAGGAAGACAATCACGATGAGCAGAAAATCAAAATACAAAAGCAAAGATCATAAATTCTTAATATGGGGACAGGGACAATCAAAATACGAATTCAGAAAAGGACAGCATTGGCATTATACCCACATTGAAAACCTCAAAAAGGAATATGAACTGTTCTCAATATTCTTAGAAGAGCTCAAGAAAGATTTCAAAAGTCAAATTAATGAGGAAGAAGTAAAAATTGATCAACCCTTTAAAAAATATAATTGACAAAATGCAAAAAAAAAAAAGATGCACTAGATTTTCTGCTTAAGGGGGAAGAGCCAAAATGGTGGAGTAGAAAGAAGAACCTGTAGAAGTTCCCCCAATTAGCCCATAAAGTACCAGTAAAAAATGACTCTAAACAAATTCTAGAGCAGCTGAAGTCACAAAATAACAGAGTGAAAGAGACTTCCTGCCCAAGACAACCTGGAAGTTTGACAAGAAAGGTGTATCTCACTAGAGGCAGAGTGAAGAACAGCCCAGCATGAGCTGCAAGGCACAGAAGGCACAGGACCTAGAACAGACTTCAGGGAGCCATCAGCATTAGCAGTTTCCAGATTGCTCAACTCACAAATGCTGAAGCCAGCTTCAAAGATCAGTGAGAAGGTTCCTTCACACAGGAGAAGGGGACATGGTCTGGCAGCAACTGCTGCAGGGGCAGTGTCCGTTTTTGGAGTGCTCCACCTAAAGCTTCTGTTGGAACTGAGCAGCTTCTCTAAATATTGGTCTGAGCTCAGCCTTGGGAACCTTTTGCTTAAAGCCCATGGGGAAATTGAACTACTGATCTGAATCTCAGGTCTGAACACTGGTGTTGTAGAACTGGAGGCGGTTGTGGAGAGGGAATTTTAATATCAGATTCTGGGCAGAAAAGCCAGGAGAGGAATTAGCTCCTTTCCCTTGATTGTGCCAACTTGGAGGAACTGAGAACTTACAGGTCCCCAGAATATACCCTCCTCTTGACAAAGGACTCAGAAGTCTAGCAACTGACTGGGAAAATGCCCCCAAAAAAGGAAAAAATAAGACTACAGAAGTTTACTTTCTTGGTGAACAGGTATTTTCTCCCATCCTTTTGGGATGAGGAAGAACAACGCATACCATTAGAGGAAATCAAGAGTTCTGCATCTAAAACCTCCTAGATACATATGCAGTATTCTCAGGCCAGCGAAGAGCTCAAAAAGGAATTTGAAAATAAAACAAGATATGCGGAGAAAAATTGGGAAGAGAAATGACAGCAATGCAAGAAGATCATAAAAATCAAGTCAACAGCTTAGTAAAGTAAGTCCAAAAAACAATGCTGAAGAAAATAACACCTTTAAAAATATGCTAACTCAATTGGCAAAAGAACTCCAAAAAGCCAATGAGGAGAAAAATGCTTCAAAAAACAAAATTAGCTAAATATAAACGGAACTTGAAAAGCTCACTAAAGAAAATAATTCAGGGGAGGAGCCAAGATGGCAGAGTAGAAAGACTCACATTTGCTAGCTTCAAACCCACAACCCATAAATTTCCTGTGGAAAGAGCTCCCCACAAATTCTGGAGCAGTGCTGCACAGCAACACAGTGGAGGAGATTTCCATTCCAGAGAGACGTAAAAAACCAACCCGAAGACTTCGTCGCACACCAGACGATGGAGCCCAGCCTTGGCCACATGGCCCCAGGGGAGCAGATCCAAGCAGGCTTCAGGGATGGAATCTCCAGTGGCCTTGAGGGTCCCTCCACCCACAGGCACTCGAGGTCAGTGAGAGAGACTTCTGGGCTGGCTGAGAGGGAGCAGGGTGTGTCCATAACCCAGGTCCCCTCGGGAGGAAGCAGCAGAGGCAGTGGTGGCCAGGGACTCCTGGAGCAGACAGAAGCTCTGCTCCATTACTGAAGATCTCTGCATAAACACCCTGAGGGAACTGAGCCTGGGAGGCGGCCCTGCCCCCACCTGAGCACCAGAACTTAAGCTCACATTGGATAACAGCCATGTTTGGCCACTGAAAGCCCTGAGGCTGGGGAGCAGCATTTGAATCTCAGACCCCAAGCACTAGCTGGGCTTATCTAGGCAGTGGTGGAGAGGAATCTCAGAAGTCAAGAAACTGGCTGGGAAAAACCCAGAAAAGGGAAGAAAAATAAGACCATAGAAAGCTACTTTCTTGGGGACTCTATGTTCCCGCCTTTCATTTCTGATGACAAGGAACAAGGCTTACCATCGGGGAAAAACATAGAAGTCAAAATCTCTTTATCCCAAACATCCGAAATAGATATCCAATGGGCTCAGGCCATGAAAGAGCTCAGAAAGGATTTTGAAAATCAAATTAGACAGGTGGAGGATAAACTGGGAAGAGAAATGAGAGAGATGCAAGAAAAGCATGAAAAACGGGTCAATATCTTGCTAAAGAAGACCCCCAAAAATGATGAAGAAAATAACACCTTGAAAAATAGGCTCATTCAATTGGCAAAAGAGGTTCAAAAAGCCAATGAGGAGAAGAATGCTTTCAAAAGCAGAATTAACCAAATGGAAAAGGAGGTTCAAAAGCTCACTGAAGAAAATAGTTCTCTGAAAATTAAAATGGAACAGATGGAGTCTAATGACTTTCTGAGAAACCAAGAAATCACAAAACAAAACCAAAAGATTGAAAAAAATGGAAGAGAATGTGAAATATCTCATTGGAAAAACAACTGACCTGGAAAATAGATCCAGGAGAGACAATTTACAAATTATGGGACTACCTGAAAGCCATGATCAAAAAAAGGAGTCTAGACATCATCTTTCATGAAGTAATCAAGGAAAACTGCCCTGAGATTCTAGAACCAGAGGGCAAAATAAGTATTGAAAGAATCCCTAGATCACTGCCTGAAAGAGATCCAAAAAGAGAAACTCCTAGGAACATTGTGGTCAAATTCCAGAATTCCCAGGTCAAGGAGAAAATCTTGCAAGCAGCTAGAAAGAAACAATTCCAGTATTGTGGAAATACAATCAGGATAACACAAGATCTAGCAGCTTCTACATTAAGGGATCAAAGAGTCTGGAATACGATATTCTAGAAGTCCCAGGAACTAGGACTCAAACCAAGAATCACCTACCCAGAAAAACTGAGTATAGTACTTCAGGGAAAAAATGGTCTTTCAATGAAATAGAGGACTTTCAAGCATTCTTGATGAAAAGACCAGAACTGAGAAGAAAATTTGAGTTTCAAACACAAGAATGAGAAAAAAAGCATGAAAAGGTAATCAGCAAAGAGAAGTCATAAGGGACTTATCAAAGTTGAACTGTTTACATTCCTACATGAAAAGGGAATATTTGTAACTCTTGAAACTTTTCAGTATCTGGGTAGTTGGTGGGATTACACACACATACACACACACATACACACACATGCATGCACACACACATACAAACATGCATGCACATACACAGACAGAGAGCACAAAGTGAATTGAATAGGATGGGACCATATCTTAAAAGAAATTAAGGTAAATGGTGAGAGAGAAATGTAGTGGGAGGAAAGAGGGTGAAATGGAATGGGGTAAATTATCTCTCATTCAAGAGGCAAGCAGGAGACTTTTTAGTGGAGAGAAAAAGAGGATAGCTGAGAAAAAAACAATAAGTTTACCCTCATCACATTCGACTAAAGGAAGGAATAAAATGCACACTCATTTTGGTATGAAAACCTATCTTACAATACAGGAACTTGGGGGAAAAGGAGATAAGCAAGGTGGGGGTGATGATGGAAGGCAGGGCAATGGGAGGAGGGAGCAATTTGAAGTCAACACTTGGGGAGGCACAGGATCAAAAGACAGAATAGAAACAATGGGGGGCAGGATAGGATGGAGGGAAATACAGTTAGTCTTACACAACACGACTATTACCGAAGTCATTTGCAGAACTACACAGATATGGCCTATATTGAATTGCCTTCCTTCCCAAAGGGAATGGGTGGGGAGGGAGGGATGGGAAGTGTTTGGAACTCAAAGTTTTAGGAACAACTGTTGAGTATTGTTCTTGCCACTAGGAAATAAGAAATACAGTTAATGGGGAATAGAAAGTCATCTGGCCCTACAGGACAAAAGAGAAGATGGGGACAAGAGAAGGGAGGGATGATGGAAGAGAGTGCAGATTGGTGATCGGGAAAATTAAAATGCTCGGTGTATTGGCGTGGGTGGAGAGGATAAAAGGGGAGAAAATTTGGAACCCAAAATTTTATGAAAATGAATGTAAAAAGTAAAATAAATAAATGTATATTTAAAAAAAATCTGAGAAATATAACTTTATTATGATATTTAAAGGGGATATAGAATGACAAAGTGTGTGAATATAAATTAACTGATGTGATGATAACAACCTAACTAAAGGGTGCAAAGGGATTGTATTAGGAGATGAGGAAAGAAGGAGGCAGAAAAAGATAAAGTATATCACATGAAGAGGTGCAGAAACATATTGCAGTAGAGAGAAAGAAGGGAGAGAGAGGAACATTTTTTCAACTTAACTCTCATAGAATTTGGTTCAAGGAGGAAATTACATAGTCAGTTAAGTATAGAAATCTAACTTCCATTCAGACAGGAGGGAAAAGAGGGAGGAAAATGGAGGTCATTAGAAGGGAGAAAAGTCGTAGTAAGGGAAGAGGGAAAGAAAAGGTAGGAGGATTAAGAGAAGAGAGAGAAGAATGAGGGAGAGTGCATCTCACTCATATTGACAGTTATTCTTCTGTGGAGGGAAAGGAGAAATAAAAACAAAAAGTGGCAAGCAAATAGGGTGGAGGGAAAGACAGAGATACAAAGAATAACTGTCAATATGAGTGAGATGCACTCTCCTATAAATAGGAAACAGATAAAAGAATGGATTAAAAACTGTTATCCTACATTATGTTGTTTGCAAGAAATAGGGGGATACACACAGGGCAAAGGAAAAAGAATGGAGTAGAATATATTATACTTCAGCTGAAGTAAAAAAAAAAAAGCATGGGTAGCGTTCGTAATCTCAAAGAAAAAAATACATTTAATCAAAAGAGATAAATGAAGAAAAAATGTCCTGCTAGAAGTCACCATAGAGAATGACATAATATTATTGGTAAATGTGTATACACCAAGTGTCATAATATCAAATTCTTAGAAGAGAAGATCAGAGAGTTACAGAAATAAGTAAATCGCAAAAGTATACCAGTGAGGGACTGAAACCTCTCCCTTTCTAAACTTGATAAATGTAACCTCAAAATAAACAAAAAGTTAAGGAAGTGAGTAGAATTTTAGAAAAGGCAGAGATGGTAGACCTCTGGATTAAAGTGAATGAATATAGCAAAGCATATATCTTTTTCTAGGCAGCACATGGCTCATACGCAAAAATTGACCATGTACTAGGGCATAAAAATCTCACAGTTCAATACAGAAAGTCAGTAATAGTCAGTGCATCCTTTTCAGATCATGATGCAGTAAACATGATTTGTAGTAAAGGGCCATGGGAAGATAGACCAAAAATTAATTGGAAAGTAAATAATCTAATCTTAAAGAATGAGTGAATCAGACAACAAATCATAGAAATAATCTATAACTTTATTCAACAGAATGACAGCAATGAGCAACATACCAAAACTCATGCTATGCAGCCAAAGTGATTCTTAGGTGAAGTTTTATGTCTCTGAATGCTTATATGAATAAAATAGAGAAACAGGAGATAAATGAATAGGGCATGCAACTGAAAAAGTTAGGAAAAGAGCAAATTAAAAACAATTAACTACTAAATTACAAATGCTGACAAAAGAATGATTAAAAAATTGAAATCAGGAAATCTGTTGAACTAATAAGTAAAGCTAGAAGGTGGTTTTGTGAAAAAAGAAAATAATAAAATAGATAAACCTTTGATTAATTTGATTTTAAAAAGTGAAAGAAGCAAAGCAAATTACCAATATCAAAAATGAAAAGGGTGAATTCAAAAACAACGAAGAGGAAATTGAAACAATAATTAGAAGCTATTTTGCCCAGTTGAATGCCATTAAATTTGACAATCTTAATTACATGAAGGAATATTTGCAAAAATATAAATTGCAAGGATTAGAGTTAATAAAATACTTAAATGACCACATATAAGAAAAAAAATGTTGAACAACTCATCAATGAACACCACAGAAGAAAACCTCCAGTGTCAGATAGAATTGCAAGTGGTTTCTACCAAGCATTAAAAAAAAAATTAGTTCCAGTATTATACAATGTGGGAAAATTAGTGGAGTCTTACCAAATTCTTTTTATGATTCATATATCTTACTGATACATAAACCAGGAAGACCCAAAACAGAGAAAGAAAATTATAGTTCTGTTTCCTTAATGGATATGGATACAAATAAATTTAATAAAATATTATCAAAAATATCATAGCAGCTAATGATGTGATACACTTTGATAAGCTGGAATTTATGCCAGGGATGCAGGGCTGCTTTAAGAAAGCTATCAGCATCATTGATCATATCAACTAAACTAACCTTTCCTTATGGAATATCATATTCCACGCCCTATGAGCTTTTAATGCATTACCTGTAGAGTCCTGTGTAATCCTGATTGTAGTTCCATATTTGAATTTTTTCTTTCTGGCTGCTTGAAGCACTTTCCATTAGACATGGATATTTTGGAATTTGGCTACAACATTACTTGGTGTTTTCATTTTGGGATCTTGTTTGGGAGGTGATCAGTAGCTTGGTTCCATGACTATTTTACCTTCCAGTTCTAGGACCTCAGGACAGTTTCCTTGATGATATCCTGAAAGATGCTATCCACACTCTTTTGTTCATGGTTTTCAGATAGAAGAATAATTTTTAAAATGTCTCTCCTGGAACTCTTACAGGTCACTTTTTTTTTCCCCAATGAGGCATTTTAAGTTTTCTTCCATTATTTTTTATTTTTTGTTCCTGTTTGATTGATTCTCTATATCTCGTAGAGTCATTCACTTCTACTTGCCCAATTCTAATTTTATTGAATTCTTTTCATCTATAAGATTTATATGTCCTTTCCCATTTGGAAATTTTTACTTTTTAAGGAGTTCTTCTCTTCAGTCTTTTTTTATAACTCCCTTTCCATTTAGCCAATTCTACTTATTTTTTTCAACTTTGATGCTTACTTATTTTTAGTTTTCAACATCCATTTCCTCAAAATTTTGAGTTCCAAATTTTCTCCTCATATCTCCTCTACCCCCTCGCCAAGACACCATTCATTCTGATTACCCCTTCTCCCAATCTGCCTTCCTTCCTATCACACCTCTCCCTTTCTTTATCCCCATCTTCTCTCTTCTCTCTTGGGGCAAGATAGATTTCTATACCCCATTACCTGTATTTATTATTTCCCAGTTGCATGCAAAAATAATTCTCAAAATTTATTCTTTATACTTTGAGTTCCAACTTCTCTCCCTTCCTCCCTCCCCACAAATTCCCACTGAGAAGGCAAGCAATTCAATACAGACTATATATGTTCAGTTTTGCAAAAGATTTCCATAATAGTCATGTTGTATAAGACTAACTATATTTTCCTCCATCTTATCCTGCCCCCCATTTATTCTCTTCTCTTTTGACCTTGTTCCTCCACAAGAGTGTTTCCTTCTATTAGCTTCCTCCTCCCATTTACCCTCCCATCTATCATCCACCCCCACTTGTCCCCTTCTCCCCTATTTTCCTGTAGTGTAAGATAGATTTTCATACCAAATTGAGTGAGTATGTTATTCCCTCTTTAAGCCAAATATGAAGAGAATAAGCTTCAGTTTTTCCCTCATCTCCTCCCTTTCCTCCTCCATTGAAAAAGCTTTTTCTTGCCCCTTTTATGAGTGATAATTCCATTTCTTCCTTTCTCCTCCCAATATATTCCTCGCTCATCCCTTAATTTTATTTTTAGATGTCATTCCTTCTTATTCAATTCAACCTATTCTCACTGTTTCTCTCTCTCTCCATACACACACACACACACACACATATGTGTGTGTGTGTGTGTATGTATGTATGTATAATCCTTCCAAATACCCAATTACTGAGAAAAGTTTCAAGAGTTACAATTATTATCTTACCATGTAGGAATGTAAACAGTTAAACTTTAGTAAGTTCCTTATGATATTTCTTTCCTGTTTAACTTTTCAAGCTTCTCTTGATTCTCATGTTTGAAAGTCAAATTTTCTATCACCTTCTGATCTTTATATCAAGAGTGCTTGAAAGTCCTCTATTTCATTCAATGACCACTTTTTCCCTTGAAGCATTATACTCAATTTTGCTGGGTAGGTGATTCTTGGTTTTAATCCTAGCTCCCTTGGCTTCTGGAATATCATATTCCAAGCTCTTTATCCTTTAATATAGCAGCTTCTAGATTTTGTGTTATCCTTACTGTATTTGCAGAGTACTCTAATTGGTTCTTTCTAGCTGCTTGCAATCATTTCTTCTTGACCTGGGAGCAATGAAATTTGGCTACAATACTCCAAGGAGTTTCTCTTTTTGGGTTTCTTTCAGGAGGTGATCAGTGGCTTCTTCCAATTTTTATCTTACCCTCTGGTCCTAGAATATCAGGGTAGTTTGCCTTGATAATTTCATGAAAGATGATGTCCATACGATTTTTTTGATGATGGCTTTCAAGTAGTCTCATAGTTTTAAATTGTCTCTCCTGTATCTATTTTTCAGGTCAGTTATTTTTCCAATGAGATATTTAACATTATCTTCTGTTTTATAATTCTTTCGAGTTTTTTTTTTTTTGTAATTTAGTGTTTTCTCATAAAATCATTAGCTTCTATCTGTTCCATTCTAATTTTTAAAGAACTTTTTTCTTCAGTAAGCTTTTGAATCTCCTTTTCCAATTGGCTAATTCTGCTTTTTAAAGTATTCTTCTCCTCATTGGCTTTTTGCTTCTCTTTTGCCAATTGAGTTAGTCTATTTTAAAGGTGTTATTTTCTACAGCATTGTTTTGGGTCTCCTTCAGCAATTTGTTGACTTGCTTTTCATGATTTTCTTGCATCACTCACATTTCTCTTCCCAATTTTTCCTCCACCTCTCTTACTTGATATTCAAAATTCTTTTTGACCTCTTCCATGGCCTGGGAGCATTACATGTTTATTTTGGATGATTTGGATGCAGAAGCCTTGATTTCCTCTGATGCTGTGCATTGTTCTTCCTCATCAGAAAAGGTGGAAGAAAATATCTGTTCACCAAGAAGGTAACCTTCTATAGTCTTATTTTTCCCCTTTATTGGACATTTTCCCATTCAGTTACTTGACTTTTGAGTCCTTTGTCAAGTGCAGGGTAAACTTGGTGGACCT
Organism: Bettongia penicillata ogilbyi; assembly: GCA_023548195.1. Classification (NCBI taxonomy): domain Eukaryota; kingdom Metazoa; phylum Chordata; class Mammalia; order Diprotodontia; family Potoroidae; genus Bettongia; species Bettongia penicillata. Next base: position 88,921 of record JAJHZJ010000076.1, read on the forward strand.
ATAAGTTCTCTTCTCCACAGTTGCACAATCAAGGGAGAGAAGTTTACTCCTCTCCTGGCCTGCACGCTGTTCTGGGAGCAGCCAAAAACTTTTCTACTCAGAATCTGAGTGTTGAATTGCCTTTCCATAACCTTCTACAGTTTCACCAGGTCAACCTTCTCCTCATCCCAGGGCTGCCCTCAGGGCTGAGATTCAGATCAATAGCTCAATACCTCCAGTGGCTCCCAGGGATGAGCTTAAGCCTGAGATTGAGATCAGGTGCTCAGGGGCTTTAGGCAGAAGAGTCCAAAAATGGATGCTGTTGTCTTTGCAGTGGCTGCTGCCAGCTGTCCAGATCACATTACCTTTTCCTAAGTGAAGGAGTTTTCTCATTGACATTTGGAACTCTCTGTGGCATTTGTATTTTGAGCAATCTGGAAACTGCTGCTCCTGGTGGCACCCTGAAGCTTCTTCTGGGTCCTGTGCCTGCCATACCACACTGCCCATGCTGGGCTGAGCTGTGCTCCATACCTGGTGTGATAGACCTTTCCTGCTGGCCTTCCAGGCTGCCTTTGGCTGGAAATCTCTTTCACTCTGTTGTTTTGTCACTTCTGCTGCTCTAGAATTTGTTTAGAGTCATTTTTGCAGGTATCGTATTGGCTATGTGAGGGAGTTTCTACAAGTTTATCTTTCTACTCCACCATCTTGGCTCTAGCCCCCTACTGATTCTACTTTTTAAGGAGTTCTTTTCTTCATTGTATTTCCCCTCCCAATTTTGCTCATTATACTTTGTAAGGATTTGGTTTCTACTCTCAATTTTTGCTCTTTCTTTTCCAAGTTATTGAATCTCATTTACATGCTTCTCATTTCTCTTTCCAATTTTTCTTCAACCTCTCTAATTTTACCTTTAATATCCTTCTTGAGTTCCTCCAAGAAGGCTTTTTGGACTTGAGACCAGTTCATAGTCCCCTTTGTGGTTTCAGATGAAGGTATATTGTCAATGTTGTTTTCTTTCACATTTATACTTTGATCTACCTTCTCCCCATAGAAAGAATCTATGGTCATTATTCATTTTTATGTTTAATTCATGATATTTGCCTGTTTCCTTTCTTTTAAAGTTATGCACTGACCCAAGCTTTTTTTTACTGGGGACCAATTGTCTGAACACTGACTTTATGTGTTGGTCCTCCAGTCCTGTTAGCTGAAGTTTCTAGGGGTCTGGAAGCTAATGTGGTGCTGATATGGGATCAGCCCTGAAGCTCTATGCAATGTGGGGAGAGGGCTCCTTGCCCCTGGGTGACACCTGTTCACCTGAGGTGCTTTTGAAGTACTGCGGCTGGAGGATTCTTGCCTATGTGAAGTTGTGCCTCCTGGACTTGAGCTTCCTGGACTTGTTCTGAAGAACTGTGAGGTTTGACTCCTGGAGTACACTTGTTTCCTGTAATTTGTATTGAAGTATTGGGAAGATTGACTGCTGGGGTGTACCTGCCAATGATATACGTGGTGGTTTTACAAGCTGGATTCTACTGGTTGTACTGCTTATGCCAAGGCACTCAGAAAGTCCTGTTGTTAGCATTTGCCTGCTATACTACCCTGGGGCTCAAGATCTCCTCCTGGTTTGCTGAGAAAGGTCTTACACTGATTTTCTGGAATGCTTCTCTTTAATCCCCCAAGCTTTCCAGGCTACAAGATTGCTGCACCCCATCTTTCTGCGGGCTTACCAGTTCCAGGGCTTTTCTCAGGGCAATGTTTTCTGGGTGCTTATAGGCCAATAAGGGAGAATGAGAATGACCTACTTCTTATTCCACTTTCTTGACTCCCAGACGTTTGAGGATTTATAAGAAGTAATAGATGAGAGTCATAAAGGATGAAAGGATGTGGAATATTGTAATTAATGGCAACTGAAATACCTTAAATTGTTAGAGAGTTATGAGAGATTACTTTGTTTCAGTAAGACATTTAGCAGTTTCTCATGATATCCTTGTAATCAAGATTTAGATATACAAGTTAGATGATAATAAATTAAAGTGAGTTTAGGTCTAGTTAAACAATATCAATATGCACAAAAGATATTGATGGGTTAAAAGCTTTGGTCAGATGCAATACTATCAAACTTAATTGAAGTAAGCATAAATTCTTATAAGTGAGTTAATTGAAAGGTTAACTTTGCAAATGAAGACTGGTGGCAAACATTTTTTATAATATTTTGGTATATGAAATTCTTTTTTACTATAGTAGCCTGTAAATAAAAATTAAAGTTAAGAAAATGATATATGACATAAAGAATGATGTACTTTTGACTTTATATATATTATATATATATATATATATATGATATACAGAAAGAAAAAGCTTCATATTGTCCTCCTCCTTGATTCTCATCCTAACCATAGGAGCAAATAATGCCAAGTATATTGCATTAAGAGTCATCTTAACATTTTTGGAAGGGTATTGTCAAAGTTAATCATCCCAGAATAGGTTATCTAAGATAATGAAGAAATAGAATCATATCACCCAAGGAAATTGTGAAGGAAATTTTTAGCCTTATGATGACTAGGTTGGATACTATGTCTTTTTGTTTCAAAATTACATGGAAAAGAGATAAAGCTGATATCACTTGGCTTGAAAGATAGACTAAAATGCAATAGGTAGAAACTCTACAGAATCATATTTCAAGTTGATATGAGAGAAAACTCAATCTAAGAGCTCCCCCAAAGCAGAAAGGGGTCTTTTCAAATAGAAGTCCTGCACTAAACATGGTCATTGAAATTTAGATAGCCAATTTTTAAAGATGTCTGAGAAGAACTATGTTCAACTGTGAATATTATTACTAGCTTCATTTGTAAGCATTTGTTAGACACCAATTATCTGCAAACCATTGTGCTCATTGATGGGAAGAAATGAAAAAAAATGATTGCAGTGAAAGGTAGTCATCTGCCCACGTTGTAAATTGAGCTTATTAAAACTGAAGAAATAATCAAGAAAGACAGTAAGGAAAGAGAAGGGAAAAGCATCCAGGACAGAGCCATTGGTCAGATCTCCACATAATGTGCTGGGAATGGATTATGATCTACCAAAGGAAACAGAAGAGAAATCTGATATTAAAAAAAAAAGTTCCAGAGTTAACGATTGAGAAAAACTCGTTAAATATGGAAATCAGCTATTACTATTAACTTTGGAGGAAACAGTTTCAGTTGAATGGTGGTAGCAATGGACTCTTTATAATAGAATTCATCAAACAAAGGCTGAATGATTTCATGATGTAGATTTTGTGGCAGGAGATTTTTTTAAAGTATCGTTTAGACTAGATGCCTGATGAAGTCTCCTTTACACTAAGATTGTATAGTTCTGTGAATATCCTCTGCCTGGATGACTCAACCCTTCTGTGTACAGTTTCTGCTTCTAGTAGCATAGTTAAAAACCTTTCTTGTGTCAGCTGATTCAAGTCACAGGGACATTTGTTGTCACAATGTTGCCATACAACATTTGTTGCCTTGCCCATCTGAGCTACTTGAAGCCCAGAACAAGAAAATGAAGGTCAGCACTTACTTCTACCCTTAATCCTTATAATAGTTTTAAGTATTGTATGAGAAAGTCAATGTACATTTAAAAAATCAACTTGCCTTTGTATGCTAATTATGAAACCTGACCCAGGCAATTTAGCCTTAAGGTTAGAAAAATAAAATATTTCAACAGCTTAAAATCAAATTTAAAAAAATTGTGAACATAAAATTAAGTTACTCAACTTCTAATCAATCAAAAGTAGAGTTTTCATGCCAAGGTAAAATATTGCCAATCCTCCCTAAATTATGATCTCTCAAACTGTAAAGTAAGAAATAATCAGTTAGTTTATGGGTTAGGGCATCAGTATGTGAGAAAACTTCATCTTACTTTTCCAAATAGTCATGTCTCCAATTCTCATATAGGTTTATTTCAGATTACTCTTATTTGTTTTGTAAATCACTCCACATTCACATGACTCATTTTTTATTCATCTTGGTATCTCCCATTTAGTCTTGATTTTGAAAGAAGTATTGATAATCCCTCTGATAATATACTTTTCTTCCCTTATTTCTGGTTTTCTGATTTATTCAAATTATTTTGGGACTGCTTTAGCAAAGATTTCCAAAATGGGTCAGGGAGTGATGCAACGGGAGGGATAAAGTCAATTGCTCTAAGAAAGAGAGGGAGTGTAATCCTTTATACATTTGGGTTAGGAAGCTTAAAATTGCTTCTATTATAATCACTGGTAACAGAATTTTGTACAAGGTCTCCAGCAGTGAAGAATCAGAGCAGATACAATCAGTTGTTAATTCCCACCCCTTAAATTACATTGCATATATTTTGTACTGATCTTTTCTGTGTACATGCTGTTTTCTCCCAAGAATGTATATGGATGTTGAGTACTGGGAGCATTATGTTTTTGTCTTTGTGCCTTTCAATCTCTAGCACCTAGTCAGTGGCTAACAAAAAGTAAGCACTTAACAAATGCTAGTTGAATTGGATGTGAAGGATTATCCTCTTTTATGACAGCTTTGATGGCCTCATGTAGTTTTGATATCTTTATTGCTTCCATAAAGACTGACCCATTCTCCTTTGCTGCTTCCTCTCTGGATTAACACCCCTGTAGGGTACTTCTTTCTGTTTTGCTATTGTCTAGGGATCAAAGAAAAGGGGAATCTACCCTAGTCCTATTTTAGTTTGGCCTATTTTTTTTACTCCAATTGCAGCTGTCTTTATCAACCTTTACAGAAGAAAGAAAAGCATTTTGGTGCCCCAAATGAGTAAGGCTTCAGAAGCTTTGAGACAAAATCTCAAGTGATCTTCAATTTGGTCTGTTAAAATAGTGAGTATATTAAATCAGGAAGCAAGAATTCTCTAAGGGCTCCTAGGGTTTTCATTTAGATTTTTTAAGATAAAAAAACTACAGGATTAATAGGCCTCATAAGATTATGTTATAATAGATTCAGAATTGAAAGAAATCTCAGAGTTCATTTAGTCCAAGCCCCCTCATTTTACAGATGAGGAAACTGAGGCTCAGGGAAATTATGTGACTTGCTCAAGTTCAGAGAGACAATAAATTACAGAATCATAATATAAACCCAGGTTTTCTGACTTCAAAGACAAGGTGCTTTTCTCACTAAATCATGCCAGAGACCTCTCCCCTACTTTGCCTGTCTTTCCAATGGGAATATTCTTCTTTGGGAAGGTAGAGCAACAAGGGTAAGATCACTGATTGAATTTATGTAAAAAGCTCCCATTGAAGAAACCCTTTCTATAATGAAGACCTATAATTTACATAGAATCTTAGTCTCTGGAGGCAAAGGAACATTAAATAACTTTCTACATATAAAATGACCAATTTGTGACAGAGATGTAACTGGAACCAAGGTTTTTCTCAGTCCAAAGTTGACTGTATTAATTATGACACACTTCCTCAAACTAGTCAGTATTAAAAATGTAGGTTCTCAGAGACCTCCCATAGCTTCTCATATAAACTGTTATTCAATGATGTACATTCCCCAAAAGACACACTCTATAACCAACATATTTCTAACGTATCTCCAACAGATGCTATTGTTTCCCTTTCTTTTTTCACCTTCTTGATTTTAGGTTAGGAAACCCCAAGTATACTGGTAAAGAAAGCCATCTGATCTCTACAGCTACTATCAGCAAGCCTCAGGAGACACTTAGAATATGTGGGGAAAGATTTTATTGCAATTTACTTGCAACTTTTAGTATAGAAAATAATTCCATATTCAATTCTCATCTACTACTATTGCTACCCCCAATAACTCCCTCCTCTACTTCCTTTCAAAGCTCCACTTTGTGTCATTGGTTGGAAACAAGACTTACTTAGGCAGCTGCTTTGTTAGTCTGAAGTTCTTTTTCCCTTTGCATTAAATTTAGTTATTTTTATTTCCAAACAGCCTTTCTAAAGGGGAAAAAAAAACTCTTTAAAACATGAAATGTGTCTGTAGAGACCTGCTTTCAGACACTATTTAGGTTTCTTTCTTTTTAACCAGATAAGGTAATCTTTGTGCAGAACTCTGGGCTTCGAAAGTTATTTTGAGCATTTAGATTTTTCTTTGAATGTTGAAATACCAAAAAGAAACAAAAAAAGTAAGAATAAAGAATAAAAAATAAAGAATAAAACTTCACACATAGCCACAGGAATATCTTCCTTATGCATAGCCACAGGGATATCTTAAAATTTCAGGGTAAGGGGGAAAATAACAGCAATTCCCCAAGCCATTTAAGCCACCTAGAGGAAATTTTAGTCCCTTTTCCTCAAAGAAAAGAAGTCTAGATGGATAGATAAACAGGTAGAATAGCTGGATAGGTAGATAAAACAGATGAGAAAGATGGGATTTCAATGAAAACTTTTGGCTGATTTAAGTCTTGAGGATAGATTATTGTGAAAAGAGAATTTATGTGACATACTATCTGTCATATCTATTGGGGAAAGGACAGGTGTGGTACCACAATTTGTTCCTTGATGCACCCCCTGTCCCTCAATTAGGTAATGTTTGCCAACAAGAAATGTTTTTATTAAATTAAAGTATTATTTATTATATTGCCCTGAGAGAAGGGAAGTTTAGAAATGGTGGTAATTATGTTGCCAAACTACATTCTATCACTCTTAAAATATTCATTGAAAATTAGTACAAAAGGAAAATAATTTAAGAGAGTTTCCTCTGTCCCCTTTTGACGTTCTAGCACAGCATACTATTAATGGAAAATCTTGTTTTTAACCAAGGTGAATATTTCCAATATGTCATGGTTGACTTGTTTACAATGGTTTGAATTTATATACTGATCAACATAATTAGTCTCCTGTTTTGCTGTTTTTAGATTTATTATTATTATTTTATTTGTTTTCAGTGTTCTACAATTACTTTCATATATCTTAGATTTTTTCAACTCCCTCTCATTCTTCCCCCCTATCTTCCCACTCCCTCCCTGAGATGGCATACAGTTTTATGTAGGTTCTACACATTTATTCCTATTATATACATTTTCATCTAAGCCATGTTGCATAGAAAAATTAAAATGAATGAAAGAAATCACATAACAAAACAAAATACAAAAGAAACTGATCTGCTTCATTCTGTGATCTAATTCCATAGATCTTTCTCTGGATGTGGAAGGCATATTGCCTTAACAGGCCATTGGGAATTTTTTAAGTCCTTGCATTGCAATGAAATACCAAGTCTACCAGAAAAATTCCTCACATACTGTGGTTGTTGCTGTGTAAAAAGTTCTCCTGCTTCCGTCTTTCCAGACCTCTCTGAAGTTTTCCTGTTCATCATTTCTTATAGTATAATAGTATTCAATTACATTCATATACCACAATTTATTCAGTCATTCTCCAATTGTTGGCATCTCTTTGATTTCCAGTAACCTCAAAGAGAGTTGCTACAAATATTTTTTCCCATTTTTATGATCTCTTGAGGATCCTAGAAGCAATATTGCTGGGTCAAAGAGTATGCATATTTTTGTAGCCTTTTGGGCATACTTACAAATTGCTCTCCAGAATGGTCGGATCAGCTCACAGTTCTACCAGAAGTGAATTAGTGTTCCAACTCTCCCACACCTTCTCCAACATTTATCATCTTCCTGTTTGTCATGTTAGTCACTCTGATAGGTGTAAAGTAGTACTTCAGAGTTGTTTTGATTTGCTTCTCTCTAATCATTTTTAGAGCATTTTTCCTATGAATATAAACAGTTTTAACTTCTTTCTCTGAAAACTACCTGTTCATATCCTTTGACCATTTATCTCCTGGGGAATGACTTGTATTCTTGTACATTTGACTCAATTCTCTATATATTTTAGAAATGAGGGCTTTATCATAGACACTAGTAGAAAAATTCTTTCCCTGCTTTCTGATCCTTCCTAATCATGATTGCATTGGGTTTGGTTGTACAAAACCTTTTCAATTTAAAGTAATCAAAATTATCTATTTAGCACTTGTTTTCTATCTCTTCTTTGTACAGAAATTCTTCCTTTCCACATAAATCTGATAGCTAACACTATTCCTTGCTTGACTAATTTGTTTATAGTACCAATCTTTATAGCTATTTGATGTGCCCCCATAAACTTCATTCTTGTGTGCAGTGTCAGGCATTGATCTGTACCTATGTTTCCTCCACACTGTTATCCAGTTTTCCCAGCAAACTTTGTTGAATAGTGACTTCTTATCCCAGAAACTCGGGTCCTTGGGTTTATCAAACAGTAGATTGCTATATTCATGCTATATTTATTGACTACTGCCTCTTAAGTACCTAACATGTTCCACTTATTTACCCTTCTGTTTCTTAGCCAGTACCAAGTGGTAATGATAATTGCTGCCTTTTAATACAAATTGAGACCTGGTAGAGCTAGGTTACCTTCTGTAGTATTTTTTTTTCATTAGTTCCCTTGATAATCAGGGACATTTTTTCTTCCAGATGAATTTCAATATTTTTTTTTAGCTCTACAAAATAATTATCTGATAGTTTAACTGGTATGACACTGAATAAATTAATTAATTTAGATAGAATTGTCATGTTTATTTATTGACTTGGCCTATCCACAAACAATTGATGTTTTTCCACTTACTTAGATCTGACTTTATTCATGTGAAAAGGTTTTTGTAATTTTGTTCATATAGTCCCTGCGATTGTTTTGGCAGCTAGGCTCTCAAATATTTCATAGTGTCTACTGTAGCTTTAAATATAATTTCTTTTTCTATCTCTTGCTGTTGGACTTTGCTAGTAATATATGGGAATGCAGAAGATTTGTGTGGGGTTATTTGTAACCTGCAACTTTGCCAAAGTTGTTTATTATTTCAAATTGTTTTTGAATTGACTCTCTGGGACACTCTAAGTATATCATCACATCATGTGCAAAGAGTAATAACTTAGTTTCTTCTTCGCCTGTTCTAATTCCTTCAATTTCTTTTTCTTCTGTTATTGCTGCAGGTAACATTTCTAGTACCATATTGAATAATATTGGTGATAATGAACATTTTTGTTTCACTCCTGACCTTATAGGAAATACATCTCACTTTTCTGCATTGCATATAATGCTTGTTGAAGGTTTTAGTTAGATACATACTGATTATTATTTTATAGAAAGTTCCATTTATTGCTATGCTCCCCAGTGTTTTCAATAGGAAAGGGTGTTGTATTTTGTCAAAGGCTTTTTTCTGCATCAATTAAGATAATCATGTGGTTTCTGTTAGTTTTGTTGCTGATATGACGAATAATGCTAATAGTTTTCCTAATAATAAACCAGCCTTGAATGCCTGGCACAAATCCTACCTGGTAATAATATCTTACTTTCATGATAAGGTGCTGTACTCTTTTTGTGGAATCTTATTTAAATTTTTCACAGCTATATTAATTAGAGAAATTTGTCTATAATTTTCTTTCTGTGTTTTGGCTGTTCTTGGTTTAGGTATCAAAACTATATTTATATCATAAAAGAATTTGGGAGCACTCCTTTTCCAATTTTCCCAAATAGTTTATATAGTATTGGAATTAAATATTCCTTAAATGGTTGATAGAATTCACTTGTAAATCCATTCATCCCTGGAGACTTTTTTTTTTTTTTTTAGGGAGTTTATTGATAGCTTGTTCAATTTCTTTTTCCTGAGATGGGGTTATTTAAGTATTCCACTTCTGCTTCTACTAATCTAGGCAATTTATGTATTTTTTTTAAAAATAATCTTCCATCTAATTTAGATTGTTGAATTTATGGGCATACAGTTGGGGGAAGTGATTTCTAATTGTTTTAATTTCCTCCTCATTGGAGGTGAGTCCATCCTTTTCATTTTTGATATTTGTAATTAGGTTTTCTTCTTTTTTAAAATTAAATCGACCAAAGTTCTATCAATTTTACTGACTTTTTCATAAAACAAACTCCTAGTTTTACTTATTAGTTCAATAATTTTCTTAATTTCATTTTTTTCTTAATTTCTCCTTGGGTTTTCAGTATTTCTAATTTGGCACTTACTCGAGGGTTTTCAATTAGTTATTTTTGTAGCTTTTTCAGCTGCATAGCCAATTCATTGATCTCCTCTTTCTCTCTTTTGTTCATGTAGGCATTCAATTATATAAAACTTCCCCTAGGAACTGCTTTTTCAGTATCCCACAGGATATGGTAGCTTGTTTCATTATTGTTATTCTCTTGAATGAAATTATTGATTGTTTCTATGATTTGTTGTTTGTCTCACTCATTTTTTTAAGATTAGATTATTTAGTTTCCAATTAATTTTGGTCTGTCTTTCCATGACCTTTTATTACATGTAATTTTTATTGCATTATAATCTGAGAATGATGCATTGACTATTTCAGCCTTTCTGCACCTGATTGTGAGGGTTTTATGCCGTAGCATATAATCAATTTTTGTATATGTGTCATTTACCACTGAGAAAAATGTATATTCCTTTTGATCCCCATTCAGTTTTCTCCAGAGATCTATCATATCTTCCTTATCCAGAGTTTTATTCACCACCCTAACTTCTTTCTTGTTTATTTTGAGGTTAGATTTATCAAGTTCAGATATGAGGGTGTTGAGTTCACCCACTAGTATAGTTTTTCTTCTATTTCTTTCTGTTGCTCCCTTAACTTCTCCTCTAAGAATCTGGGTGCTATACCACCATATATGTTTAGTAATGTTATTGATTCATTGTTTATGGTGCCTTTCAGGAGGACACAGATTCCTTCCTTATCTCTTTTGATTAGATATATTTCTTATTTTGCTTTATCTGAGATTACCATTGGTACCCCTGCTTATTTTTCACCAGCTGAAGCACAATATTTTCTGCTCCAACCTTTTACCTTTACACTGTGTGTTTCTTCCCTTTTCAAATACGTCTCTTGTAAATGACATCTTATGGGATTATGGTTTTTAATCCATTCTTCTGTCCATCTATGTTTTATGGGAGAGTTCGTCCCATTTACATTTACAATTATGATTACTGTGTCTTTCTCTCCATCATCTTTTCCACAGTTTGTGCTTTTAGTTTTCCCTTCTCCCTTCCATTCCACAATAGAGTTTTAATATTTGACCACCATTTCCCTCAGTCTTCCCTTCCTTCTTTGAGCCTCCCTCACTTTTACTCCCTTTTACCCTTACCAGTTCTTCTTTTCATTTTAACTTCCCCTCCCTTTTCTTCCTCATTCCTCTCCTCCTACCTATAAAGCTAGTTATATTTAGGTACTTCATTAAGTTTCTTTTTCTCTCCTTCAGTTAAATCAGATGAGAGTAACTTTTAAACAATGCTCATCTCCCTCCTCTCTTTCCCTCTACTATAATAAAATTTTGTGCTTCCTGTGATGTAATTGTCCATTTTCTGCCTCCTCCTTTTCACATCTCTTGTTAATCCCTTCACACCCTTGAATCACATTTTTATCATCACATCATTTAATTTATACACTCTCCTTCTATCTATGTATAGATAAATTTATATTTCATATATATTTCATATATAAAAATATCAATATAGATTTATATTTCATAATAAATAAACAATTCTCAAGATTAACAACTATCTTCTTCCCTTATAAGAATGTAAACAGTTTACCCATGTTGAGTAGCAAATGTTTTTTTTTTTCCTCTTTACCTTTTCATGCCTCTTTTGAGACCTGCATTTGAAGATCGAATTTTTAATTGAGTTCTGACTTTTTCATCAGTTATGTCTGGAAATCCCTTCTTTCATTGAGTATTCATCTCCTTGCTTCATATATGGCGCTCAGCTTTGCTGGGTTTGTTGATTTGCTGGATCCTTGGTTGTAGTCCCAACTCCTTTGCCATATAGAATATCATATTCCAATTTCTTCATTCTTTTCATGCAGGAGCTGCACGGTCCTGTGTGATTCTAACTGTAGTCCCTTGATATTTGAGTGGTTTCTTTCTGACTGCCTGTAGCATTTTTCTCCTTCACTTTATAGTTCTGGAATTTGTCAGTGATAGTCTTTAATGTTTTTAGTTTGGGATCTATTTTGGAGATGAATTGTGCATGCTTTTGAGGAATGTTTTGCCCTCTGTATATAGAAGTTCTGTGGAGTTTTCCTTGAAGATTTCTTGAAAGATATTGCCCAGGCTCTTTTTTTTTCATCATGGCTTTCTGGTAGGCCAATAATTCTTACATTTTCTCTCCTGAATCTATTTTCCAGGTCAGTTGTTTTTCCAATAGGAGTTATTTTTTCCAGTTAATTTTTGTATTTCCTTTTCCATTTTTCGAATTTTCTAAGTTAGGTTTTGTGCTTCCTTTTGATTTATCAAATTTTCTTTCTTTAAGGAATTGTTCTCTTCAGGGAATTATTTTTTCATGTTTTTAAAATCATTTGTCAGTTTTTCTTCTGTTTTTAAAATCCTTCTCCAGCTCTTCCAAAAGTAGTTTTTGTGCTTGTGACCAGTTTATAGTCCCTTCGAAAGTTTCAGATGGAAGTACAGTCTCAGTGCTGACATTTTTGGTATCTTTGTTTTGGTCTTTGTCCCCACAGAAAAATTCCATGGTCATTTCTTTTCTGCTGTGCTTTGTACTCATGATCATCACATTTTTCCTGACTTTTAAAGTAGATGTCTGTGTCCAGGGCACAGGGAGCTCTCTCCCACAGTTCTTATTATTAAAACTTGAATTTTTGTGTGTTGTAACTTCTGGTTCTTTCAGTTAGGAGCTAAAATGCTTCAGCTTATCTAATGTTGCACTGACTGGTGTTGTAAAGTAGAGGCCATTTTGTATTCTTGCACGGTTGCCCTGGAGCTAGCTCATTAAGTGTGAGGGAGAGATGGTCTGATCACAGGAGGTCTCCTCTGCTGAGCTAAAGCATAGCAAACTCAGTGATTGATGGTCCCATCTGTGATAGTGTCTTCCCAATTCCCTTACAGTGCTGAGTTATGCCTCTGTTCCTAGGGTTGGTTGTAGCAGGGCACACCCCTGGGATTCTGGATCTCCTCCTGGGTTGTTGGGATGGGAAGTCTGGGACAGCTCCAGTCCTGCACTGATCCTCTTCAGCCACAGCAAGAGGGACACTATTTAGTAATTTTCCTGGCCTTACATGCTAAGAGAGTGTTTGTCCCTTTTACTGATCCCACTGTTCCAGGAATTTTCTGGGGATATAATTTATGGTTCTTTCAAGGTCAAAAAAGTGAGGGGGAGAGAGTGTTTACCAATCACTCCACCATTTTGGCTCCCATAAGTTCAAGTAGATGACTTACAGACATTTAATCTGCTGGGCGACATTCTCAGGAACAGCTGCTGGAGATATCTGTAACTCTGTGACTCTTACTCTCTTGGTTCAGCTGGACTCCCATCCTGGGCTGATATGTCTGAGATACAGCAGTGCAGTTGCTGCCTCAGGCAGCCCGAGGCTTGTTACTTGGCCTTGCCATGGTGGGGACTCACTGGTACAGCCTGTGCAGTGGGTGCTGTTCCAGCCCTGTGGAACAGATCCTTCCCATTGACCTTCCAGTCTGTCCTGGGCTGTGAACTTGCCACAGTCTATCTCCTTGGATTCTGCCCCTCCAAAATTTGGTCAGATTCTCTTTTTAATAGTACCCGAAAGAGTTTGTCTAAGAGCTCTAGTCTAGAGTTTTAATAGGTGTTTTGATTGATACATACACATACATATACCTATATATATATATATACATATATATATATATGAGATATTAAATATGTGACTTATTCTCTGAGAGTTAGGATGGTTTCACTTTTGTCTTTGCATCCCTAGTACCACATATGCTTAAATTTTTAAAAAAATCTCTGCATAGTTCAATGAATCTGTGATGTCATTGAGGTTTACCTTCCTCAGCCACTGCAGATTATAACAATACCATGCCCAAATGAAGAATTTTCCTTTTGCTTATGGCACATGACAAGTGTATCATCTTTTCTGATAATCCTTTTTTTTTTTTAACATTAACTTTTACTTGCAGTCAGAAAACATACTAACCTAGTCCTAAACTGGTCCATACTGAAGTTTCACACTTAAAGGCAATTGTGGACCACATGAGGCAATAAAAGTAACTATATTCATAACAGTAAATTACTTCTAAAATGAAAATATACATTTAACAACAGATAAATGGACAAAGGATAATAGTAGAACTTTATTAGAGGAAAAAATTCCATGCTGTTAGGTATGATCAGAAAAAAGTACTCTAAATAACTAATGACTAAAGATAAATATCAAAACAACTTTGAAATTCTACTTCACACCCTTCAGAGTATAAAAGATAACAATAGGGGAATCGAAGAGATGTTGGTGAAACAGTCAGAAAACAGGCATAGAGGGGAGTTGTGAATTGGTCCAAGGGTTATGGGAAACAATTAGCAACTGTGCTCCCAAATTTATGAAACTGTCCATGATTTGACTCAGCATTATAGGAAAAGAACCTATACATGCAGAAATATTTACAATTGTTTTAGATAATAAGATATTGCTGAAGTTTATTGAATAGGAAGTGACATCAAACTTATACTTGAGAAAGACCAGTTTGACAGCTGAATATAGACTGGAATAAGGAGATCACTAAGAGAGGGAAACCAAACAAAAGACTATGGTAGTAGTCTAGGCATGAGGAAATGAGAGTCTCTATATTTATCATTAATTAGTTTTTTTCAAAGGATATTTATGTGTCAACTTCTCCCTCCCTGCCCATCCCCAATTATGTCATACTTCTTCCTCAAAACATGGAGAGAAGAAGCACAAAATTCAAATGGAAACTCCACAGTTTTCTTCCCACTTTGATCACTTCATAGAGCTATACAACCAATGAATGAACAAGTTGTTTTCTTGCCCACAGGGCATGGTGTCTATTTCATAGGTAGGTCAGGTTACTGCTACACTGGATCAAGTAGGTTTGTCACTGAGACCATCTCTTCATCATATTCAACTCCCTGAAAAATTTTTCTATGAATCCCAGATTTAATTAATCTGTTGTCTCTTCTGACATTTTTAAGTTTATATCATTATGCTCTGATCCTTTCTGTTTCCAACACTTATTTTCCTAAGGTGATGGAGCAATAGATACAAAGAGGCTAAAAAAAGAAAGCAGTAGTATGCAAATTTTGGTCATGCATTGGTCTCAGTGGGATCATGTTTGAGGCAACTCCTTTATCCAGATCCCACAGCCTTCCATCTCCCCCTCAGTTGAAAGCTTCCAGAAAAAAAAAAAAAGTGGGAGTACATACAAGGAGGGGGGGATAGAAATAGAGAGAGCCATAATAAGAGAGAGAAAGAGACAGAGACAGAGAGAGAGACAGAGGGAGAGACAGAGAAAGAGACAGAGACAAAGATACTGATTTGTTGCAGTCTTTTTTATATATAATCAATTCTAGCTCAGCAGTCAATTAAAAGACTTTCTATCATCACAGGTGAAGTCAAAAGGAAAAAAATCACAGATATACTGTAGATATTCTAAATTGGAAGCAAGAGCAAGGAATTATTCATGATCACAAAGAGTCTCACCAAGACTCTGACATGGGATTGCAAAAGATAGCACATATTGCACATGATGAAATGACTAAGTCTCTTATTATATAACACACGCACGTATAATTTTGCACTAAATGATACAATGTCTTTGAAAAATTATTATTAACATTTCTTCCAATAAATTTTTGAGAAAGCAACTTATTTTCTACTAGTACTCAAACATTTCATGGTGGAACAGATGTTGCTAGTTTTTATTCTGGTAAGCTTCCCATTATTAACAGATTTTATTTGCATGTTTTATTTAAATAAATCTGTAATAAAAATGACAGGAATATAAAAATATTTGTTCTTATTTCTACTAGAAATAATAGAAAAGCACATAGGGTTGATTTAGATTCAATGCATATTTGTAGGACTGTTTTTCTTCACTTGTATACCATTCTTTAAAAAAAATTGGCTTATAAAGCAGAGAAGGGTCTCTTTTTTTGGATAGTATGGAATAATAAAATAATAACTATCATTTATTTAGTTCATTATGATAATCATTTTATTTGATTCTCTCAGGAAGACTGTAGATACTATAGGTATGATCCTGATTTTGTTAATGAAGAAACTAAAATCAAATTAGCCCAAGTGACTGGCATACCTAGTAAATTTCTGATGCATAATGCACGTGCTGTTTTTCCTAACTTCAGGTTCAACAATCTATTCATGTCATGCTGCTTCCAATAAACAAAGCAGTTACATTGGGGTAAATTTATAAGAAGAAAGGATAGTATTATTTCAAATTGCTAAATTAAGAGGGTAGTTTCAGAAATGTGATTGTATTTGGTTCATCTTGTGTAAAATTGCATCTGAATAGATTACAGTAAAACAGCCGCCACAACTACATCAACAACAAGAACAAACACATGCTTGATTTCTAACATTTACAGTCAATACCTGACATATTCAAAGGCTGCCCATAGGCTAATGATTGTTGTTTGTCTTTCTTTCAGGAAGAGGAACATGACATGAGGGAGGGAAGGCTATGACATGCAAGTGCCTTAGATTTAAGTAAGGGAGGGCTATACAAACTCACCAGTCTCACTTTCTCCTCTGGAGCCATCAAGATGACTGCGGATGGACTTTTTAAAGTTAAGGTCTTTCTCAGGTCTCTGTCCATTCAGTGATTAAGGTTAGATAAGAAATGTGGAAAAGAATGGCCTCTTTACCTAGTCAAAAGAAATCAGTATGGAAAAGGAAGACCCTCAAGGTTTTGGGCCAAAATAAAAATAATTGTTTTTCAGACTCACTTTGGGCCATCAAAATCTAAACAATGGCCAAGTGATGCTGAGACCTACTGTTGGCCAATCAATGAAAACCAAAGTGATTTGGGTTTAAGGCATGGTCAATGAAAATAAGAAGAAATTTAGCATAAACCTTATTTGTATTCTTTGCTTATTTCTGAGGTTTCAATAGTCACACTGAAAATTTAATCATGCTCCTCAGGGCATAGGAGTTGGACAGCATTCTCAGAGATTGCCCTTTCCTTACATCCATTGTGCTAAATACCAATTTAAGGGCTTTGCCTTTCTAAAGAGATATTGGATGGTGGTCGTCTCTGGGCAACATTAAGCTAAATGATTGAAGCTATGAAGAAAAGGGAGAACCTAGGACTGCACCTGAAGCCAGAAGCTAGACAGAAGCTATACCATAGTGCACCTAATGGAGCTAAACTTGGGAGCAAGGAAACAAAAGAACCATAGGATGGAAGATCACATTTTCATCAATAAGTTTGATAGGTGTGTGTGTGTGTGTATGTGTGTGTGTGTGTGTGTGTGTGTGTGTGTGTGTGTGGTGTTTTCACATTAATTCATTGTGGTATTGAAGAAGTTTCAGTTTTTGCCCTCTCAAAGAGTTTTTAGCTATAAAGATATCATTATAAATGAATATCTCTTTTATGCCACAAAGCATCTGGGGTCAACTAAAAGATTTTGGGAAACAAAGCATTACAGATTAATTTGTATATAATTTTCATTGTAGTTTTTTTTTTTTAATTTTTGGAGGAATGATGCGGAGTTGATGTCATGATTTCATTGAACCGGGAAATTCCTAGTGAGAAAATACCTCCTATAATCATAAATAGATATTAATTGGGGAATTAAAGATTAAGTGAGTTACTCAAAGTATGACTCCCAAGATGAGTCAGAGGCGAGATATGAACCCAAGGGCTCCTGGCCATGACTTGGCTCTCTATTCATAACGTTCTACTCTTTCTTAGAAAGAATTCAAGTACACTTTTCAAAGAAGGTAGAAAATATTTTCAAAGGGTCATTCAGTTCATCATAATATCTCTAGGTGACTGTACTTACATAAATCTAATGTATTTCTATGACTTCTAGGAAACTAGATTTAAAATGATATTCCTGTAGATTTTTTAAGGACATTCCAGAAAATAATGACCTAATTTTAGGAAATTAGAGTTGATATAGATAATAACTTCTAACGAATTTCCTTTCAAATTGTGCAAAATTCAGTGTACTTTTTTCCTTAGGGAGTTATATAAAAATGGACATTTTCAGTTACAGATTAGTGAAAATAAAGATGTATATTTTTCCATCCAAATTCATTGGCCTGCTAGAATATATTCACAAATCATTTGTGGGTCTGAGAACCTTAAGTTAAAAATTCATGACTTTAATTAATATAATACTTTTAAAGAGATGCTTGATTTTTAGACCTTCAGGTAATGTCTATTAGTGGCAGATGAAGAAATTATAATACAGCTTCCCATTTGCCATTCTCCCAGGCTCTAAATGATTGATGAGGGGCAGTTAGATGGTGCAGTGGATAGAGCATCAGTGCAGGAGTCAGAAGGGCTGGAGTTCAAATCTCACCTCAGACACTTGACACTCACTAGCTGTGTGACCTTGGACAAGTTACTCCAGTCATCCTGATGAATATCTGGTCAATGGAGTCAGATGGTTCTGGAGGAGAATTGAGGCTGGTGACCGGCACAGCCCTCCCTCACCCAAAACAGAGTCAAGTGCAAGTCATGTCATTATTTCTCTAATGGCATGGTCTTCTTTGGCAACAAAGGATGAACACAAATGATTGCTGATTCCTATTGCCTATCACTCGATCAAAAATTCTAGTTGTTATTGATTGAGAAAATAAAGATTATGGCATTATTTCCTGAAGGTTACTATTATGCTATATTATATGTTAATTGATAGATCTATAAATATATACATGCATACATAATACAATACACATAGATATCTTGTTATATATATATATGTGTGTGTGTATGTGTGTGTGTGTGTGTGTGTGTGTATGTTAGGTAGGTCTATGATATAAAGGGTGGAAGTCGTTTTAAACAAAATGACAGCTCAGAGAATTGCTACTAACATGCCTTATTTCAAAGAATAATAGGCCAAGGGATGTAAGAGGCCTTACTCATTTATCTCATTTTTTTGATGAACAAATGAATATCCATAGAGGTTAAATGATTTGCCTTTGGTCACAAAATTATTAAATATATGAAGCAGAGTTTGAACCCATTTCTTCCTCACTAACAGTGTAATTTTCTAGCTATAAATACACATGGCCTTACTAAGTGAGACTATTAACAAACTTCAAATCATATCTGTATTTTAAAGAATGAAGAAATATAGTTATGGCAGTATATTTAGGAATGTTTGTAGCTAGTTGAACAATAGTATCACCTGAAACCATGATTAATGAATCAATGTTAATATGAATGTCTAAAAAGTTATGATATACAAGGTACAAACACATTAGAGAAAAAGGGAGAGAGGGAGAGGTTCATAGATGTATAGGTATATATATATATATATATATATATATATATATACACACACAGTATATATACACCCATACAATTCATATATAACACAATTATATATAATATATGTAACATATTATATGTGTGTATATGTGCATTATAAGGCCTTTAAACATGTATAATCATGCATGTGTGTATATATATCCATATGTGGTGGTAGTTTATAGAAATAATAATGTATGAAAGTATAGATTTATACATGTGTTTATATGTGATATAAATATATCATACAAATATATGCACATATTGTGGTATATGTCATGCCTATGCAATTTAATGATGAAATAAGGTTGTGAGGGAAAGTCAATATCTTGCTTGAGAGAATTATGACTGAAAAAATTCTCATTGTCATGGTGTAGTGAAATGAAAAGTAAACAAAAAAGATGAAATTACCATTGTCAAGTGAAATAAATGTATAAGTGCAGGATCAGAGAGAAGAATATTGTAGTTATGTTAGCAACTGAACCAGACTAAGAAAGGCGGGTCTGTGAGCCATAACATTGGAAATGGTTACCAACAGTTCTTTGAGAGAAGGAGGAGAGAAGAGCAAGAGAGAGAGAGAGACAGAGACAGAGACAGAGAGACAGAGAGAAGGAGGAGGAGGAAGAAGGAGAAGGAGAAGAAGAAGAAGGAGAAGAAGGAGAAGAAGGAGAAGAAGAAGAAGAAGAAGAAGAAGAAGAAGAAGAAGAAGAAGAAGAAGAAGAAGAA
Organism: Bettongia penicillata ogilbyi; assembly: GCA_023548195.1. Lineage (NCBI taxonomy): Eukaryota > Metazoa > Chordata > Mammalia > Diprotodontia > Potoroidae > Bettongia > Bettongia penicillata. Next base: position 108,890 of record JAJHZJ010000076.1, read on the forward strand.
GAAGAAGAAGAAGAAGAAGAAGAAGGAGAAGAAGGAGAAGAAGGAGGAGAAGGAGGAGAAGGAGAAGAAGGAGGAGAAGGAGAAGAAGGAGAAGAAGAAGGAGAAGAAGAAGAAGAAGGAGGAGAAGGAGAAGAAGGAGAAGAAGAAGGAGAAGAAGAAGAAGAAGGAGAAGAAGAAGAAGAAGAAGAAGAAGAAGAAGAAGAAGAAGAAGGAGAAGAAGGAGGAGAAGGAGGAGAAGGAGAAGAAGGAGAAGAAGAAGAAGGAGAAGAAGAAGAAGAAGGAGAAGAAGAAGAAGAAGGAGAAGAAGGAGAAGAAGGAGAAGAAGAAGAAGGAGAAGAGGAAGGAGAAGAAGGAGGAGAAGGAGAAGAAGGAGAAGGAGGAGAAGGAGAAGAAGGAGAAGAAGAAGGAGAAGAAGAAGAAGACGAAGGAGGAGAAGGAGGAGAAGGAGAAGAAGGAGAAGAAGGAGGAGAAGGAGAAGGAGAAGAAGAAGAAGAAGGAGAAGAAGGAGAAGAAGGAGGAGAAGGAGAAGAAGGAGAAGAAGAAGGAGAAGAAGAAGAAGAAGGAGAAGAAGAAGAAGAAGAAGAAGAAGAAGAAGAAGAAGAAGAAGAAGAAGAAGAAGAAGGAGAAGAAGAAGAAGAAGGAGAAGGAGAAGAAGGAGAAGAAGAAGAAGGAGAAGAAGGAGAAGAAGAAGGAGAAGGAGGAGGAGGAGGAGATAAGAAGAAGAAATGGAGGAGTTAAGTACTAGAGAACCCCACGTATGCACCTACCAAATCACGACTACTTGTGGTATTCAGCTTTCAATATAGGAGAATATGGAATCAAACATCTAGACAAAGTTTAGAGAAGTCATTCTTCTCTAGTTGTGGTATTTTGGTGCTTCTTCAACTTCCCTCTTTATTTTAAAAAATGTATCCCCTGGATGGAAAATTCCCAAATTCTCAGAAATGATTCTTTATCATATCTAAATTTCTTGGGTATAAGATTATTATTATATGAACAGGTTATGATCTTTAAAACCTTGAAATAAAAACACTTCATAGAGAGGGTCCAAGTCTTAGCATATCACATATTCATCCTAGAGTGCAACTTGGATCCTGAGCAACTGAGGTCAATCCTTCCATCCAGAGACACCAACATTTGCAGGGAACAATGGCGGCGCTATCAGAACTAACTTTATAATGTAAGATTAAGAAGTTTACAGTGTCTGTGAACCTTCGCTGCCCCTCAAACACTGAATTGAATAGATTCTGAGCTGGATGTTAGCACTTAAGAGGTGCCTGACTCCAATCCCATCATTTTAAAACTGAAGGTCTATGACCCAGGAAAGTAATGGTGGCATTTCTTAAGTCACACAAATAGAGCGATAGAGAGACGTTTTTAAACTCAGTCTCTGACTCCAGGTTCAACATGTTTTCCGAAGTATCACACTGTATCCCTTAAATTAATGAATTAAAACTCTATTCTATGTTGTTTAATTTGTGCAGATTTTATGTCCCTTCTCTCAACATCAGACCAGGAGATGAGATGCTGACTTAGTGCAATATGGAGACTGGAGCTAATGAGAGGAAAGCTTGATAAGAGGGAAGGATATGAACACAGAAAAAGTAAACTTAGATTCACCAAACATGACCTCTCTAAAGTTCTGTTCGATTTTCCAAATTCCTTGTTTTCATTAAAATTGCAGAGAAGAGAATGTGAAATATGCAATCAGTCAGTCAATAACCATTTATTCGGTGCTTCCTATTGCCTATGTAATATGGCAAATGCTGGAAAAGTACAGTCTTGATCAAATGTTTGCTATTATGGAACTATTTCTGTGGAGAAAAATCAGAGTTGTAGTAATACATCTAGCTGGGGTTTACATAGCACTTTAATGTTTGCAAACTGCTTTTCATATTTTCTCATTTGATCATCACAACAATCCTGTGAGTTAGATGCAATTGTTACTTCCTTTCAATGAAGAAGAAAAATGGAGCTGAGAGAGTTTGTCACTACTTGCTTAGAATCACACAGCCAAGTGAGTGTCTGGGGCAAGATTCAAAATCATGTCTTCCTAACTCCTAGGCCAGAACTCTATCCACTGTGCTAAGTGTAATGACATGAATAGGAATCCACAAGACTTCTGGTCTCCATTTTCACTCATAAATTACCACTATAGAAATTTTACACCTTCCTGGTGGAGGAACGTAAGAAGGGAACACTTTAAAGCATACCTGAGATGTCTCAGTTGTGAACAGGAGTGCTATTTGATATTTTAATTTGTATGAAAGTAGAAAGATTTAAGATTTAAGAAAACTCATTGGACACAATCTTCATGTCTACCAGCCTACAGACAATGCTACTTTCTGTCTCCTTCTTTTGAAATTCAGGAGGAATGAAATCCTGCCTTATAAACTTGACCAATAAGAATCCTTAAAACAGCCTATTTTATGTCAGTTATAAGGATTCCCCCCAAAGAATCCTCTCTAATTATCACCTCATATTATCTATATCAATAACTGAGGAGTACAGACAATCTGCTCTCCCTACAGTAGGCTACCAAGAGTTTAAGCAATAACTCAGAGAGTAAAATACTCAGATTCATTTATCTAGGTTCATGCTGCTTAAGTGGGATTTGTGATTAAAAATATTACCACTTTGGCCTATCTACTATTAGGAAATATGTTTCCCCTTTTAGGGAAAGCATTGTCATTTCTGTTTTATTACAATAGTAAATCAAGAGAATTACTGCCAGTCACCTATAAAGAACAAAAATTGCATTTGTGGTTTATGCTTCAGTGTAACTTTTATCCCTGTTGAGATTAACAATGCCAAGGTTCTGTGTGTGTGTTTGTGTGTGTGTATGTGTATGTGACTGTGTGTTTTGTGTGTGTCCATGTGTTTCAAGCTTCCATTGTTTGGACGACAGCACAATTTCAGAGGTATGCTAAATGCCAGAAGAACACCACATTAATGTGCAAAATGTTAAACTCAAGTGCCAGTATGATTCAAAAAAAGAGTTTAAAAGGTTCCCACCAAATAAGAGGCCTGAGAATTAAAAATGATTTGACTTTGCTGAGTATTAGTGGTGCTGTCCTGGCAGTTTGTGAAAATAAATATGATTATTAGCAGTGTTCAAATGAGAACATAAAAGTCAGACAATTCCCAGGTGTTTTCTCCTGATGTCCTTTCCCTCACTCTTTTCTGTTCAGACATGCCAAGACAACTCAATTTTCTATTGTTCACTGAAATATGTAAATGATAATACTAAACTTTAAATATCCTAAATGGTTAGAACCAGATTCTCATTTACTCGTTCTCAAATAAGATTGTAGTAAATCAACATCTCTGTATTTTCCAGATACTACAAAAATTGAAAGCACCGTTTTCATTTTGTGGACTTTAAAATACAATACTCCAGTTTGGATATGACCAATCAACAAAATTTTTGATAGAAGTACCAGCATATGATAGACACACTTTGATGAGATATTGCTTCACTACAATGTTGATGGTCTTCATGTCAAAAAATAATAATTTCTACATTGGAGAGGGAATAATATAATAAATATATTACTAGAAAGTAAATATTGGAAAATTTGAAAAATCAGATGTATTGTATGAATCTAAAAAGATTTTTCATGTTTGTATTTTGCTTGCTTACACTAAAAAAATCTATGATTGCATCAGTGTTTGTACTTCTTTCACTATCTCAGATTCCTATCCTTCTATGTCTCCTTGTCCAGTATGATACTCATCATTATTTTTGCATAGAAACATTGGTCTACTCACTAAGAGCCATGTTTTTCAATATCTCAGTAATATTTATATACCAGTAAGATTTCTATTTTTTGTCTCTCATTCAAACCTTTATTTGTAAAGTTAAACCATACTGTTCAACACATCAAAATATAGGAACTTGAAATATAAGATAGTTTATGATAAAGAAAAAAATACATAATTGTAAAGAAAAGAAATATTTCTTTTAGCTCACAGGGCTTTCTGAGAACTACATTGCCAGTTGACTGGCTTTCTACTCATAATCAAATAGCAGTCATAAAGTAGCACTATAGAATAGTTACTCTCTGATATTACTGATTTTGAAAGTTTCTTAAAAATGTTTTGGCTTCTTCAAGGATCTCATTAAGTGACATCATGTTGTGACTTTAACAATACGGAATTTTATAATTAATGGGAGTCTAAAGCAGTCTTTTTTTTAATGAAGTGAATGTAATTTTTTTAAAGTGCTTATTTTTACCGAATTTTACTTTTTTAGACTTTGAATAATAATGCTTTCCATCTCCTCCCCTCTTTCACAAAATGATATTAATTAATTATCCATGGGAAATCATGCAAAATACATTTCAATATTACTCATATCACCAAAAATTAAAGAGAAAATGAGAAAATTGTATTTTTTAATAAAAATTTATTTATTTAACTTTTTACATTCATTTTCCAAAATTTTGGGTTTCAAATTTTCTCCCCTTTTATCCCCTTCCCCCACCCCAATACACTGAGCAATCTAATTTTCCCTATCACCAATCTGACCTCTTCTGTCATCCCTCCCTTCTCTTGTCCCCATCTTCTCTTTTGTCCTGTAGGGCCAGATGACTTTCTATTCCTCATTAGCTGTATTTCTTATATCATAGTAGCAACAATACTAAACAGTTGTTCCTAAAACTTTGAGTTCCAAATTCTTCCCTTCCCTCCCTCCCCACCCATTTGCTTTGGGAAGGCAGGCAATTCACTATAGGCCCTATCTGTGTAGTTTTGCAAATGACTTCGATAACAGTCGTGTTGTGTAAGACTCACTGTATATCCCTCCATCCTATTCTGCCCCCCATTGTTTCTATTCTGTCTTTTGACCCTGTCCCTCCCCGAGTATTGACTTCAAATTCCTCCCTCCTCCCATTCCCCTCCCTTCCATCATCCCCCCCACCCTTGCTTATCTCCTTCTCCCCCACTTTCCTGTATTGTAAGATAGGTTTCCATACCAAAATGAGTGTGCCTTTTATTCCTTCCTTTAGTTGAATGTGATGAGGGTAAACCTTGTTTTTTTCTCAGCTCTCCTCTTTTTCCCTCCACTAGAAAGTCTCCTGCTTGCCTCTTGAATGAGAGATAATTTACCCCATTCCATTTCACCATCTTTCCTCCCACTACATTTCTCTCTCACCATTTACCTTAATTTCTTTTAAGATATGGTCCCATCCTATTCAATTCACTCTGTGCTCTCTGTCTCTGTATGTGCGTGCATGTGTGTATGTGTGTGTGCATGCACGCATGTACGTGTGTGTGTGTGTATGTGTGTGTGTGGTCTCACCAACTACCCAGATACTGAAACGTTTTAAGAGTTACAAATATTGTCTTTCCATGTAGGAATGTAAACAGTTCACTTTTGGTAAGTCCCTTATGACTTCTCTTTGCTGTTTACTTTTTCATGCTTCTTCTCATTCTTGTGTTTGAAAGTCAAATTTTCTTTTCAACTCTGGTCTTTTCCTCAAGAATGCTTGAAAGTCTTCTGTTTCATTGAAAGACAATGTTTTCCCCTGAAATATTATTCTCAGTTTTCCTGGGTAAGTGATTCTCAGTTTGAGTCCTAGTTCCTTTGACTTCTGGAATATCCTATTCTACGCCCTTCGATCCTTTAATGTGGAACCTGCTAGATCTTGAGTTATCCTGATTTTTATTTCCACAATACTGGAATTGTTTCTTTCTAGCTGCTTGCAATATTTTCTCCATGACCTGGGAATTCTGGAATTTGGCCACAATGTTCCTAGGAGTTTCTCTTTTTGGATTTCTTTCAGGCAGTGATCGATGGATTCTTTCTATACTTATTTTGCCCTCTGGTTGTAGAATCTCAGGGCAGTTTTCCTCAATAATTTCATGGAAGATGATGTCTAGGCTCCTTTTCTGATTGTGACTTTCAGGTAGTCCCATAATTTTTAAATTGCCTCTCCTGGATCTATTTTCCAGGTCAGTTGTTTTTCCCATGAGATATTTCACATTCTCTTCCATTTTTTCATTCTTTTGGTTTTGTTTGGTGATTTCTTGGTTTCTCATAAAGTCATTAGACTCCATCTGTTCCATTCTAAATTTGAGAGAACTATTAAATTCAGTGAGCTTTTGAGCCTCTTTTTCCATTTGGCTCATTCTGCTTTTGAAAGCATTCTTCTCCTCATTGGCTTTTTGAACCTCCTTTGCCAATTGAGTGAGCCTATTTTTCAAGGTGTTAATTTCCTCAGCATTTTTTTGGGCCTCCTTTACCAAGGTATTGACCCGTTTTACATACTTTTCTTGCATCTCTGCCATTTCTCTTCCCAGTTTTTCCTCCACCTGTCTAACTTGCTTTTCAAAATCCTTTTTGAGCTCTTCCAGGGACTGAGCCCACTGGACATCCACCTGGGATGTCTGGGATATAGAGGCCCCAACCTCTACATCTTTCCCTGATGGTAAGAATAGTTCCTCGTCATCAGAATTGAAAGGCGGAAACATCTGTACCCCATCAAAGTAGCTTTGTATAGTCTTATTTTTCTTCCCTTTTTTGGGCATTTTCCCAGCCAGTTACTTGACTTCTGAGATTCCTGTCCACCCTCGCCTAAATCCGCCCAGCTAGTACTTGGGGTCTGAGATTCAAATGGATTTTCCTCCGTGGGAGTGGCTACTATTCAATGTGAGCTTAAGTTGTGGTTTTCAGATGGGGACAGAGCCGCCTCCCAGGCTCAGTGCCCTCAGAGACTTTATGCAGAGACCTTCAGTAATGGGGAGGGTGGGGGCAGGGCCATCTCCCAGGCTCACTTCCCTCAGGGTGTTTATGCAGAGACCTTCAGTAATGGCCCTGAACTTCTGCCTGCTGCTCTGGGAGTTCCCAGCCGCTGCCTCTGCCCCTGCCTCTGCAGCTCCCTCCCCCACTTCCTCCCAGGGGGGCCCAAGCCATGGAGACACCCCACTTCCCTCTTGGCCAGCCCAGACGTCTCTCTCACTGACCTGTAGAGCCTGTGGGTGGAGGGAGCTTCGCGGCCATGGGAGGTTCCGTCCCTGAAGCCTGCTCGGATCTGCTCCTCTGGGTCTGCGTGGCCAGGGCTGTGCATGGGTGGACTCTGCTGTCCGGAGCATGGCGGACCCTTGGAGACAGCTCTCCAGGGATCTCTGGAAGGGAAATCTTTTCCACTGTGTTTCTGCATGCCTTGCAGTGCTCCAGAATTTGTGGGCAGTTCTTCTTGCAGGAAATATATGGGCTGTGGGTTCGGAGCTAGCATACCTGAGTCTTTCTACTCCGCCATATTGGCTCCACCCCCAAAGAAAATAGTATTTTAACTTGGACTAAAGAGTTCATCCGTGGTCTCTCTAGAGGTGCATAGCATTTTTTCATCACAAGTCATTAGGAATTGCCTCAGGTCACTATATCATTCATAGCAACTAAGTCTTTTATAGTTGATAAACGTTACAACATTGCTGTTCATTGTGCACACTGAAATCTCACTTCCTCTCACTTCATTTTGCATCAATTCATATAGATCTTCCCATGATTTTTTCCCCTGAAACCTCTCCCAACATCATTTCCGATCATATTCCAAGTCCTCCTTCCTTGAACATATCAACTTCTAAATTTTGAGTGATCCTGACAGTAATTCCACAGTATGTGAAGAGTTTCTGTCTGGTTGTTGCCAACATTCTCTCCTTCACTGGGGAACTCTGGATTCTGGATATGACATTTCTGATACTCTTACTTGTGGCATCTCATACAAGAGGTGATTGGTGTATTCTTTCAATTTCTATTTTACTCTGGGAATCTAAGATATCAGGGCAATTTTCCTTTATCATTTCTTAAAACAAGAGGTCTAGATTCTCCTTAATTTTCTTTATTGTGGTTTTTATGTAGTCTAACAATTCTAAAATTATGTGTCCTCAATCTATTTTCCATGGCAATTGTATTTCCCATGAGATATTTGATATTTTCCTCTGTCTTTTCATTCTTTTCACTTTGATTACTTCTGAATGTTTCACAGAGTTACCTTCCACTTGTCCAATTCCAATTTTCGAGGAAATATTTTGTTCCGTGAGCTTTTGTACCTATTTTTCCATTTTACCAATTCTACTTTTTAAGGAATTCCTTTCTTCAGTGAATTTTTCTACCTCATTTTCATTAGGTCAATTTTGTTTTAAACTATTATTTTCAATATTTTTGATAGTTCTTTTATCAAGCTTTTAATTCTCTTTTCATATTTTTTTGCATTATTTACATTTGTTTTGTCAGTCTTTTCCTATTCTATTCAGCTCTTTCTTTAACTCTTCCATGAACTTTTATTGGACTTGGATTAAATTAGCTTTTTCTTTGAGGATATGTTTCTAGGACATCAAAAATATTTTTGTCTTCTTCTGAATTTATGTCTTGATCTTTCCTACCCCACAGTAGCTTTATGATCAAGTTATTTTTTGTCGTTTATTTCCTTTTTATAAATGTATTTAGCTTTTGACATTCATTTTCACAAAATTTTGGGTTCCAAATATTCTCCCCATTCTAATTTCCCCTATCACCAATCTGCCCTCTCTTCTATCATCCTTCCCTTCCCTTGTCCCCATCTTCTCTTTTGTCCTGTAGGGCCAGATAACTTTCTATTCCCCATTACCTGTATTTCTTATTTCCTAGTAGCAAGAACAATACTCAACAGTTGGTCCTAAAACTTTGAGTTCCAACTTCTCCCCATCCTTCCCCACCCATTCCTTTTGGGAAGGCAGGCAATTCAATATAGGCCCTATCTGTGTAGTTTTGCAAATGACTTCCATAATAGTCATTCTGTGTAAGACTAACTATATTTCCCTCCATCCTATCCTGCCCCCCATTGTTTCTATTCTCTCTTTTGATCCTGTACCTCCCCAGGAGCGTTGACTTCAAATTGCTCCCTCCTCCAAATTGCCCTCCCTTCCATCATCCCTCCCTCTCTGCTTATTTCCTTCTCCCCCACTTTCTGTATTGTAAGATAGGTTGTCATACTAAAATGAGTGTGCATTTTATTCCTTCCTTTATTTGAATGTGATGAGAGTAAACTTCATGTTTTTCTCTCAGCTCTCCTCTTTTTCCCTCCATGAAAAAGTCTCCTGCTTGCCTCTTCTGTGAGAGATAATTTGCTCCATTCCATTTCACCCTTTCTCCTCCCAATATATTTCTCTCTCACCACTTACCTTAATTTTTTAAAAATATGATCCCATTCTATTCAATTCACTCTATGCTCTCTGTCTCTCTGTGTGTGTACATGTGTGTATGTGTGTGTGTGTGTGTGTGTGTGTGTGTAATCCCACCAACTACTCATATTTGTGTAATCCCACCAACTACTCATATACTGAAAACTTTCAAGAGTTACAAATATAGTCTTTCCGTGTAGGAATGTAAACAGTTTAACTTTGGTAAGTCCCTTATGACTTCTCCTTGCTGTTTACTCTTTCATGCTTCTTCTCCTTCTTTTGTTTGAAAGTCAAATTTTCTTTTCAGCTCTGGTCTTTTCATCAAGAATGCTTGAGAGTCCTCTATTTCTTTGTAAGACCATATCTTCCCCTGAAGTTTTATACTCAGTTTTGCTGGGTAGGTGATTCTTGGTTTTAGTCCTAGTTCCTTTGACTTCTGAAATATCCTATTCCACGCATTTTGATCCCTCAGTATAGAAGCTGGTAGATCTTGTGTTATCCTGATTGTATTTCCACAATACTGCAATTGTTTCTTTCTAGCTGCTTGCAATATTTTCTCCTTGACCTGGGAATTCTGGAATTTGGTCACAATATTACTAGGAGTTTTGCTTTTTGGATCTCTTTCAGGCGGTGATTGATGGATTTCTTCAATACTTATTTTGCCCTCTGGTTCTAGACTATTGGGGCAGTTTTCCTTGATAATTTCATGAAAGATGATGTCTAGGTTCTTTTTTTGATCATGTCTTTCAGGTAGTCCCATAATTTTTAAATTGTCTCTCCTGGATCTATTTTCTAGGGTAGTTGTTTTTCCCATAAGATATTTCACATTCTCTTCCATTTTTTCATTCTTTTGGTTTTGTTTGGTGATTTCTTGGTTTCTCAGAAAGTCATTATCCTCCATCTGTTTCATTCTAATTTTGAGAGAACTATTCTCTTCAGTGAGCTTTTGAATCTCTTTTTCCATTTGGCTAATTCTGCTTTTGAAAGCATTCTTCTCCTCATTGGCTTTTTGAACCTCTTTTGCCAATTGAGTTAGCCTATTTTTCAAGGTGTTATTTTCTTCAGCATTTTTTGGGGTCTCCTTTAGTAAGTTATTGACCTGTTTTTCATGCTTTTCTTGCATCTCTCTAATTTCTCTTCCCAGCTTTTCCTCTACCTGTCTAACTTGATTTTCAAAATCCTTTTTGAGCTCCTCCATGGCCTGATATAAATAAATATCTATTTTGGATGTTTGGGATAGAGGCCTTGACTTCTATGTTTTCTCTGATGGTAAGCATTGTTCTTCCTCATCTAAAAGGATGGGAGGAAATATCTGTTCACCAAGAAAGTAACCTTCTATGGTCTTATTTTTTTTGCCCTTTTCTGGGCATTTTCCCAGCCAGTTACTTGACTTCTGAGATTCCTCTCCACCCCTGCCTTTCCTCCATATCTGCCCAGCTAGTGCTTGTGGTCTGAGATTCAAATGCTGCTTCCCAGCCTCAGGGCTTTCAGTGGGAGGAGAGGCTGCTATTCAGTGTGAGAGATTAAGTTCAGGTTCTCAGGTGGTGGCAGGGCCACTGCCCATGCTCTGTTCCCTCAAGGGTTTTATGTGGAGATCTTCAGCAATGGAACAGAGCTCCTGCCTCCTTAGGTAGACTCTGTCCTCTGCTGCCTCTGCTGCTGCCTCCTGAGGGGACCTGAGTTATGGAGATACCCTGCTCCCCTCTTGACCAGCCCAGAAGTCTCTCTCACTGTCCTATAGTACCTGTGGGTTGAGGGACATTCATGGCCTCTGGACATTTTGTCCCTGAAGCCTGCTTGGATCTGGTCCTCTTGGTGCCATGCAGCCAAGGCAGGGCTGGGCTCTGCTCCTGATCCGGTGTGCAATGGACCTTTGTTGTCAGTTTTTCAGGGTTCTCTGGAACAGAAATCTCCTCCACTCCGTTGTTGTGTGGCTTCCACTGCTCCAGAATTTGTTGGGAGTTCCTCTTTACAGGTAATTTTTGGGCTGTTGGTTCGGAGCTAGCATATGTGAATCTTTCTACTCCACCATCTTGGCTCCTCCCCTTGTCTGCTTTTCTTTTTAAAGCCTGTTTCTTGACTGAAACTTTTATTATAATTGGACTCTGTTTACTTGATGATGGGGAGTCATTGTTCCAAGTTTCATACTTTTTTTTGTATTGCTGCTTTTAGAGCTAGTCCTGGGTGTCTTCAAGTTTAGGTATTTCCAAGGAGGTATCTTCTGGAGAGAGTTTTGATCACACCACTGGTCTGCAGTCTGGTATTTACCCAGAATGGATGTTACTCCCCTGCAGAAACAAGCACTTGAGCTTCTCTTGGCCCTAGAAATATTACCAAGGCTCCAGATCAATTGTGAATGACAAGTGTTTCTCTTTACCCTAGAACTGGGACATAGACATGCTTAAGGACAATAGAGTTACCAATCAGAATCAGCTATGCCCAGTTTTATTAAAGGGTATTCTGTAATCTCTTTCTGATCAGTTGTTTGACAACTTTACCTTCTATTGACTGAGATCTCCCAAAGATTCTGAGGTTAGTGTAACTGTCTCCAAAGCCTGCCACTGGTAGTCCTGGCCCATTAAGTCTCACTTCCACCCTGGTGCCACAGACCTCTATTGTAGTGTTTTTAAAAATTGTGTTATATTGGAAAAATGTCTCATTCTGACATTTTATTGGCTCTGCAACTCCAAAATTTGATTTGCTTCATATTGTACCACTGTTTTGTAGAGAGTTAAGGTGAGTTTCTGTCTGTATTCTGCTATCTTGACTCTGTACCTATATATTTCCTCTTAAAAACAAACAAATAAACAAGAATTTAATAACAGTGGAGGTTTAAATTCAATCCACAAATTGTAAGTATGCTACTATTCTTTTAACTCTATTCTTCCAGACCACTTTTGTACATATAATCTGAAATTCTGTGAGCACTGAGGATGTGAAATGAAAGGGCCATTGACCATGTCTTAACAAGACATTTTGCTCCTATAGCTGATTTTGAGATTTTTCGTGGATTTGACTCAATGCACATAAGTGATCCTGAGAAATTTTCTCTTTTCCAGAATGAAAGTCTTTTTCCTTAAGCAAGTGAGCAACACACACACACACACGCACACTCACACACACACACACACAATACTACTACGCAATTAAAAGGAAGCAATATTTTACTTTTACACATTAGAAGAATAGAATAAATGCAATGGTTTTTAAAAACTTAAAGTAAGTTTAACCAGCAAACAAAGAGAGCTTTTGGTATCTAAATGATCTTGAACGTTTGATGTCATTTCCTCATTTCCCACATGACTTGGATCATTTGGGACTTCTTTGGTTTATCCACCATTCCTTATTCGGGGTACCTTGACTTCCCCATGCCATATCCTTTTTACTTTACCAATTCAATTCAATCCAATAAATATTTATTAATCATATATTAGATGTTGTCAGGAATCATACTAAACACTGGGAATACAAAAGATGAGGAGAAAGGCAATCCTTGACATCATGAAGCATAAAATCTGAAGGGAGAAATAGTACCTGAAAGGAGGCAGAAAAGGAGTGAGATGGCATCAGAGGGTACCCAGGACATCTTGTTCCAAGTTAAAATCAGGTAAGGACAGAGATGCAAAGAGTAGTGCACAAAGTCTATTTTCTGCAATCTACAAGAGGACACATTTAGAGGAGTTTGATACTCCATCTTCCAGCCCTCCAATCAGAGGGAAGAGGAGATAGAAGCAGGTGTTATCACTCAGGGCTTCAGACAATACCTTGGTGGTGAGTTTAGAAGTAATTAACTTTTCCTGGGAAGGGCATCTTTTTTTTCTGTGGAGTTGAAGCCAGGCTGGATGGCAGATACAGAATAGAGATGCATCTTACTTTTGGGAACTATCTTCTATTATACTGCAAGCTCACTGAGGGCAGGGATTAACTTCCTTTTTTCTGTTTTTATCCCAGCATTTAACACAGTGCCTGGTACTCACTGGATGCTTAATAAATGTGTATTTTCTACCATTAAAATTGCCAATAACATTTTAGAATGCTTTATTGAAATCTAAAATTGGAGAATTTATATATATATATATATATATATATATATAAATGCATTGTTATACAAATATGTATATATATAAAGTTACATATATATGTATTATGTTATATGTAAGTAATCTCCATAGATATAAAATTTCTCTCTTTCTATCTTTGCATTTCTATATCTGCTCAACTCTCTTACTGTCTCTATTTTTCTACTTCTGTCTATTTTTCAGTTTGTGTTTCCCTGTCTCTGTCTATCTTTCCCTGTCTATTTGTGCTATATATCTAACTACATATCTACCTTTGGAAAACTTAAAGGACAGCTTCCATCTTCAAAACCATGTAAGACATGAATAGTTATACACATGGGCATGGATGTGTTTGTATTAAAATCTTGGACTTATTTATTTCAACCCACATATGTTCAGAACTACATTTTATAACCTGATGAGTGGTCATCTTCTATCCTCTGCATGAAGTGCTGCAAGCATGTAGCTACTGAGGCACAGCCAGTTCTATTTTAATTTATCATTTAAGTTAATTCAACTCAGTAAGACTATAGTAAGTACTTCCAGTATGTAAGACATCGTGGAAAAAACTACAGATACAAAGAAAAAAATACTAATCTCACCTACAATGTGTTGGCATTCAACAGGATGAATGTTTATACAACAATAAAATAGACAATGATTTTGACAATGATTATAAAGCTAAAATTATATATCATTTTAATAAGTACAATTATGTGGCATGTTGCACTTCTCCTTTTCTCCCTCCCTTTTTCTCTTCCTCTCTCCCTCCCTCACTTCCTTTTTTCATTTCTATTATATGTCTGTTTCATGATGGCCTCTCCATATAGGTTATGGCTAAATGACAAAGCTCTCACAATTTCTCAGTCGCTGGTGGATTGAAGCAGGACTTTGTGCTTCACTACTTCTCTACTTCACTGCTTTCTGTGTTTTCAGATGCCTTTAATGAGGACAAAACATGAAAATGTCATCAACATCATTTTCCTCACTAATGATAAGCTGTTTAACATGAAAAGATTACCAGCCAAGACTAAAGTGGAAGGAGATTTAGTACATGGCTTTTTATAGTTCACAGTTCACTTCACAGTTAATGCAACCTCTGAGGCTGATACAACAGAGTATAGATCTATTCTCTGCTTCTTGTGCTAGTTTTGGCCTGACAATCAACACCAAGAAAACAGGAGTTCTCCACCAATCAGTGTCACACCCTCCATACAGGGAAACTTTAACTGCAGCAAATGAAAAAACTTTCAATGCTGTGGACAATTTCTCTTACCTCAGCAGTTTATTTTCCAGGGATATCCACAGAGATTATGAGATTGATGAATGTATTGCCAGAGATAGCTCAGTCTTTGGGAGGCTCTGAAAAAAAGTGTGGAAGAGAAGTATCAAACTGCACACCAGACTGAAGGTCTACAGATTTATTGCTCTGATTTCATCATTGTATGCCTGTGTCTGGACAATCTACCAATACCATGCCAGAAAACTGAACCACTTCAATCTGAATTATGTTAGGAAGATTCTGAAGTTTACCTTTCAAGATAAGGCACTGGGCACTGAGGTCTTCTCTCAACCTGAATTGTAAATCATTTAAATTCTGCAGAGAATGCAACTCCACTGGGCTGTCCACATAACCGGAACACCAAAGATATGTTTACCACAAAGACTATTTTACAAAGTACAAGAACAAAGCAAGTGCTTACATAGAGGTCAAAAGAAGACCTGTGATGACACTGTCAGGGCGTGTCTGGAGAACCTTAATATTGACGGTGAAATAGAGGAAATGTTGGCACAGGGCCACGCAGAATGGTGTGCCCACATCAAAGAATTTGTTGTGTTCTAGGAGTGAAGCAAAATTTGCACAAAGGAAACAGGAGATGTGCAAATCTAGAGACATCTCCACCCTAAATCATCCAGTGGACATATATTTATGCCTGACCTGGGGTAGAGTATTGTAAACCAATATTGTTCTGATTAGCTCTAGTCAAACATGCTATACCTTGAAGCCAGAATCACAATGTCACTGGTCCTCTTCAAATATGAAGGATTATTAATAGCAACAGCAAGCCCTGAGACACAGTAAAGTGCAAACACAAAGTTTCCCAAATGTTTACTAATGAATTAACTGTTATCACTAGACTGAATACAGACCTATACTAACCTTCAGCTTCACGTTTTTATTTTTACTCCATGATTTTATCTGAGCTCTCTTAAAAAGGAACAGATACAACTTTAAGGGTTTATAAACAAGAAGGTAGAAAAAAGATAAAAAAGTAAAAATTAGGTAAAACTGCTTTCATCTGAAGTCTAAAAAAAGCCAGGGTGAGGGTAAGAGTCAAATATATATAAAAAAGTGGCAACTGAAAGACTAAAATTCTCACTCTATTGAAAAATGAAATGCAAATTTTATTATCCCTGACTTCATCCACCTCGTTAAGCACTCAATATGTAGACTAGAAGAATTGAAACATTTTCAGATTCAAAAGCAGCTCAGGCCAAATACATCTCGTTTTCTAGAGATATGTTTTGATAAACAGTGGAAAAATTATGTGTGGTGAAAGTCTGTGAATCTAATTAGACTCTGGAGATTTGTAGCCAATGGCATCTCTACTTAAGTCAATATAAAATTAAAATATTATATAAATGTACATTATATATGTTAAATATTATGATTATAAAATATAAGTATATATTTATGTAAAATATTAACAATAATAATAAACTTTTACATAGCACTTACTATGTACCAGGTACTGTGATATGCACATTACCATAATTATTTATGATTATGATGTCATTTGATTGTCACAACAATCTTGAGAGATAGGTGCTATTATTATTCCTAATTTATAGGTGAGGCAAATGGAGCTTAAGTGACTTATCCAGGGTCATACAGAGAGTAAGTGTCTCAGGCTGTTTTTAATCTCAGGTATTCCTGCATCCTCTAGCATCACAGAATCACATAAACTGATGTCTGAAGGAAACAGGGACAATTTAGATCAATTCATACATGAAGCAGTTCCCACTATAACATAGCTAACAAACTTATGCCTGAAAATCTTGAAGGTGAGAGAGCCATTCATATCCAAAGGCTGGGCATTGTGGCCTATTTATATGCCATGTGCAATTTCATTGCTTTTTTGCACAGGTTATTTGTGCACACATATGCTACATTATTATATAAACATTCATAAAAGTGACATTTAATAAAAGGTTAATAGATCTACCCATGGAGGAATCTCAGAATCTAACTAGATCACAGCTCTCACTTTAAAGATGAGGAAATCAAGACTTAGAAAATGCAAATCAATTGACTAAGGTCACCCAGGTAGCGACTGGTAAGTTTGGGTTATGAATTAAGGTTTTCTGCCTCTCCATTTTCTTCACTTTGTACCATGCAATTCAATTTCATAAACATTTACTAAGCATCCGCTTTGTGTCAGGAACTGGGATAGACACTAGAGATTAAAAGAAAAATTAAAGAATAAAGACTCTCCTCAAGGAGCCTACATTTCATGAAAAGAGCATAAAAGAGGTAGAAATCAGTTATATTGAATGAGCACTAGAAAATGTATCAGCATTTTCAGGGAGACAGTAGAGAAGGCTCATAGAGAATGTAGCATTTAAGCTTTGGGAACCTTGTAGGTTGGATAGCATTTCAAAGACATAGATGATGGGAATGGGAGGTATAGAAGGAGATATTCAAAAAATTAGCATCTCATGATGATATATTCCTTCAGTAAGGTACTGAACTTTGGGAGAAAAATCCTGAGTACTTGTGCTTTATGTTCATTAGAGGGACAAGTGGGTAAATAAGTCCTCTTTCTTATACATTTAGGAAGCAATGTGGTGGGACAGAAGGTGTGGGGAAGCTGAGAATTGTGCTCAGCTGGAAGCACATGTTTCCTACGGTGAGGACTGTTTCTGGTGCTACAAATATGCCACAGTCCATAAATGATGGCACTATGTGTATCTCATCTCATTATTATTTAAATCAGCTCATAAATATTTCACTTGGCATTTGGATATGGATGCTTTACATCTGGACACCATAATGGTATATCTTGTCATCCAATTTGTTTTTCCACCTGATGCAGAGATATCATGCTATCATGAAATATGGTAATAGAAAAACATCAGCCAAGGGTGGGGAGAGTTTATGTCAATGATATCATCCATAAAACCTATCATCCAAGCACATTTCCAAATGCTTGCATGCAGTTTTACTGGGCATATATGCACAGAGAGTTAGGATAAATGAAAATAGACACAGAGAAGAAACATAAAAAAAAGAAAAAATAACCCTTCTAGTAGTGGGATGTTACAAATTTAAAACCTACCACTACAGGACTATCTAAGTTAAAGCCCTCTTAGGACTGCTAACTTACCCACATTTACTATATATAACATGTGGTATTTTAAATTATCAGTTAAGCTTCTAAATGTATATTTTATTGTTCAGCATGTGCAATACTGGTGATAAAATGTTACCGTGAGAACTGTAACTTTTCGATTCTGACATATATATTTAGATTTGTAACCTTCTTCTTATATTAAGGGACTTGTTTTTCACACTTATATTTGTATTGGTTTGAAAGAGAAAAGAAGGAGGGATTAAAAATGTCCTGAGAAGTGGAAAAAAATTGCTCCCAGATAAGCTCAGTTGTGCAATTATATATAATTTCTGAACAATAACAGCTTCTTTTTGTGGCTAGAAATCATTTATCAACTTCAAGATAATTCTTTTTATTTTATTATGTTGCAGTTATTTCTTCCTGTGAAAATTAATATTTTTGAAGTTTAAGCTTTAGGTTGTTTCCCAATAGAATTAATTATTTTCTTTTTCTCTGGAATTGTCTGATGTAACTAAGCCTGACTTACGATCCATTGTGTCATGAAAGATCAAATTCTTCTTTATATGTCTGGAGTAACACACTATTTAGGGAGTGTTTTCATTGTCATTATAGGAGTATACTCTCTATTTACCAAAAAATAATAAGTACAGTAGATGTCTATATTTATGTTGTATTTTTTGTATGTTATATGACTACTGTGTTCCAATGGTTTATTAGGATCATTTAAATTTCATTACCTTAAATAGAATGATCTTACTATGTTATGATCAATAATCCAAATGCAGGTCTATTGTGATACTTGAAGGGATACTTAAATTGTGATAAGCAAGTAAAGACAGGTTCAGAGGGATCACTAATATGGAGCTGGAAATGACCTTGAAAACCCTCTTATACAACTTTTTCTTTTTACCAAAGAAGAAACTTAGACCCAGATAAATTAACTAATCTGTCTGAGGTTAAATAGGTAATGCATTACAGGATGAGGTTTTAAATCTATGTCTTCTGACACAAAATCTGAATTCTTTGCTGAAAAGTATCTCATTAATTATGAGAGAATATTCTTTAGTATTTACCATATCTGAATATATATATATGATATATATATATATATCATATATATGAAGGTGGACTTCAAGAAAGGTAAATTTTTAAAGGCTTAAATATAAAATACTACATATAGAGGGAATTAGAGAAGCATATAAAGAAATGAAATTATAAAATTCCTATATTAACTATATTCTTTTTAGGATTACTTTTCTTATGTATGCTCACATTAAAATACATCACAATAACATAGTGATCTGAAAGTATGTATAGCATGGTGATCTGAATGTTAGCTGGAAAGTTATTTTTCATCTGCTTTTGAATATCACAACAGCGATAGAATGAAGGAGTCAAGGGTAGTAGTTGTATCTCATGGAATTTGAAACAGCAACACTGCTGTCTGTGAATATTCTCTTTTGTTTTATATGTGCACAAAACTTCATAATCAAACACTGACTTTGCTGTTTCAGTTTATGCTACCTCTTAAATCATCAACAACAAATCTTCATCAAGAGTACTGTGCATGCAAACACTATTCACATTGCTACAATAAAAAACATAAGAGGCTACATATTGATTTTTTTGGTATTGTGACCAACTGGGTTTGCTGGGTTAGCCTGTGGGAATTGAAATGAAGGCACTGAGATATATTTATATCTACAATAATTGGATAGTTTGAAATAAACTCAGGAATGAAGAGAGATTCAAAACAGAAAAGTGTACACGTGGCGTACTCAGCAAAATGAGAGATCACATTGTGGCCATGTCTACAAAATTCATGTCCTTTGCCAAAATATAAGTGAACATAATATTAAAGCAATTACTATAGCATGTGTGTGTGTGTGTGTGTGTGTGAAGGAGTTGATATGAAAAGGGAAAAGAAGGGGACTCAATTTGGAGCAGCAAAGGACTCTTCCTCTCCTATTAGTTTCTAATGAAGAGCTATTTCTTAATTAGCTGAAAGAAAGTATCCACTTTCTGATATTTTGAGGAAGATCAGGGTGGGAGTTTAAAATTAGCACATAAGCTAAAAGAGAATCCAGAAATAATAATCTAGCAAAATTAATAAATATATGTTAAATTTTCAAATTATTATATAATAGTCACACAGTAATAAGCATTGTGTATTAAACTGCAGGAGTGGGGGAATTTATCAATAAGGACCCAGTCTATGAAGTATGATACAGTATCCTCTACTTGGTTTCAGTTCTGTGAGAATTCCTTTATGTTCTACCACCTGATTTTGATCATTTAAGTATGCCTTAATATTCTAGCATCTGGTTTCAGGTGACTTTAGAGAAACTTGGAGGGACTGATTGCCAGATATGATCACGTAATTATTGGTATTATACAATGATGAAGTCTCTTAACTCATAACTTGACTGGAAAGCACAAATAGCCCATGACTAAAGGGTGAATGAACTGGAAGGGGGTGCAAATAAAAAAGATATGACCCATTCATCACACAGTATCTTCCTTGGTGGCTTTGAGTGAGAAAGGCTACTCTGAGCTGGTCCCCAAACTGCTGGAAGGGCAGTTTCATCACCTCGCCACTTGACGTCCAGGAGTGTGTGATGCCTTTATTTCTTTGTTTTATTGTTTCCTATTTCTAAGGGAATGTACATTCCAAGATAGGGGTACAGGCGGAACTGAAAAGTTGTCACAAGAAGTGCTAGAGAAGTAGTGGCCAATGACAACATAGGAGTATCCCAGTCTAGAAGCAAAGAAGATTATTATAACCCAACATAAATCAGCTTGACTTAGGAGCAGATAGACCAGTTCGGGACTGTTGCCTCAACATGGATAGAATAAACCTTTATTTGTTACCAACAGTGTTCAAAGATCACCTTTGCAAGTACCCTTTATCAAATATCTAATAGTTATATTAACAATCTATGAGAAGCATACAGTTGCAGTTTTGTGAACAGCAGTAGAAAGAATCCCACTGCAGTCTTTCAGTGCTACTTCAAGTCCTTTATATGCTGGTAAATGCTTAGCAAGCGCCTTTCTGGGAAAACCTAGATAGACAGACAGACAGGCAGACAGGCAGACAGACAGACAGACAGACGGACAGATAGATAGATAGATAGATAGATAGATAGATAGATAGATAGATAGATAGATAGGGCTTTTTTCCTCAAAGAAACAACTTAGAGCAGTATTTATCATGAAATGAAAGGCAAAATGACATTATCAGCAATAATATCTTACATTTGTATATCTTTTTTTCAAAGTATACTAAGAATGTTTCAAGTACTTTCATAATTTTAAACTCTTATCTTGCAAAACAAATAAGCAACATTAGTTCATAAATTTATTTGTCTTTTCCATGCTCACAACATTTCTTTTCCCCTAGCCACCGTACAAGTCCATCACCTTATCTCATTTCCTGGTTGTTGAATCACACATAATCTCAGTAGCAAATTCTAATCTTCCTAGTATTTCTTTTTTTTTAAAGATTATTTTTTTATTTTTATTTTTCAACATACAGTTTCACAAAATTTTGAGTGCCAAAATTTCATCCCATCTCTCCCCTTCCCCCGCCCCAAAAGGCCATGCATTCTGATTACCCCTTCCCTGAATCTGCCCTCCCTTCTATCATACCCCACTCTTCCCTTATTCTCATCTTTTATCTTTTCTTGTATGTCAAGATATATTTCTATATCTCATTACCTGTATTTTTTTATTTCCGAGAATCCTCAAAATACATTCATAAAACTTTGAGTTCCAACTTTTCTCCCCTTCTCCTTCCCTATCCATCCCCACTAAGAAGGCAAGTAATTCAAAAGAGGCCATATATGTGTAGCTGTTCAAAAGATTTCCAAATAGTCATGTTGTGTGAGACAACTATATTTCCCTCCCTCCTATTTTACCTCCTATTTATTCTATTCTCTCTTTTGACCTTGTCCCTCCCACAAAGCATACACTTCTAATTACTACATCTTTCCATTTTCCCTCTCTTCTATCATCCTCCCACCCCACTTACCCCTTCTCTCCTACTTTCATGTAGTGTAATATAGATTTTCAAATCAAATTGAGCGTACATGTTGTTCCCTTTTTAAGCCAAATTTGATGAAAGTAAGATTCACTTTTTCTCTCACATTCCCTTTTTTCCCCTCCATTGAAAAAGCTTTTCTTGAATCTTTTATGAGACAATTTGCCCCATTCCATATATCCCTTTCTCCTCCCAATATATTCATCTCTCACCTCTGAATTTTATTTTTTTATTTCATCCCTTCTTATTCAACTTACCCTGTGCTCTATCTATCTATCTATCTATCTATCTATCTATCTATCTATCTATCTGTCTATCTATGTATTTGTGTATCTGTGTTTGTATAATCCCTCCAACTCCCCAATCAGTATGAAAAGTTTCAAGAATTACAAACATTATCATTCTATGTATGAATGTAAACAGTTCAATTTTAGTAAGTCCCTTACGATTTCTCTTTCTTTTCTATATTTTCATGCTTCTCTTGATTCTTGTGGTTGAAGATCAATGTTTTTATTAATCTCTGGTCTTTTCATCAAGAATGCTTGAAAGTCCTCTATTTCATTGAATAACCATGTTTCCCCTGAAGTATTAAACTCAGTTTAGCTGGGTAGGTGATTCTTGGTTTTAATCCTAGTTCCTTTGACTTCTGAAATATCATATTCCAAGTCCTTCAATCTCCTAATGTAGAAGCTGCTAGATCTTGTGTTATCCTGATTGTATTTCCACAATACTTGAATTGTTTCTTTTTAGCTGCTTTCAATATTTTGTCCTTGACTTGGGAACTCTGGAAATTGGCTACCATATTCCTAGGAGTTTCCCTTTTCAGGTTTCTTTCAGGAGGTGACCGGTGCTTTCTTTCAATATTTTTTTACCCTCTAGTTCTAGAATATCAGGGCAGTTTTCTTCGAAAATTTCATGAAAGATGATTTCTAGGCCGTTTTATTTTTAATCTTGGCTTTCAGGTAGTACCATAATTTTTAAATTGTATCACCTAGATCTAGTTTCCTGGTCAGTTGTTTTTCCAATGAGATATTTCACTGTCTTCTATTTTTTTCATTCTTTTGGTTTTGCTTTGTAATTTCTTGGTTTCTCATAAAATCATTAGTTTCCATCTGCTCCATTCTAATTTTTAAAGAACAATTTTCTTCAGTGAGCTTTTGAACCTCCTTTTCCATTTAGCTAATTCTGCTTTTTAAAACATTCTTCTCCTTGTTGACTTTTTGGATCTCTTTTTCAAATTGAGCTAGCCTGTTTCTAAAGGTGTTATTTTCTTGAACATTTTTTTGGGGTCTCCTTTAGCAAGCTGGTGAGTCACTTTTCATGACTTTTTCTCATCACTCTCATTTCTCTTCCCAATTTTTCCTCCACCTCTCTCACTTGATTCTCAGAATCCTTTTTGAGCTCTTCTGTGATGTAAGACCATTGCATATTTCTTTTGGAAGTTTTGGATTCAGAAGTCTTGACTTTTAGATCTTCCTCTGCTGGTATGTATTCTTCCTCACCTGGGAGAATGAAAGAAAATATCTGTTCGCCAAGGGAGTACCCTTCTATAGTCTTATGTTTTTCCTTTTTGGGGGCATTTTCCCAGTCAGTTACTTGACTTTTGAGTCCTTTGTTAAGAGGAGGGTATACTCTGGGGACCTGCATATTCTCAGTTCCTCCAAGGTGGCACTATCAAGGGAAAGCAGTTTACTCTTGTCCTGGCCTGGACTTTGGTCTAGGAGGTCCTGCAAGGTTTTCTGCCCAGGATCTTTGAAGCTGTCATTGGAATTGGTGGGATGGGCAATATGAGAAACATACCTGCTGCTGCTGACAGGGATTCCACTCCTGAAGCCTGCTTGTGTCCATGGCCAAGGTTGAGTTGCACTCCACTCAGCCTAGTATGGTAGAGTTTTCTGCCAAGAATCTGTGAGTGGGGTTCCCTCTCCACCACCACCTTCAGTTCCAACATGCCAGTGCACTCCTCCTCACCCTAGGCCCTGTACTCAGGGCTGAGATCCATATCAGCTGTGTGATTCCTCCAGGGGCTTTAGGTAGGGGGCTCATAAAATATACACTCTGCTGCAGCTTTGACTGCTGCCCTGCGGCTGTTGAGCCAGATCACTTTTCCTTCTCCCCCAGGTGAATGTGCTTTCTCAATGACCTTTCAAGCTGTCTGGTGTTTGTGGGTTGAATAGTCTGGGAATCACAGCTGTTGCCAGGGATTCAGCACAGGAAGCCTGTTCACTCTGTGTGGTCAATACTCATAGAACTACACTGCACCCCAAACTTGGTGCAATTCCTGTCCACCTTCCAGGCTGTCTTGAACTAGAAATCTCTTTCACTCTGTTGTTTTGTGGCTTCTGCTGCTCTAGAGTTTGTTTAGCATCATTATTTACAGGTATTTTATGGGCTATGGGTGGAGAGCTACAGTAGATGTGTCTTTCTATTCTGTCATCTTAGCTCTCCTGCCCTCCCCCTTTCTTCTAGTAATTTTAAGGTAAGCTAAATTATGTTCATTTTATTGACAGTCTGAGATTTGTGGAATTACTAGTACACAGATGCCTCTCTTGATGCTAAAACAATGAAATACACATTATTTTCTTTTGTAAGAGTCAGTTTATACAGTCGGAAAAAACAAAACAAAACATGTGACTCTATATGAGCTCTCAGATCAATTCTTGCATCCAGGGCAACTTTGGGCCAAGTCATTAAAATTCCCTGACATTCAACTTCCTCATACTGAAAATAAAGGACTTTCAATTGATGGTCCTTGATATTGCCTTAGAGACTTATAGGTCTATGCTATCTTTTTTTTTTTTTTTTTTTTACCAAAGCTAATCATATATCATCAACAATGCAATGTATAGTTAAGACTTCAATTGTTCTCTGTATACAGTGGACATCTTCTAGCTAGTTTTCTATCAAAGGAAAAAACCGGCTTTTTTTTCCTAATAACACTGACTTGTCTTTTTGATATAACCATATTTTTCTGGGCTCAGTTTCCTAAATATGCCTCTTGGAAAATTATATGAGAGGGCAAGGTCCCTCTCAAATTGGTAATTTTGAACCTCCTCATATAGCGTTCTCCATGCTCACTTCTGCATTTTTTCATTGGATGTTCCCCATTCCTGGAATATACTCCAACTGGATTCCCATCTCTCAGAATATTTACAATCCCTCTCAGCTAAACTAAAGGGCCCCCCTTATACATAAGGCCTTTCCTGATGTGCCCAGATTATTCTCCCCAAAGTCACCTCATGTCTATTTTATATCTCTGTATAAATTCACACATGTTTATATGTGTAAATATTTATGTATATGTGCATATATACATGCATGCATGCATGTATTTTTTTTTTCTTCTGGTGAGACTCAAGTTCTTTGAAGACAGGCAGTCCTTCTTTTTTGTTTTCCTATATCTGGAATCTAACAAAGTGCCTGATACAGAGTAAGTACATAATAAAAAATATCAGATTGACTTTTGGCCAACATGCAAGCATTATTTGGTGTTTTAAAAACTACTTCTAATGTACACTGAGGAGAAGTTATAGGAGGCTACAACAGCTAGCCGAAACAACAACAAAAATTTCCAAAGCCTTATTGACCAGTCTTTCTATTCCATATGCTTTTTTTTGGGGGGGGGGGGGTATAGAGGTTGGAACTTGTTTTTTCTAAAAATAATTAAAACAATCTATAGGTTCAGGAATGGAATTTGCTAGTCTTAAATACAAAATAAAACAATTTTCTATGCCCAAAGTTGCAGTCTTGGCCAGAAGACTAGTCATCAAGGACTGCAACCCTGGGCATAGAAACCTATGAATATATTTGCTAAATCTTGCACAGGTTATTATCTGTAATGAATAAAAATTGTCACATATTTTAAAGTCTTAAAGCATATATTTATACAATATATACCAAGGAATTAACATGCATGAATATATTCATATAAATATTGTTTTGAATATTGTTTTTATACATAGATAATCTCACAAAGAAAAATTCATTTCTATTCTCTTGAGCATTTGGACCTGCTGGGAACTTAAAAATCAATCTGTTCCATCCATGGGAGAAGCTAGATGCCCTGTATGTGGTCATATAAGTAGTAAATAGCAGAACTGAGATTAAATCTTATGTATTCTGAGTTGTAGAGTTGTGTATGTCTGTGTGTACTTGTGAAGGGCTGGGTCTGGATTAACCAGAATAACGTAGCCCCTGAAATTGTCTGATTCAAATTTGCGTTGCATATTTCTATTGGTCTGAAAAAAAAATTACCATAGTTTGTTCAATCATAATTTCAAATATTGCAAATTCAAATATATTTTACCACTTCAGGGGATTCATTATTTTTACTAATAGGGAATTCGGTGTATTCATATGTATTCCATAGAAGATAATGAAATGCCTTGTAAGTTTTGTTTTGTATTTCTATAATTTCCTATTCATAAGACAAGCATATTTGCTCTCCAAAGTTTTCATTTATTGTATTATGAGTGAATGAACCTGATTACCACATTTCAGGAATTTATCATGGTGCTATCAGTTTTCTTTGAAGAAACAATTCTCTTAAATGACTTAGAGATACAGTACTTGCTTCTCCAGTCAGTAATGTCATTTGCATGGGGAATATTAGTCAATATACCAAATATAAGAACATTACATGATCTCAAGTTTCGCATATTCCTTTATTCTTTTATTTGTGGAGATTTCCAAGGCATTTGTTACATGTCCAGTTTTATCACATCCCCTCATTATAGCATGTACTATATTTGCTCATAAATTATATTTCTTCAAATATGTACATACTCTATCAAAAAATAATAAGATTTTTCCCCCTTGCTTTGAACTGTCATCTAATGAAACAGAACAGGAATACTTCAAGAATATTTTCTTGCTTATGTGATATCTCTTATTTCTTATGTCGTGAGGAGTTGGCAGACACTTTTGCTATACTTTGGTAAATATTCCTTTTATTTTGCTCTTCCCTACTCCTTGAGGCAATATCAACTGCTTGATGATTACATTAACCAACTTTATAGGCTGCCAGAGTGCATTTTTACATTTCCACATTTTAGAAAAAGTCTCCACATTTTCCTGTGTTTTTTTTTATTGGTAAGAAATCCATTACTTATATACTAAAGGAAAAAGAAAAAAAAGAAAAACTTATAATAATGAAAGCTTTGTTTATACCCTAGTGCATAAATTTTCTGGGAACTACACTATTTGCAGGAGCAACAAAGAAATCATTAGTGGTGGATTTGAAAAAGATCCTCTCAGAGCCAGTGTGTTCACAAGGTGAGAGCAGAAAGCCATGGGGCACCTTTTGCATTAATATGTCCCAAGTAGAAACTAAAAAAGTAACACTTGATAGATGTCACTTTTTTTCTAACAACAAATATATTTTTTTAAAAAGATAAAAAACTACAACAAAGTACTGTCACTAAGCATATTCTAAAAATGTTTCTTACAAAGTACATAGTTGAATACCATAAAATAAAATTTTAAGGTGAATTTCAAAGGTATGCTTTCCGTAAAGATGCCAAAATTATTAACCACATTTTTCCACTTTGGCTTATTCTCTTCCCCTGTTTATTTCTAAAGTAGCACTCATATTGTTCATAAAAACGACAGGAGGGAGGAAAAAGACACTAGAGCTAGTTCAAATTTCACAATCTACCAAGTCATTCAAGATCATAAAATATAATCTCCCAACCTACCACAAAAAACTGAGAGTGAAGTGAGAGTTAGTGAGACACTCAACTGATTATCAAATATTTTATATAAGCCTTTGTTTGACTTCTTTCTTTGAAAGGGGAAACACTGCCTTGAGGAACTGATATCCCTTCTGACAACATGACGGTGCATTGGCATGAAGCAAAAATGTTTATATTTGGGTACCTGGACAAAGTGTTCTTCTCTGACTTATCTGCTTATATGAAAAGGAAACTAAGGTGGAGCTGGAGTTACTAACTTGGAAGAGAGATTTTTATATGATACATCTCCCATAGGAATGTGACAGGCATTGGGCACGGCAAAAATATGGGTTTACTTGGTTTGACTATTCTTATTAGTTATAGTGATCATGTTTGTTTATTTTACACATATGTATACACATACACACATGAAATGTAAGACGTTTATAGTATATATGTATGTATATATGTATAAGTAAATGCACAACATGCACAAACTTACACATATGCATACACATGCATAGATTTATGTGTATGTAATAATAGCTAACATTTATATTGCACTAGCTATATGCTAGGCCTTGTGCTAAGCAATTTACAGTTATATCATTGGATCCTCACAACAACCCTGGTAGAAAGGTTTTGTAATTATCCTCCTTTTACAGAGGCAAAAGTCATTAAATTAATGTAACAGTAAGCATCCCAACATACACAGGGGAATGTACTACGCAGTCTCCCACATCTGCATTCATAAAAAAGAAAGGTAACTTTTGAGGGATTAACAATTACTTTAATCAAGCACACGTAGCAATCCTTTAGTCAAGCACATATATCATTTACCTAGTTAGGGGAGTCAACACCCTGAACCCCAAAAGGAATCAACAGACATGGCTTCCTCTGTCTGATCATAATTCAACAGACAGGGACAACTCTCTGATCAGTCAAAGTGTGTGTGGGGGGTCCTTAGCAGCTTCTCAGAGTCCTCTGGCACTCAAACCTTCTTACCAAACTAAGCCCCAAGTAAAATCTCACTCTTAGAGCATTTGTATACTTTTTAGGGTCAGAAGGCATAGCCCTCTGACCCAGTGCCTCAACAGAAATAAAACAAATGGTAGTTGGGACCCTCCTACAAAACAGCTCCCCTAGTCAAGCTCCCCAGGATGGGCAGGTCCATCAATGGATGGGAAAAATCCTCCCAATCTCATTATTAAATCAGAGCCACTTTTAGTAAAATCAAAACACCAGAAGATCCTAATTTCATTGCCATTAATGTTACTTGCCCAGAGTGTTCCAGGTAGTATGTTGCAGTTGTTCAGTAATGTATAACTTCATAACCCAACTGGTGTTTTGTTGGCAAAGATATTGAAGTGGTTTACCATAACCTTATTCAATTCATTTTACAGATGAGGAAATTGAGGCAAATAGGTTTAAGTGACTTGCCCAAGGTCACACAGATAGTAAGTATTTGAGGCCACATTTGAACTCACAAAAATAAGTCTCTGGAATTCCAGGCCAGTGATTTATCTACTAAGCCACCTAGCTGTCATAGCTAGTAAGATAATTTAAGGTTAAATTTGAGCTAACTCTTTCTGATTTCAGGTTCAGTGTTTATCCTCTGCCCTACCTAGCTGTGTATGTATAATGTGTTCATTATATGTGTGTTAATTTGTTTATATACTTCTTATGATCAGCCAACTTGGGATTTGAACTGCTGAACTCAAGAGATCCTCCAGGATCAGCTTCTCTAATATCAGAAACTATAGGAGCACATTTCCATTGGTACCTTAGTTGTTTTTTTTTTTTTTTTCCTGTGATTTCCTAGTTTCATTCAGCACCATTTGGGAAGTCAGTCAATAATATACCATGGATTTATGAAGCCCTTACTATATGCTAGTCAATGTGCTAAGCACTGGAGATAAAAAGAAAGGCAAAAATAATCCTAGCCCCTATGGAGCTTATATTCATTATTTTATTCGAATTTTTTATTATTTTATTTGTTTTCATTGCTCTACAATCACTTCCACATATATAACTTAGATTTTTTTCTCCCTTTTCCTCCTTCCCCTACTCTACCCCCCCCAAGTTGGTACACAATTTTATATAGATTGTATACATTGTATACATACATTTCTACTAAATCCATTTTCACCTTAGTCATGTTGCATAGTAGAATTACGAGGGGAAGAAATCATAAAACAAACCAAAATGTAATACAAAAAAAAATGATCTGCTATATTCTGTGACTGAATTTCAAAGTTCTTTCTCGGGATGTGGAAGGCACTTTCCCTAAGAGACCACTGGGAATTTTTTAATTCCTTGTATTGCAATGAAGTCCTAAGTCTACCAGAAAAAATCCTCACATATGGCAGTGGTTGCTGTGCATAAAGTTCTCCTGGTTCTTCTCCTTTCATTCAGCATCAGTTCATATAAGTCTTTCCAGGCCTCTGAAGTCTCCTGTTCATCATTTCTCACAGCACAACAGTATTTCATTACATTCATTTACCACAATTTATTCAATCATTCCCCAATGATAGGTATCCCCATGCTTTCCAGTTTTTGGCCACCACAAAGAGTGCTGCTATAAATATTTTTGTACATATGGGACCCTTTTCAATTTTTGTGATCTCTTAGGAATACAGCCCTAAAAGCAATATTGCTGGGTCAAAAGTTATGTACATTTTGTAGCCCTTTGGGCATAGTTCAGAATTGTTCTCCAGAATGGAGGGATCAGCTCATAGCTCTATCAACAATGAATTAGTGTTGTTCCAACTCTCCCACATCTTCTCCAACATTTATCATCATCCTGCTTTGTCATGTTATCTAGTCTTATAGATGTGATGTGGTATGTCAGAGTTGTTTTGATTTGCACCCCTCTAACCAATAATGATTTAGAGAATTTTTTTCATATGACTATAGACAGCTTTGATTTCTTCCTCTGAAAACTGCCTGTTCGTATCTTTTGACCATGTATCAGTTGGGGGAATGACTTGTATTCTTGTACATTTGACTCAGTTCTCTCTATATTTTAGAAAAGAGGCCTTTATCACAGATAGTAGTTGCAAAAATTCTTTCCCAGTTTTCTGCTGCCCTCCTAATCTTGGTTGCATTGGGTTTGTTTGTGCAAAAACTTTTGAATTTAATGTAATCAAAATTATCCATTTTGTACTTCATAATGTTTTCTATCTCTTAAGTCAAAAATTCTTCCCTTCTCCATAAATCTGAAAAATACCCTATTCCTTGCTCCAGTAATTTGCTTATAGTATCGATCTTTATACCTAGATTATGTATCCATTTGGACTTTATTTTTTTGTGTTGTGTCAGGCATTGGTGCATACCTAGTTTCTGCCTAACTGTCATTCAGTTTTCCCAACAATTTTTGTTGAACATTGTGTTCTTATCCCAGAAGGTGGGGTCCATGGGTTTATCAAATGGTAGATTACTATATTCATTGACTACTGTATCTTGGGTACCTAACCTATTCCACTGGTCTACCCTTATGTTTCTTAGCCATACTAAGTGGTTTTGATAATTGGTGCTTTATAATACAATTTGAGATCTGGTAGAGCTAGGCCACCTTTGTAGCATTTCTTTTCATTAGTTTTCTTGATATTCTGGACCTTTGCTCCTCCAGATGAATTTTTGTGTTATTTTTTCTAGCTTTACACAATAATTATCTGACAATTTGGTATGGAACTGAATAAGTAAATTAATTTAGGTAAAATTGTCATTTTTATTACATTGTCTTGGACACCCAGGAACAATTGATGTTTTGCCACTTACTTAGATTTGATTTTATTTGCCTGAAAAGTGTTTCTTAATTATGTTCATGTAGTTCCTGGATTTGTTTTGGCAGGTAGACTACCAAATATTTCATAGTGTCTACTGTAGCTTTAAATAAGATTTCTTTTTCTATCTCTTGAAGTTTGACTTTGTTAGTAATATATGGAAATGCAAAATATTTATGTGGGTTTATCTTGTAACCTGCAACTTTGCCAAAGTTCGTTATTATTTCAAGTAGTTTTTTACTTGTATCTCTGGGATTCTCTAAGTATATCATCATATCATCTGTGAAGAATGATAACTTAGTTTCTTCTTTGCCTAGTCTAATTACTTCAATTTCTTTACCTTCTCTTTTTGCTACAGCTAGCATTTTTAATACTATATTGAATAACAGTAGTGATAATGGACATCCTTGTTTCACCCCTGATCTAATTGGAAAAACACCTAGCTTATCTCCATTGTATAATATTACTTGCTGAAGGTTTTAGGTAGATACTGCTTATTATTTTATGGAAAGTCCTATTTATTCCTATGTTTTCCAGTGTTTTCAAAAGGAATGAGGGTTTAATTTTGTCAAAAGCTTTTTCTGCATCTATTGAGATAATCATGTGGTTTCTGTTAGGTTTGTTGTTGATATGATCAATAAAACTAAGTTTTCTTAATATTGAACCATACCTGTATTCCTGGTATAAATCCTACTTGATCATAATGTAGTGTTCTCATGATTAGTTGTTGTATTCTTTTTGCTAAAATCTTATTTAAAATTTTTGCATTTGTATTCATTAGAGAAATTTGTCTATAATCTTATTTCTCTGTTTTGACCCTTTTGGGTTTAGGTATCAAAATAATATTTGTGTCATACAAAGTATTTGGGGGGATTCCTTCTTCCCTAATTTTCCCAAATAGTCTATATAGTATTGGAATTAACTCTTCTTTAAATGTTTGGTAGAATTCACTTTTGAATTCATCTGGCTCTGGAGCTGTGTCCTAGGTACTTCATTAATGGCTTGTTAGTTTCTTTTTTTGACATGCAGTTATTTATGTGTTCAAATTCTTCTTTTCTTACTTTGGACAATTTGTGTCTTTTAAAATAAACATAAATCTCATTTAGATTGTCAAATTTATGGGAATATAGTTGGGCAAAGTAATTTCTTATTATGGTTTTTATTTCCTCCTCATTGGAGGTGTGTTCACCCTTTTCACTTTTGATATTGATAATTTAGTTTTCTTCTTTCATTTTTTAATCAAATTGAACAATGTTCTATCAATTTTACTGGCTTTTTCATAAAACCAACTCCTAGTTTTGTTTATTAGTTTAATAGTTTTCTTAATTTCAATTTTATTAATCACTCCTTTTATTTTCAGTATTTCTAATTTAGCATTTACTTGGGGATTTTCAATTTTCTATTTTTTGAGTTTTTTTCAGCTGCATGCCCAATTTATTGATCACTTTCTCTATTTTGTTCATGTAGGCACTCAAAGATATAAAATTCTCCTAAGAACTGCTTTTTCAGTATCCCATAAAATTTGGTAGGTTGTCTCATTTTATGTTCGTTCTCTTGAATGAAGTTGTTGATCTTTCTACAATTTGTTGTTTAACCCACTCATTCTTTAGGATTAGCTTGTTTAGTTTCCAATTAGTTTTTGGTCTGTTTCCATGACCTTTAATTAAATGTAAGTTTTATTGCATTATGATCTGAGAAGGAAACATTGAATATTTCTGCCTTTCTGCACTGGATTGTGAGATTTTTATGGCCTAGTACATGGTCAATTTTTGTATATATGCCATGTACCGCTGAGATAAAGATGTATACCTTTCTATCCCCATTCAATTTTCTTCAGAGATCTATCATATCTACCTTATCTAGAGTTCAATTCACTATTTAACTTCTTTCTTGTTTATTTTGAAGTTAGATTTATCAAGTTCACAGAGGGAGGGTTGAAGTCCCCCACTAGTTTAGTTTTGCTGTCTATTTCCTCCTGTAACTTCCTTAACTTTTCCTCCAAGAATTTGGATGATATACCACTTAGAGGATATATGTTTTTTAGTAATGAAATTTCTTCGTTGTCTATGTTGTCTTTCAACAGGATATAGTTTCCTTCTTTAACTCTTCTTTTTTTTAAAGCAAAAACAGATAATCTCCTTTATTCAATTCTCCTGAGAAGCGGGCGGTCCCTTCACCAGTAAAGCTGGAGTAAGGAGGCACCTTACAGAAGCAGAATGGCAATTTATATAGACCCTGGCTTGGAAATCCCCCTCCTACAGCTGGCCATTATCATTATTGGCTGAGAAGCAGGATCTTACATTATAGGCGCAAAATGTAATCAATCCCTTTTGAAATGCGGTTCAAATTTCCCCGCTCCCAGGATGTTACAAAGCTTGTGAAAATACAAGTCATCATATGCAAATTAGGCATTGAAAATACATGAAAATGAAGCCTTGATGATTCACACAAATTGGGCATTGAGAACTTATGAAAATCAGGTGGACCTGTGTGAGGACTGCAGACTGCATGCACATATGCAAATTAGGTATTGAGGAGTTAGTGAATCATATCCAATTATTTATCCTAATGTAATACATAGCCTTATATGGAAATCACCTACCTCTGGACGAATGGAAACCTGGGTCTAAGGTCTCTTCCACTCCAGGGAGAAAACTCCATATTCCTGAGAAGTCTTCACTAAATCTCCTCTCATTTTATTCTTTTGAAGGCTTCTCACATGCTAACTTTCAACCAAAGTTTTGTTCATATTCCTGTAACATCGTCTCACATTGCTTATCTATCTCCTCTCATCATCGGGATCATCTCTGTCATCTGTTTCCACTGGCACCTACCCTCCTTCCTTGCCGAAGCAAAAAGACCTAAATAATTAATACTGACAAAATGTGACTTCCAAACATGAGGCTTGAGAGCTTAATAACTAATAGTATTAATTACAAATGACAGTAAACAACTTTAAAATTTTTAAATGCAATGACCTTCCATAATTTTGTCTACTTGTTTCCCAATCATGCTAAACATTTTCTGAATTGGGATGGGGGAATAGGAAGCTCAAGGTTCAAGCATATCCCACCCATATTCCTCCCCTCCTCTTATTTTATTCCTGTTTCCACATCTAATCCAATCAATAAATACCTCCTCACATTCTTTCCCCTATAAATTCTCTCCTTCATCTATCTCCCTTTTATATAAATATGGGATGGGAGCAAAGTTGACTGACACATTGAAAATTATAGGGGGCAGTCCCCTTGTTATAAGCACAGATACAGAGATTCAAAGGAAAAGGCAAATTAATGAACTATCCATTTAGAGATTCCATATCATACAACAGTCTGGGGAGGAACATCTTCTGATGCAGTTTTTTGGTCTGAATGCTCCTTCAAGAAATCTTCAGCACAGCCTCTCAGCATCTTCTTCCCTTTTTCTTCTTGTAGAAATCCAGATGTCCACTTTCCTACAAAACTGAACTTTGAGTTATGCATGCATAAGTCACCTGATTGAAGACCATGAACACCAACCAATTGGAGTTTTATCTTTCTCAAAGCTTCAGAGTTCCAGAGTCCCTGTACTTTTCTGTTTCTGCTGAGTTCCTCTGCTTTGTATCCTTACTTCACAGATAAGGAGGCTCAGGACTCAGTATCAGGGACCATTAGAGAAAAATCTCCCAACAGGCACCTGTCCCCAAACTGAGTCACTGTCAGTCTCCCTGGGAAGTCACGTGATCCCAGACACACCCTCAGAACTGTGTGGAGGGTAAGCATGAACTCCCCCTTACTCACATTGACTGCTCAGAGGTGTCTTAAAGTAAAAACAGAAACTCTCCTTTATTTGGTTCTTGGGAGACGTGGGCAGTCCCTTCAACAGTAAACCTGGAGTAGGGAGGTCCCTTTTCTCTTTTGATTAGATCTATTTCTGCTTTTGCTTTGTCTGAGATTAGGATTGCCACCCCTTTTTTTTTTTTTTATATCAGCTAAAGCACAATAAATTCTGCTCCAATCTTTAACCTTTACAGTATGTATATCTCCCCTTTTCAAATGTGTTTCTTGTATACAACATATTGTTGGATTATGTTTTTTAATCCATTCTGCTATCCCTCTCCATTTTATGGGAGAGTTCATCCCATTCACATTCACAGTTATGATCACTATTTGTGTCTTTCCCTCCTTCCCCTTTGCCCTTGTTTATGCTTTTAGTTCTCCCTTCTCTCTTCCTCTCCCCAACAGTTTTAATTTTTGACAATCGCCTTCCTCAGTCTTCCCTCCCTTCTTTCAGCACCCCTCTCTTTTAATCCCCTTTTCCCTTATCACTTCCCTCCATTTCATCCTCCCCTCTCTTTTCAGTTACCTGTAGCTCATTAAGTGTGGGGGAGGTGGTGTTTGGACCCTGGAGGCTCCTCTACTGAGCTAGAGCATAGGCAAGCTCATCTTTCTGCACTAGTGTCTTCCTGATTCTACTTGGGTGCTGAGACAGACATGCAGTCCTGGTATTGGCAGTTGCTGGCTTCACCCTCCTGGGGTTCAGGATCTTCACCTAGTTTGTTGAGGTGGGACTGTCTGGGACAGCTTTGATCCTTCACTAGTCACTTTGGTCACAGCAAGAGGAACCCTAGTTAGCGATCTTTGTAACCTCTTGAGCTGAGAATCTTTTTACCCCCTCTGCTCTCCAAGTGTCCCAGAGTTTTTTTTTGGGGAAATAATCTCTGGGCTGGTCAAGGTCAACAAGGGGTGGAAGATAGCAGTTATTGATCACTCAGCAATCTTCCACCCCTGGGAACCAGAAATCCCATGGGGAGGTATCTTAGTTGTTGCATATTTGTTTGGTTTTGGGTCAGTGGAAGGAATTGAGGAAGAGAGGCAAATGTGCATACTCACACATACACATACATGAACATAGAGATAAAAAACATATGTATACATATATACACATATGTACATAAGAATATATGTAGGCATGTCTATGTATATATGAATGAATGAAGACATAAGTAAAAAATAAAGAAAAGACACTGAAGTCTTTAAAAATCTCTGAAGGCAGTAGAAGAAAGTTCAAAAAGAAAATATAAAAAAATGAAAGTTTTGAAAATAGCATAGTTTTTTTTAAATACTTTTTTTTTTCCAAGACAGAGTAGACAGGGGACTCTTCTCACACTTCTAGGGCAGAAATGAATGTTTGTGGCTACTCACAGCTAAAAAGCACAAGGCAGAAGAGTGGGAACCATGTCTCTTTAGATCTTACCAACTTGCTGTCAATTTCTTCCTTCAACTTCCTCAATCTCTCCTCTAAGAATCTGGATGCTATACCACTTGGAGCATACATGTTTAGTAATGATATTGCTTCATTGTCTATGGTGCCTTTTAGCAGGATATAGTTTCCATCCTTATCCCTTTTGATTAGATCTATTTCTGTTTTTGCTTTGTCTGAGATTAGAATTGCTACTCCTGCCTTTCTTACATCAGCTGAAGCCCAATATATTCTGCTCCATCCTTTAACCTTTATCCTATGTGTATCCCCCCATTTCAAATGTGTTTCTTGTAAGCAGCATATTGTTGGATTATGGCTTTTAATCCATTCTGCTATCCGTCTCCGTTTTATGGGAGAATTCATTCCATTCACATTCACAGTTATGATTACAATCTGTGTATTTCCCTCCATCTTCTTTCCCACCATTTGTGCTTTTAGCTCTGCTGTCTCCCTTCCCCTCCTCACTAGTATTTACTTTTCACCACCTCCCCTTGCCGCCTTCCCCTCTTTCTTTTAGCCCCCCTCCCTTTTACTCCCCTTTACTCTTATTGCTTCTTCCCTCCCTTTTGCCTCCCTCCCCTTTCTTCCCTCTTCCCCTCCCACTGCTTATAGAGCTAGTTAGGATTTTCTACTTAAGTTTATTGATCCGTCCTTTAAACAAATCCGATGAGAGTACCTCTCACACAATGCTCATCTCCCTCCCCTCTTTCCCTCTACTATGATTTTGTACTTCTTCTTGTGATATAATTTGCCATTTCCTGCTTCCTCCTTTTCACACCTCCTATTACACTCCCTTCTCATACTTAAATCACATTTTTTATCATGATATCATTTACTTTATATCCGTTCCCCCTATGCTTATCCCTTTTATATTTCTTAATAGATGCACAGTTCTTGAGATAAACAGATATCATCTTCCCTTATAGGGAGGTGAACAACTTGCCCTCATTGAGTAGCAAGTTGTTCCCCCCACCCCCACTGTTTACCTTTTTATGATTCTCTTGCGACCTGCATTTGAAGATTGAATTGTCTATTAAGTTCTGGTGTTTTGGTCAGGAAACTCTGGAAATCCCTTACTTCGTTGAATGACTTTCTCCTTGCCTGAAATGTTATGCTGAACTTTGCTGGGTAGTTGATCCTTGGTTGCAGTCCCAGCTCTTTTGCCTTACGGAATATTGGGTTCCAATTCTTTCGATCTTTTACTGTAGAAGCTGCAAGGTCCTGTGTAATCCTGATTGTATCCCCTTGATATTTAAATTGTTTCTTTCTGGCTGCTTGTAATATTTTCTCCTTCACTTGATAGGTCTGGAATTTGGTAACTATATTTCTTGGGGTTTTGAGTTTGGGGTCCCTTTCAGGAGGGGAACGGTGGATTCTTTCGATGACTATTTTGCCCTCTGAATCTAGTACTTCTGGGCAGTTTTCCTTGATGATTTCCTGGAAGATATTGTCCAGGCTCTTTTCTCCATCCTGGGTTTCTGGCAGGCCAATAATTCTTAAGTTTTCCCTTCTGGATCTATTTTCCAGGTCAGTTGTTTTTCCAATTAGATATTTTACATTTTCTTCTATCTTTTCATTCTTTAGATTTTGTTTGACTGATTCTTGCTGTCTCATTGAGTCGTTAGTTTCTACTTGCCCAATTCTAATCTTCATCACATTGTTTTCTTCTGTTAACTTTTGTATCTCTTTTTCCATCTGCCCAATTTTTCCTTTTAATAAGCTATTTTCTCCAGTTAATTTTTGTACTTCCTTTTCCATTTGGCCTTTCAGGAATTTATTTTCTCCAGTTAATTTTTGAACTTCTTTTTCCATTTGTTCAATTTTCCTTTTCAGGGAGATGTTCTCATCAGTGAATTCTTTCTTAATAATTTTAAAATCATTGGCCAGTTTATCTTCTATTTCCTTCTTCAGCTGTTCCAGGAGAGCTGCTTGTACTTGCGAGTAGTTCATAGTCCCTTCTGAAGTTTCAGATGGAAGTACAGTCTCAGCTGTGACCTCTTTGGGGCTTGTGTCTTGGTCCTTATCCCCATAGAAAGATTCTATGGTTCTTTCGGCCCTCTTCTTTTTCCTATTCATGATTTTGATTGAGTGTTGTGGCTTCTGGTTCTTTCAGTCAGAAGCTGGAGAACTTTTTGCTGAGCTGATGTGTGAAAAAGCTAAAAGCAGGTTTTTGTTTGGTGTTTCCCTGATCAGCCCTGGGTTTAGCTTGTTAAGTGTGGGGGAGGGGTGCTCTGGTCCCAGGAGATTTCCTTAGCTGAATTGAGGCAAAGGCAAGCTCAGGGGCTGGTAATCCCAGCTGCCCTATTGTCTTTCTGATTCCCCTGGACAGCTGAGGCACGCCTAGATGCTAATGCGTGTTCCCAACCCTCCTGGGGCTCCTCTCCTGGTGCTGACGCTTGCCTGGGTCCTAGTGCAAATTTTCCCTGCCCTGGGTCCTCTGTCCTTCCGGTTTGCCTCTGCCACCGTATGAGGAATCCCCCTTAGCTATTTTCCTCGTCTCAGGTGTTATGAGACTATTGGTCTCCTTCTTCTAATTCTACTGATCTGGGATTTTTCTGGGGAGATATTTTATGGTTCTTTCACGGTCATCAAGGGGGAAGGAGAGAGCATTAGCTGATTACACCACCATCCTGGCTCCCGGAAGTTCAAGTAAGTGACTCACCGGAGTTTGATCTTCGGGCTGAAGATCCCAGGAGCTGCTGCGCTGATATCCGGCGCTCCGAGGCTCTCACTGACTTGGTTGGGCTTGTCTCCCACCCCGGGTGCCGCTCCTCTGGTTCCACCCGCCACTCAGGTTTCTCCGATCTCCTCCGCTCCGCTGCGCTGGCCGTGCTGCGCTGGCCACGCTGCGCTGTGCGCTGTGGGCTCACCCCCGCGGATCAGATCCTTCCCATGGACCTTCCAGTCCCACCTGAGCTCCGAATCTGTCACCATCTGTCTCCCACTCGATTCCGCACCTCCAAAATTTGGTCAGATTCTCCTTTCAGAGGTACCTGGAGAAATTTGTCTCAGAGCTCAGGTGAGTAGCTGCTCTCACTCCTCCATCTTGGCTCCTCCAGATCTTACCAACTTGGAAGAACTGAAAACTTACTGCTCCCTAGATGTATCTTTGAATCTGAAAACAGCTGCTAAAAAACCTTGAAGCTTGTGACAGTATACCTTGCAGCATGGAAGCAGAGCCCTACTTTAACAAAGTGTTAAAATTCAACTAATACTCTGGGAAAATGAATAAACAACATATAAAAGCTATTTTGCTGAAAATTACTATAGTGACAAGAAACATCAAAACACATATTCTAAAGAAGACAAGAAATTCAAAGCTTCTACCTCTAAAGCATTAAGAAAAGTATGAATTGGTCTAAGGCTCAGGAAGAGTTCCTAAAGGATTTTGGAAATTGAGTAAGAGAGGTAGAGGAAAATTGGGAAGAGAAATGAAAGTGATAAAATCATGAAAAATGAATCAACAGTTTGTTGAAGGAGATCCCAAAACTACTGAAGAAAATAATACCTTAAATAGATCAACTAGCCCAAATGGCAAAAGAGGTTCAAAGAGCCAATGAGGTGAAGAATGCCTTAAAAATCAGAATTTACCAAATGAAAAAGGAGGTTTGAGAGGTCACTGAAGTACGTAATTCCTTAAAAATTAGAATGGAGTAAATGGAAACCAATGACTATGACAAATCAAGAAACAATAAAACAAAACCAAAAGAATGAAGAAAAAAAGAAGATGATGTAAAATATCTCATTGGAAAAGCAGATGACCTGGAAAATAGATTAAGGGAAAAAAATG
This sequence comes from Bettongia penicillata ogilbyi, assembly GCA_023548195.1. Taxonomy (NCBI): domain Eukaryota; kingdom Metazoa; phylum Chordata; class Mammalia; order Diprotodontia; family Potoroidae; genus Bettongia; species Bettongia penicillata. The sequence continues at coordinate 148,992 of JAJHZJ010000076.1, forward strand.
TAAAATGTATTGGACTACCTGAAAACCATGGTAAAAAAAAAAAGTCTAAACACCATCTTTCAAGAAATTATCAAAGAAAACTGTTCTGTTATTCCAGAACAAGATGGTAAAATAGAAACTGAAAGACTCCACTAATCACCTCCTGACACAGATCTCAAAATGAAAATGACCAAGATTATTACAGCCAAATTCGAAAGTTCAAAGATCCTGGAGACAATATGACAAGCAACAAGAAAGAAACAATTCAAGTATGATGGAGCCACAGTCAGGATAAAAACAGATTTAGCAGCTTCTGTGTTATGGAAATGGAGAGCTTGGAATATGATATTCCAGAGTGCCAAGGAGCTAGAATTACAACCAAGATTGACCTACCCAGAATAATTGAGTCTAATGTTCAGAGGGTAAAATTGACATTCAATGAGATAGAGGACATTCAAGCATTTTTGATGAAAAGACCAGAGTTGAATAGAAAATTTGATTTTTAAATTCAAGACTCAAGAGAAGCATAAAAAGGTAATCAGGACAGGGCAATCATAAGGGACTTAATGTGAAACTGCTTACATTCTTATGTGGGAAGATATTTGTAACTCATAAGAAGGATAATTAGAAGGAGTAGACAGGGCACAGGTGTGATTTCAGTAGGGAGGGATGATAATCTCATCTTTAAAATTAAAGAATAATAGAAGAATGTACTGGGAGAAAGATAAAGGGAGAGGTAGAATGGTGTAAATTATCTTAAGTAAAAGAAGCAACAAAAACCCTTTACAGTGGAGGGGAAGAGGGGGAACATAACAGAGAATGAGTGAACCTTACTTTCATTAGAAATGGTCCAAAGAGGAAATACATACACTCAGTTGGGTATAGTAATCTATCTTATCCTACAGGAAAGGAAGCAGAAAGGGTAGGGAGTGTGACAGAAGGGAGGGCGGATTGGGGGAAGGGTAGTCAGAAACAAAACACTTTTGAGGAGTGAAAGGGTGAACAGATAAATGAGGGGATATGGTGAAAGGAAATACAATTAGCAATAGCAAATGCAAAAAAAAAAGTCTGATAAAAGTCTGCTTTCTCAAATGTGTAGAGAAGAGTCAAATTTAGAAAAATAAGAGCCATTTCCCAGTTGATAAATGATTAAAATATAAGAACAGTTTTCAGGTGAAGTAATCAAAGCTGTTTTTAGCCATAAAAACAAAAAATCTAATTCCTTATTTATTGGAGAAATGCAAATTATAACAATTTGAGATAATGCCTCATATTTGTTAGATTGGCTAATAGGACAAAAATGATAAATGATAAATGTTTGAATGGATACAGGAAAAATAATGAGACATTACTGTATTGTTGCTGGAGTCAGAACTGATTCTTTCATCTTACATAGAAATTTGAAATTATGCTCAAAGGGCTGTCAAACCATACCACTATTAGGTATGCATCCCAAAAGAGATTAAGAAAAAAACAGAAAGGGTCCTATAGGTACAAAAAATATTTATAGCAGCTCTTCACTTGAGGCAAAGAATTAAAAACTGAGTGGATGCCCATCGATTGGTGAAGGTTGAACAAGTTGTGGCATGTGATTATATTGGAATACTATTGTAGTGGAAGAAAAGATGAGCAGGGTGCTCTCAGAAAAAAATCTTGAAACACTTGTATGATCTGATGCAAAATGAAAAGTAACAACACTATTGTAAAATGACCAGCTTTGAATGACTTAGTTATTCTCATCAATGCAATGATCCAAACCAATTGCAAAAGACTTATGTTGAAAAATGGTATCCATCCTCAGAGACATTGATAGTGTCTCGATACATATTGAAGCAAACTTTTTAAACTTTGTTTTTCTTGAGGTTTTTTTGTCTATGTTTTCTTTCATAACACAACTATTATGGATATGTTTTATCTGACTACAAATGTATAAGCTATATCAAATCACTTGCCTTCTCAATGGAGATGTGGGAAGGTGGAAAGGGAGAGAATTTGGAATTGAAAATTTTAAAAGTGAATTTTAAAAGTTGTTTTTATGTGTAACTGGATAAAATTAAAAAAAATCTAAATAAATATTTAAAATTCATTACCCCACAATGGATAGGTAGTTGGCACAGTAGATAGAGGAGTACTAGCCCTAGAGTTAGGAGGGCCTGAATTCAAATGTGAACACTTTCCATCTGTATGACCCTGGGAAAATCTCCTAACCCCTATTGCCAAACATACATTTTTCACATGCATAAACACACACATACTCACACATATAAAGATACATACATATGCATATCTGTGTGTACCTACACACATAGACACATATACATATATTTCCCTCAGACAAAATATACAGTAGGATAGATGGAACAGTCGTTTGTTTTCTTGCTTTTCTCCCAACTTAAAAGGAGTAAGACAGTATATCATAGTGAAAAGAAGATGATCTTTGGAGGCAGGAGAACATGGGTTCTAGCTTTGCCTCTCCTTTACTGTTCCCAAGAACCTCTCCTTGTGTTTCATATTAATTATTGATTTGAATCAAAGTGGAGGGAGTTTCTATAGCAGGAATTCTGTACAGCAATAAAATCTTCAAGTTCATTCCCTCCCCCATATCTTCTCCCCTCAAAAAAATTCATAGGATGGTTATAAAAATCCATTTTTATTTCAGAGAAAAAATGCTCTAAAATTTTCATTATGGTTCTATAGTGTATTTTGATCAGTGAAAGGTTTAGATTTGTGAATTAGTACTTTAATATTTTCTGAAAAAAAAAAAAAAAACATTCACTCTCTCCAGGTCACATATATAAGAAATAGAAGCCACAGAAATTCATTTCATTCATTAAACATTATTAAGAATTATTAAGAATCTTCATTCACTGATCACTATAAGTGCTATGAGAAACTTAGGAGACATAATATACAGAGTCAGGAAGACCTGAGTTCAGATGTGGCTTCAGGAATGTTTCGTAACCCTGGGAAAGTCACCTAACTTCTGTTTGCCTCAAACATTTACTAACTAGGTGACCTGCAGCAAGTTATTTAATCCTGTTAGCCTCAGTATCTTATCTGTAAAATGAGCTAGAGAAGAGAATGACAAACCACTTCAGTATCTTCATCAACAAAACCCCAGATAGGGCAGTAAGATTCTGAGCAGGCTGAAAACTCATGGAAAACAGCAAAAAACCTCAGAACAATGGGAAAGAAGTCAGTGAAGGATTTTGAATGACAACTTTATATGAAGGACAGCAAACACACGGAGCAAACACATGCAGAAATGTATATATGTTTAAGTATGTATGTGTGTGTGCGTGTGTGTGTATGTGTGTGTGAATACATATACATACATTTAATGGGAATGGGATCTGACCCCCCACAAATGGAACCACCGTGTCCTTGGGATCTAGACCCCAAAAAGGAAAAACCCTTCCATTTTTCCATGTGATTCAGGCTCCTGGAGTTCACCTGGGGCAAATGGCCTTTATCAGTTAATTAGCTACCTTTTATTTGTCCACTTCCTGAGTTACACTTGGACCACTTCTCTGTTTTCACTGTCTTTTGTATAAAAGATCCATCTTACCTCCTTGAAAGTGCTCAGATTCAATCCAGCCCACTTGTCAACACAAGCATCGCAAAAGCTAAGATTTCTTAAGAGTCTGGCCAATATGATGAATTTTCAGAATCACACCCAACCTGATCAGTTGTAATAAACCTTGTATTTGGATGAAAGAAGGCTTAGGTTGATTTCATTTGGGCAGGACCTTTATGTCGATTTTTTAGAGTTCCTGGACCCCTAAACCTCAACATATGCATACACATATGCACGCATATATGTATACACACACAGGCAAATATATACCCACATATAAATATATGTGTATATATACATATATACTATATATACACATATATACATATACATGTGTATAGGTGAAAGTGCTTATTTTATTTGGTATTTTAAAAGTTCAAAATTTAGAGAGGAAAATAAAATAAAGAATGCTAACAAGGTACTAATAATGAGATATTCAGTCATCCTTCATGTCCTTTCTTTGACTTAGATTACTACTCCTTGCTCATTTCAAATATTTGATTTCAGCCTTTTCCTTCCATGATCCCTCTCTGATTCAATTATCATGATGGGTTAACTTGTCAGCCATTTGCTTCAGTGCAAATGAAAGTATGTATTTTTTTCATACTGGGGTATTTGCAGCTTTATATTTAATTTTAAAATTAAAAAAAAGATCTATCTCCAACTTGGGGAATTCCAGGTTATCAGAAAGGGAGGAGAGAGACTCATCATGGAGATATGGAGGTCATATCAGTAATTTCCTCCCTTGCTCCAATTATAGCACATGGGTAGGACCTAATTTGAATGTGTCTCTAATTCTTGTTTTATTAATATTATTTGCTTTTCTTTACTCAACACATATTTTTACTCACAATAAATGTTGATTCATAAAAATGTTAAATGTGATTAAGAAACAAAACTTGATTAAATGAGTTATTTGGAACATCATACTTAAGTATCAGTTACTTTGTAGGCCTCCCATACTGAAATCTACATTTCCAAGGAGATTAAGCTGCCAAGGAAAGTTTTATTTTCAACACCTCATTTTTGAAAGTGAATGGATCATGAGAATGTATTACAAGCTGTGGGAGAAGTGATAGAAAAAGAATGATCACTCCCCATGTAACATTTCCTTATGCTCCCAGAGCTCTGGCCCAATGACTGGAATGTGCCCTGCAGGGCTAGATTTCCTCCACTGTTGCTCTCAAAGTGAAGGCATTGATGGAAGATCCTAAGAATGACTTATGAATCACAACTTACATTCTTCCCTGGAGAAATAGTTTATAGAGTGCTGCTTGACCTTTCCAGGCAGAAAAATGCAACAAGATGACTGAATGGTCAACCTGGTAATAGTGAGGAGAGAGGTTAAAAAATTACAGAATTGAGTCAAAATTTTATGGAAAGTATTTTAGAGAAAATAGCACCTTTCTTTTCTTTACAAATGAGAGTGACAGTATGTCATACACACACAATGTGTTATAAGGTACAATGACATAAGGAGAATAGAAAGATGTAGGCAAAATTCTCTTGGAAAATATGATTATGGGCAGATTTCTTTAAGTTGGAGACTTCAGGAAAGGAGGGGCTAAAATTTGTGTTTTGTTTTCAAGATTTTTAATGGATGGAATGAGGAAAGAATTCATTCTAGATGTTAGAAGGATTCTATCTGATTCTGGATACACTTACTATTTCAGAATTAGTGTGGGATGTTTGAGATCATCATGAATATGCAAATATTAATCAAGCCAACATCTAGTACAATCTTTACCCATAGACTGGATATGAACTTTTAAAATGTTTAAATAGTAAAATGTTTAATTGAGAGAAAAGAGGAAGACAAATAGTAAAGGGGGAAATTAATCAATACATTAGTTCACAGTCCTGGATATAGTCCTCCAAAGTTGACCAAAATAGTGAGAAAAGTAATAGCTTCTAAGAAAATACATCCACAAAGTGAAGATTTTTTATGTTTTTAGAGTACCTCTCATACCTCTTTTCCTGGTAAATGATCATCCTTTGCTACTTCTCAATTACACTTCTCTATCCTCCCAGATATTTTCTGCAAGGTCATCTTTCCATTCTATTCTGTCATTTAGTTGTCATGTGTTGAATCATTTCTGCTCGCCAATACCTTCTGCTTCTTGCAATTTCCATTTCCTATCAGTCCCCTGAATTGCTCTTGCCGTCTTCAGATGCTATGCTCTGTTTCAAGGGATACTTCTTCCCTCCTTTCCCAGGAGTGTTATTGCTCTTTTGTGAGACTGCTCCAAATCCACATGCACTGAAATCTAACCAATATATTTTCAATTTTCTTTATAATCAAGCATAGACCACATTCTACTGACGCTCAGAAAGGTAGCAGAAACAACTGTCAACATGTCCCACTCAAAGAACCATTCACAGTCTCATAAATTTCCTCACCTTTTCTTTATCTTAGAAAACAATATTTAGCACCACACCATCATAGTCTTCAATTCTTTCAGTCTTTTTGAACCACAGAAAAACCCATTAACTATTTTCCTTTGCCCATCAAATAACACTCATATCATGAAAATTGATTTGATATTCTATATACTTTAAAGAGGGACTTAAATCAATTGACTCTAATCACATAGTTGGCAACCTTGGATTCACTGTCCTACTATCACATCAATAATTCCTTGTTCCCATTGAAAACAAATGGGAAATAACATGTAGAAATCTCTGGAAGTGAGAGAATTCAAGATGAAACTGAGGAAGTAAAAAGAAGCCAGAACTTGGTGACAAAGTGAAGTAGGAAAAATGAAACAAGGAGATGAAGGCTGAAGACAGTACACAGTTCTGCTAATGTCAGTTTAAGTGACTTTGTCTTGTTTTTATCTTCTGAATAATAGGAAGGAACACAATATTCTTTATATCAGGAAGATAACGTTGGTACCTTCATGAATGATCAGTTGGAGCTAATTATTAAAAGCTTCAGTGAGAGGCAACAATGATTCATACTGGAGTACTAATCATGTTATTCGAAGGGAGTGAACATATGGTAGACATAGAAAACTTGATTATTGATTCAATTTAACTAGACAGAAAGAGAAAAAAAGAGAAAGAAAAATAACTCTGTAGCTTTAAATACAGATGACACAATTATCAATGTCTCCAAACGACATAAAATTAAATGAATATATCACACAAATAATGCTTTAAAAGTTATCAAGAATAAAATAAACACTTTGAAGACTAAAATACAGAAATAAAAAGCTAACCATTTCAAGTACTTTTAAAATGACATTTGCACCAGAGTCCACTTTAGAAAAGTGAACCTTTGAGAGGAGCATTGGGATATACAGCTCGATTTCTAGACAACTGAAGATATATCACATGCAAAATATTTTCCTAGGGAATGATTTATAGACCCTCTTCTTCTAATGAATATATATGTCAGAGGTAGGAATTGTATCAAAAGCCAACCACCAAGTACTGTAATACTTGAGGTTCTCAAGTTATTTCCTAGAATTTTCCACATTCAGTGGAACTTACCCCAAAAGGATCTCCTTTTATTTAGAGGTAGATATAGCTTCTCTGATTATGATAGATGATTCTGACCTGACTCCCTGCCCAGAAACTATTCTTTCCATGACAAGCAATTCATTCTGCCATACTGAGGGAACTAACACTCTGCCCAGCAGTGTTAGTTGAAGCCTGCCCAGTGAAATGAAAGCACTTTTCAACAAAGTAAGATCTGCTTTGGGAAGTGTGTTGTTTAAAGTCATTCTTGTTAGCAAAACCATCAAAGAGGTAACCCAAATGTTTCATTAGTTTTCTTTCATCCGAAGGTGGGACATGGCATATTCATGACTAAAAGCAAACACACAAACTGTACATGCTATGTAAAGAGCATGTACAAAAAGTCATAAAGCTAGGGGGTCTATTGTGGAATCGCAGCTTGACTCCTCTTTAGCTATATGCCATTAACAACTCATTATTTGCTCTACATTATTTTATCTGTCAAATGATGGGCATTGAGATAAAACATTACGTAACCTACAGAATTTCTTACAATTCTAAATCCTATAAAGTTTCTCGTGTAAATACATTTCCTATCTACTCTCACTCCACACACACACACACACACACACACACGTACTCAAAGCAACAGGATGATGTGGTAGATAGAGTGCTAGACCAGGAGTCAGTGAGATATTAGTTCAAATCTAGCACTAGGGAATTCATTGCATTTATGATCCTAACAAAGTCACTAAACCTCTGTCTGCTTCAGTTTCCTCCTCTGAACATGAGGATACCAATACCACACCTTACATTGTTGTTATGAAGATAAAATGAGATAATATTCAAGTGCTTTCCAAAATTAAAGTGATATATAAATGCTTGCTTCATATGATTGGGGTAGACATCCCCCTCACTTATTGGGAGGTTTGAGGTCTGTGTTTAACCTCAAACTGGTTTAGCCTAACTTCTGAGATGTTTTTCCAGCTCATGGCTACTGTCCATGCTACAGCTTCTTGGAGACAGGTGTTGAACAATAGGAGGACACCAAACCTTCACTTATTAAATACCTATTCTGTGCCTAGCATTGGAGATACAAAGCTTAAAATGGAATAGTTTCTACATTGAAACAGCTCATATGTATTCTTGTACAGAAATGAATTCTTAATAACTAATTTGCTTTACCGAAGTATTTTTTTGAGATGATTCTAATGCCATCTGCATTTAAATATATTTGACAACCATTTAGGTATTTAGAAATTGTTCTTTGAAAAACCTACTAAAAATCATGTGAAGACTTCTCCTATGAAGTGGGTGGATAAAAACAAATTTTTCCAATGACCCTGAAGGTAGCTGACGTAGGCACATTGGTACTTTTAGAACTTGGTCAGACATCAAAGACTCTGAGATTACCTGTTGCATCCTGAATCATCAAACATCTTGACTTCTTTATTCTCACTGGTCTTGATGACTCTGGGAAAGGTAGTCAAGCTGATGACTTTGTGCAACTATGCCTTGCTTAAATCCAATTTATGTCTAAGAGAAGACATCAACTCATCATGTCATTGGTTCTCTTACAAAAAATGGACAAACAAAATTCTGGCTATTATTATTACACAAGAAAATGTTTTCTTTTTCTTTTAGTCGCTTTCTTGTTACGTGATAATTATTTCCATGGTGCACTCCCATTTCTGGATTAAATCGTCTCTTATGATAAACACAAACAATTAAGCAATTCATCAGGTACAGATAATCTTATGATGTATACAACATTCTGCCCTCATAATGTCTCTCTTCTATGCCACAAGAACAAAAATATCTTACAAGATCTCTTCTCTGGGATTCTTCCTTTTTCTGTTATTAAGAGTTTGATTTCTTCCTAGTGATCTCGTATATATTATCAGAAAAATTGGGGAATTTTGTCTTTTTATGAAAGGATATTAGAAGATAATGGTAAACTGTATTTGTTAAGGACTTACAAAAAATACATATTATCAGAAATATTTTAAAATATTTATGCCTATATGGCTCCAAATTATGATAGGACAACAACATAAATGAACTGCTTCTTCAGTGTGGGCAATTTGTATTCTTGACAAAACTCCACTAATGAAAATTCTTAACTCTCTTGCTTAACACTGTCAGCTGTATATTGAACAATATCTTTTCATTTCTCAACTTACCCCACACAAATTTCCTTTCTTCTAAAAGAGCTAAGCTTTGAAGCACAAAAATATTAACATTCTAGACCAGGAAGCAACTGCCACATTTGTTGACTCCGCTTTTTTTTTTCTTTTTCATTGGATGAAAGTGAGAGCATATTTGTAAGGCTCTTATCTCTATCTGAGGTATAATGGGAGAAGGATAAGCAAAGTGGAACATGAACTTTCCCTCATTAATGGTACAAAAACAGTTCATATCGAATTACTTGGGGGAAAAAGTCAATCTAGCAGCTATTGTATCACAAGGATCTACTTAGATTAAAATATAAAGCCACCAGTATGAACCTACTACAGTAAGGAGTTGACAGAGCCTTACTCTGTTTTGTTTGCAATCTGCGTAATTGCCTAAACCCTTCTAATTGTAACTCTTAATTTAATCTGCCCTGTAACCAGCTATAGAAATGCAAGTGTCTTCTTTCTCAATTCAGCTTTATAATATCTGTATTTAAAAATAAGCAAAACATTTTACAAGGGAGTAAAACAATATTGTATTCTACTACGTACTTTTCTGCCCATTTAATAGAGATTTCTCAAATAGTTGAGCTGAGGCTATCTTTTTTATTGAGAAAATGTTCAGTCACTCAGCAGATGTCAAGAGTTTATGTTCCCCAAATACCTCATATACTTGGTTTGGTTTTTTTTTTTTTTTTTTGGTTTGTTTTTTTTTTTTTTTGAAATTGTTCCCATTTAAGTTACTTGGTGGTGGTGTTCGATAACAAAGTCAAATGCTTTAGCAGTATAGGGTCTCTTCAATTTATCAGTTATTTGGGAAATAAGCGAAGATAGAGAACATGGACATATACATTAAATCCAGTAACTATATATTAGCATGTGTAGTGTTTCACTATGACAAGTTTTTAAGCTTGAGGGAACCTCCCAGAGTACTCTGCTTGTACAGGCATTGAGATCTCAAATTCACTTCAATGCCAAAATTGTCTGTAGGATTTGCTTGGGAGAAACTCAGCTGATGTGAGTTTGTGCTAATTATAAAATAGTAGGAACAGTTCCAAAGTAATTGTTATTGTTATTGTTGATTTGTTCAGTAGTGACTGACTCTTCATGGTCCCATAGATCATAGCATTCCAGGCTCTCCTTTCCTCCACTATTTCCCAAAATATGCTAAAGTCCATATTCATTGTTTCCACGACACTATCCAACTCATCCTCTACTGTCCCCTTTTCCTTCTGCCTTCAATCTTTCTAATTAGGTCTTTTCCAATGAGTCCCATCTTCTCATTTTATGGCCAAAGTATTTAAGCTTCTGCTTCAGTTTTTGACCTTCCAGTAAATAGTAGGAATTAATTAATTTAAGTATTAACTGATTTGACATCCTTGCAGTCCAAGAGATTATCAAAAGTCTTCAGCATCACAATTTTAAATCATCAGTTCTGTGGCACTCAACCTTCCTCACAGTCTGACTCTTACAGGTGTGCATTGCTACTGGAAAAAAACATAGCTTTGATTATATAGACCTTTGTCTCCACTTTTAAGTATGCTGTACAGATTTGCCATAGCTTTCCTTCCAAGGAGTGCCTTTAAATTTCATGGCCAACTTTTCTTAAAAATCATTTTACTCTTCACTGTTTCTTTCTGTTTGATGAGACAATACTGATCATCTTCTTCCCCATCCTTCCTCAAAGGATTTTATATACAAGTTTCTGTTCTAATATCAAGTTGGAGTTGTCTTAAATGAACACTTTAACTTCCCTTCCATTTTAATTCTCTCACAGCTTTGAATGAATTTTGATGTTTGTGCAAGATATTGGACTGACTGAACAACATCACCTAATTCAAAAATAATTCCCACTCCTAACTTCCACAGCAGAGGAATTTTTTGACAGTTAAAATATATGTTTTATTCTTGTTATTTATTTTTATTTCTTAAAAATTGTTTGTTTTCATTTGGTTGTTGCTATTTGCTGCTCACCATGCCCAATTCCTGAAAATGCTTTGCTAAAGAAAGGCATACACTATGTAGCAATGTAAGACTTTTAGATATCTTTCAAGTCTTTTGCCTCTCATTTTCCTAGTTCCTGTCTAGGTAAGATAGATAATAGATGGATAGATCCACAGATACCATTAAATTTCTCAAAATATTATTAAAATGATATTATCTCAACATATTTAAAATATTATTTTAGAGATAACATGTATCTCTCTATATGTGTGAATATGTGTGTCTGCATGTGTAGAACTTAGTTCCCATAATATATATATATATATATATATATAAATGAATTTTTTAAAATAACTGAGATCGATTAGTCTTGGAAACCATCTACTTTAAATGAAAAATAAAAACCAAGAGAAGTTGTGTTAAGAAGTTAATTTCAAAAGTCCCATATTTTATTGAATTCAGAATAGAAACATAGATCTCCTGACTCCAAAGTCCCTACTCTTTCTGTTGCATATTGTTTTTTCTTTTCTCTATCTATTTTTTTGGGGGGAGGTGCATGCTATCATAAGGACCCTTTAACAATACTTCTCTAACTGTTGGATTATTGTAGAGTAAGTATTTTTTCTAAGTGTATATCATGTGGATAATATGACATCCATAACAGGTTAATTGAAAAAAGTCTAAGACACAGCTGGAGCCAATGTCCTATTCTCAGGGGTGATCAGCTAATGAGTTTGCTCTGGTGTTCTCCTGTGTTTCACTGGTAGAGTGAGTTATCACTCTTTTTTCCAACCTGGAAGACTGATAGAAGAAGATGGTAGGTACACTAAGAAGTACTTTTTTCCAGCTGTGTAGTTGAATTAATTTCTTAATAAGCTCAGCTGTTCTTTCCTTTACTTGTCCCCTAGTCTGTTATATGCCACTGATTCTAACACAGTATGTAAACAATAGAGACTGAAATTTCCTGAAAAAAAAAAAGGGTGTCTCCAGCATTGCAATTTATATGAGTAAGAATATAGTAAGAAAGGGTTTGAGAAAATACTAAAAAAGAAAAATTTCCACCTTCTCCATGGAGGAGTAAAATGTTTTCTTTCCCTTTAGAAATTCATCAGAAATGGAAAATGTAACTTATTAATTCAGTGTTATCAAGTAAAATTTCTTAAGGTGAAAGTGTCCAATGGTACCAAAAAATCAAAACTTTAAATTGTTTTTAAAATATATGATATTCAGTAATCCAAACACACTCCTTTTTTCTTTAATAATAGCCTAAGTAATTTTCTCCTTAGGAGAAATATCATTATGTTTGAAATGATTCCATAAGAAAGGAGTAAAAATATCTCTAAGATATACATTTGGGTGAAATGATTTGTCCAAATATTTGGATAATCAAAAAAAAAAAATAAAACAGAATTATGTAAGCATAGTGTTTGAACAGATATCAGACTAATTAGGCTAATAAACCCATATAAATTCGCATTTACAAGTGATCATTAATCCATTTCTAAAGATCTCCATAGTGATAGGCAACACAATATTATACATGACTGTATAGTCCATTATTACACGTTTTCTTTTTTTTTCTTGTCCACTTAAATGAAGCTTACATATGCTTCTCAAAAAAAAAAAACAAAAACCCACTTTACACAGTTTTCCCTATGGCCCAAGAAGAACATGTCCAATTTCTCTTTCTTGTGCCATTCCTTCAAATACTTAAAGGTAATTAGTATTTGTCTAATTCAGAGCTTTTCAACTTGTGGATTGATGAATACACACCCAAATTTATACATACATGCATATGTACATATGTAGATAGATGATAGGTGATAGGTAGATAGAAAGAAAGATAGTGTGTGTGTACCTATATATTATTCTGAGAATGAATCTCTAAGTTTTACTAGATGATAGAAGAGGTCCACAACACATAAAAGTTTAAGAATCCATGTTTTAAGCTTTCTTTTCATAATTCAAAACAAAGTAGCAGGGTAAAAAGAAAGAAACCTTTTTTCTTTTTGCTTATTTCATACTATATTTCATCTGTCATCTCATCAAAACCTTTACCAGTGTAGATCACAACCCATTCAGTACCTACTAATTTTTATGGAAAGATTTAAATGATATCATATGCTAGGGAAATTTTTATTACTGTGAAATGATATAGCTATGAATTAGGAAAAGAAAAGTAATCTCTTTAAACAGTTATACCTGAAAACAACTATAAATAAATATCATTAATTTGTATTATTGATCTCTTGAACTATAGTATGATTTTCATTCCCAGAGAGAGAAATCAAAAAAGCAAACGCAATTTTAACTTCTCTAGAAATATGAGTAAAAATCATTAGAATGAAACATTTCACTAAGTAGAATTAGTTTAAAAGTTATAATGTCTTTTTTTAAGAACTCTCAGTGTCCTCTGGGACAATATCAAAATGAGAAGCAGTGGAAGGTAAAATAGTTTTCAAGAAAACTTGAGAATAGCACCATGTAAGCAAAATTATCTGAAATTCTGTTAAAGCTGAAAGTGGAAGGAGGACAATAAGTACACACAGCAATGGAAAAAAAAAAAAACTACAAATGCATGTTTGTGTGTGTGTGTATGTGTGCATAATTTATTTTATGTGTAGGATATATTGTATGAGTCTCTACATCTGTATACACATATGTACATATGCATGTATACTTCTGTTTCTATGTGTAGGTATTTTTCTTTCCACTGACAAAATAGAGCTATCACATTTGCAATATAATATTAGAGAACCAGATGAGCTTACTAGGGATTCCAAAATGACACCAACAAGAAAAAAAAGGGAGAAAAAGGTGTATTAGACCAAAAATATGGAGAGAATATTCATTTTGGAGGGGACATGAGAGTAGATAAATATTTTCAGAAGATATCTGAAAGAAGAAAAGTATCAAATTATATGGTAAAAATTCTCAGATCTTATTAATTACAAAAGAAAAGCCAATGAAGAAAATTTATGCCAATCTAAAGTCCTTTAATCTATATGATTTTTGGAGAATAATCTGCATATGTACTGAAGGTAGATATAATGGCATTTTTATTTAGGAGCAGGCAGTATTTTGCACATGATATTCCACAGTAGATGCCATATGTATCATTCCTCAATTGAATGAAAAATACAGAGCATATAAAATCCTACCATATTCACTGTTTGCTGGTAATTACAAAAAAATTTAAAAATATATATTTCTTAGAGCAAAATGCCACTTTAAAGTCTTTCTTCTGTCAAAGTGTTTGCTATATGCTTTTGTCATAAGTGATCAATGACTTTCTGTTATCAAATGTGCTATAAGACAATAAGAAATAGTCAATATGAGGGAAATATAGGAAGATGGCTATATTAATATAATGCATGCATATCTATTAATTAGTCTATCCATTCCTAAAATCAAATGTGTCTTATGCTAAGAAATTGAATTTTTATAGCCTTTGACTGAGAGATCTAACTTCCTGCTGTATGATCCTGGGAGGTCAAAGAATAATATTATATATTTTTACAGACAGTAGTGTTCTTATTAGCAGTTATTGTATTAGCAACTAGACATGCATCAATTGAGTAATGCCTAAAACAATTGTTACAAACTGATAAGATGAAAAATTATTGAGATGTAATAACATAGCGGTATCAATGATTCACTAGGAAGATTTATATGCTGGATAAAAAGTGAAGTAAGCAGAAGAAAGAAAACAACACATACAGTAAGGAGAACAATGCAAATGGAAAAATCAAACAACAAAATCAATACACATTTCTAATGAGCAAGCCTTTTCCCAAAGAAAAGATCTTCTTGTGAGGATAAGGGATTACACATGTGGAACACTGTAAAACAATGACATAAAATCATTTGTCTTTTAAAGTTCTCCAGAACTTACTCCCTTCTGTTCTTGCTTGTCTTTTAGACTTTATCCCCCTCTAACAACTCCATGATTCAGTCAAACTAACTTCCTTCTCTTCCTCATACATGACATTTTATGTCCCATCTCTATTTGCACTAATTTTCTTCCATTCCTGGAATGTTAATCATCTCAACACCAACTCTCAGAATCCCTTCATTCAATCAAGATTCAGCTCAAGCTTACTTTTCTACAAGAATTTATTTATTTTGTTTTGTTTTCTTGGAACTACTAACAGCTAGTGCTTTCATGTCTAAGGACATCTCTCATATATTCTCCTACCTTTCTTTAATGCACGTTTTTATGTTGTGTCCCTCATTAAAATCTAGGCAAAAATCCAACTTGGAGATTCTCTCTGCTATAGATGGAGAGATCTCCCAAATATCATTTTTTCTGGATATCATTGTGATATTCACATCAAAACCCAGAGCAATGCTTACTCTAGTTCTCAAGATCCATCACTATTTAACAGTTAGACCTTTCTACCTACACAAGAAACACAAGAGAAAGAAGAATACCTATTATTCAAATTATTACAGGGAATTAAACAACTATGTATAGCAGTGTTTATGTATGTATTTATGTGTGTTTGTATATTCACATGTATGTATGAATGCATGTATTTTGGAAAGAAATTGTCATCAAACAAGAAGATGGAAGCAGCACTTAAATAAAAGAAGAAAGCAATCTAGATTACCTTTGAGAAATCTCAAAATTCCTTTAATGACTCTAAACTGATTTGAGAAACAAGACCTGGTCTTTTAATGGTACACTTTGTTAGTTTCATCATAAGGCTATAAATTATAGAATGTTAGTCATTGAGATGTAAAAATGACTTTCACTGAGAACTGAGACTTAATGGGTGCTAAGAGAACATTATGACTATGACCAGACTGGAATATATATAACATGAAGAGCTATAAGTAATAAAGATATCAAGTAAAGATATGAATAAAGAAATGAATTATGAAAAAAAGAAGATAAAGTGAGAATGCAGTGCGAATGAGTAAAACCTGCCATAGGCTATAACTTTTCACGATATCTTCTTAATGTCAAAAGAAATTTAGGAAGGAATCAAGTTAGGCCCATTTTGACAAACTAGTTGAATTGAAATATAAGTAAAGGCAAAAAATACAATGAAAAATGTAAACATGAAATATATTAACTAAATATAAAGTTTATATTTATATAATTCAATTCAATTCAGTGTAATTTAACAAACATTTGTTAGATTATATTGAGTGACATTCTTGCCCCTTAGGGTAATAATTTTGATTAATAACAGTTTCCAAGAATCATTAATTTAATTTTTTCCCTTCTGCAGTACCTTTCTTCCTCTCACTTCCTTATGTCTGCCTAGTCCTTTTTATTTGACCATGTATATTGTTTTGTCATTCTCCCCATGATGCTCAGAGAGAGGAATAGCTTTAAAACATACTAGCTTTGTTTATATTTTGAAATATAAACATTGGTTAAGCTATTTCAATTATCTAAGACACATGGACCTGATTACTTTCTTTAAGCTTTTTTTCTTTGCTGTTTATTTCATGAACTTGCATGGCATATATTCTACTCATCACATTCCATCATGAGAAATTATACATTGTATACACACATACATATTATATCTAGAAGAAAGTATAAATATATACATATATAATCTCTAAAATAAAGCATACATTATATTCTTTAGAATAAAATATTATAAGTATATGAACACATATACATGTGTGCACATAGTTGCGGGTATACACAAATACACATAATCTATTCTCTTATTTTGTAGTTTTTCTTACTATTAAAAAATGAATAATGGAAGGGAGCTGGGTTTTCTGCAATCCATCATCCATTCCTCTTGTTAGAATTTGTTCTATTTTTGTTTAAGTACTACATCTACTATCCATGGGAAGAAAAAAATACTCACGACCAAATGAAGAAAGAACTAGGAAAACAAAAGGACGTAAGAGGAAAAAAGATATTGTGGAGGGAAAAATTAAATTAATGATTCTTGGAAACATCTTCCTATTGAAGAAAATAGAATTTGTTTGTGATATAACAACTTGTGGTTATTTCTCATGGCATGAGTTACAGTTCTCAAGACCTAGGTGAAAAGAGCAAGAGCTCTGACAGCTTTCACTAAGGTAGACGCACTGCAGTATGGGATGGCAATCATTTCATTTCCTTTTTATGAGGATCTAGTTATCTTCTGTAAATGTAGAATGTCATATCCAAAAAGTCTGAGCCACCATGTGAAGTTCTTTGGGTAGAGTAATTCACAAAGGTAGTCCAATAAGATATGGGCAAGTTAAAATTTATCATGATGGAAAGAATACCCACAACAATGAAAACAGATTTTTTATTTTTTTGCGGGGGTAGAGGAAGTGGTCTCCTGAAATCCTCCAAAGGACAACAAAACCAAACCAACATGAGTTTCATGAGTTTCTCACTGCATTTCAGCTTTAGTCACGGTCAAAATTTATGAGGTAGCTATTCTCTATTCTAAATAGGTACAATGAATCTCAGGACCCTAGAGAACTCCTTTCCAGATGCAAATGTTTGTATGCACTATCAATGGGGTGAAAGAAGTGATGGAGATCAATTAATAGGACCACATTTGACCTAATCACAATGAACAACTCCTTCAGGGAGTTCCAGCCCCCATTCACAAATTAGGTAGTGGAAGTGAAATGAGAAGCTTTAAATTGCCACTTTCTGTCCTGACTCAGTAATTGATTTGTTTATGGTACTTACTAATTCTCAATATTCTGCCACTTTCCTAACAATAACGAGTAGGAGCATGAACAGGAAAGGTTATTATTTACTAGCCACAGCTCAATGCACCATGTAATCAAATCTTTTGTCAGAGCATCTTGGCACATAATCAGATCTTGTGAATTGTCAAAGGCAATTTTATAAATATATATATTCATTTAAAGCCTCAGTAAGCTTATCATAGTGTGGGATAAATACATTTTTTCTTTTATTTTGCACTGTTTTGAATCTGTATGTATGAAGTTAGTACATTTATTAAAAGTAACACTTTCAATAATTAAAAAAAAAGCAATGCATTTTCAATACAACTATAGGAAATCCCCCTCACACATGCCCCAAACATGAAAGTGGATTGACTCAGTTTGGTTTTAATTTTCTCCCAAGATAATATTGTTCCCAGGGATTTTAAACTTATTTTTCCCTCAAATTCTAATAACTTTTTTTAGCTAAGCTATGGTAAATGTTAATATTAATAATAATAATTTTTACAAAACAGCATAGATGCAGACAAGTATCCACCAGACACTTGTACAAAGAAAAAAAATTCATACACTTTTTGCGTTTTCACTTTTGCCTTTAGTTTTTGTTCTTCAGTGTTTCTGATAATTTTCTTTTATGTTTTTACTACAAAAACAATGAACTTGGTTGTTTTTTTTAATAAGTTCATTCTATTGAATGCAATGAATAAGTCTGAATTTTCCTGCAGAACCCAGATTATTCACCACTAATAATAAGAATTGTATTACATAGATGTTCTTAGAAAAAAAGAGAAAAAAATTAAATAATAATAGAAAGGAAGGGCCACCTACATCAGAGGAAGAAGATAAAAAGCATATGATTGTTCCAGAAAATAAGCTAAGAACCACTTATTTATTTAATACACAATCATTAAGGGTGTATTGTTGCTCAGCCAGTGCCACTAAGAATTACAAAAGATACGAAGGAAAGAACTTCAACCCTGAAAATCTAGTTGTGGAAAGGCATTACACACAAGAAAAACAAGAAGAAAACAATCACTAACCTTGTTTGAAAAAAAAAGTTGAAGTAAAAATGGCATATGGCCCAAGTGTCATAGAGTAGTGGTAGTGATGATGATGATGATGATGTGATGAAGAAGAAATCTCCTAAAATTTATATATCCTGGTTTAGTTGATTCTTGCCTTGAAACCAGAAATCCTGACTTTAATTCTCATCTTGGACACATACTATCATTGTGATCATTTTCAAGTCACTTGACCTCTTGCTATTCTCAATCATTCCCATAAGCTCTAAGTTAAAGAATTGTAGGAGAAGTGTTGTTTTATCTGACAGTTCTTTTTACCAATCAAGTGTCCATGATTGCATCAGTAGGAGGAAATCACAGTCTTTGTAGGTCTCAGTAGAATGTCTTCATCTTGCTGTAATTGACAAATTCATACCCAGTAGACAAATTTCTGATATGAGTCTCTTCAAATTTAGGACAGGTTTTCACATGGCATGTACACAATATTACCCTGAACCATTCCATTTCTTATTTGCCAGACTTGGTATACACTGCTTTCCATGGTTAGGAGACACCATGTCTTATTATCTACCTCTTAGTAAAAGAAATTTGAAAAAGTATACTTTATTCTGTATTCAACATCATCCTTTCTTCTTTGGGGCTAGACAGGCACTTTCATCATAAGCCCTTCAGAGTTGTCTTTGATCACATTCATTCATAGTTGATCATAAAATATTTTTGTTACTTTGTGCACAGTACGTTTTACTTTGCATAAGCACGTGCAAGTCTTTTCAGGTTTTTCTTATAGCATCCTGCTCATCATTTTTAGTACAATGATATTTCACCATAATCATATACCACAACTTGTTCAGCTATGCCTGAATTGATGGGCATCCCCTCAATTTCTAATTTTTTACTGCCAAAAAGAGCTGCTATAAATGTTTTGTGTGTGTGTGTGTGTGTGTATAGACACGCACACACATATATATGTGTGTATATATATATATATATATATATTATTTTCCTATTTTTAATCTCTTTTGGGATACAGACCTAGTAGTGGCATTGATAGTTCAAAGGGTATGCATAGTGCTATAATCCTTTGGGCTCTACAGAATGGTTGCAGCTGTTCACTACTCCACCAACAGTAATTAATGTCTCATATTTTCCACATCCCCTCCAACAGTTATCATTTACCTTTTCTGTCCTATTAATCAATCTAATACTTATGTGGTAGGTACCTCAGAATTGTTTTAATTTGCATTTCTCCATTGAAGACTGAGAGTATATTTTTTTTCACATGGCTACAGATAACTTTGATTACTTCACCTGATAACTAATCATATCTTTTGATCAGTTATCAGCTGGGGAATGGCTCTTATTTTTATACATTTCACTCATTTCTCTATATGTTTGAGAATTGAGCCTTTCCAGAGGAACATGTTTCATTTTTTTTCCACTTGTAATGGTGGTATTTCCCTCTATCCAATTCCCATCTCATCTATTCTGTTGTCTTTCACCTTTAACCCTGTCCTTCCTCAAAAAGATTGTGTTTCTGACTACTCCTTCACCCAGTCTGCCCTCCCTTCTACCACACTTCCTTTGAATAAAAAATATTCCTATGATATATTGTTTATGGGAAGCGGGGGATACACACAGAGTAAAGGCAAAAGGCTAGAGAAGAATATATGATGCTATAGATGAAGTAAAGAAAAAAAAAAGTGGGCTTCAATCCTGATCTCAGACAAGCAAATGAAAAAAATAGATTTAATTAGAAGAGATTAGGAAAGAAACTATACCTGTTAAAAGGTATCATAGACAATGAAATAATATTCTTATTAAACATATATGCACAAAATGGTATAGTATTCAAATTCATAGAGGAGAATTAATGTCAGTTATGTGTGTCCATCCTTCATTGTAGAAGAAGGCCATGTCATCAGAGAAATAATGACATGACTTGCACTTGACTTTGTTTTGAATGAGGGAGGGCTGTGCAGGTCACCAGTCTCACTTCTCCTCCAGAGCCATCTAAATCCAGTGACCATATATTTTTCACGATGACTGGAGATGGCCCAAGACTAGGCAATTGGGGTTAAGTGACTTGCCCAAGGTCACACAGTTAGTGAGTGTCAAGTGTCTGAGATGAGATTTTAACTTAGGTCCTCCTGACTCCTGCACTCGTGCTCTATCCACTGCACCACTTAGCTGCCCCAAAGTCAGTTATAGGAAGAAACAGGGAGCAAAATTATATTAGTGGGGGATCTCAAGCTCACTCCCCCAAAACTACATAAATCTAATCATAAACAAGACAGGAGTTTAGGAGGTGAATAGAATTTTAGAAAAGTTAGATATGGTAGACCTCTGGAAAAAAAATGAATTGGGATAGAAAAGAATATGCTTTTTCCCTGGTGGTTGATGACACCTACACAAAAAACTGATCATGTATTAGGGCATACAAAACTCACAATCAAATGCTGAAAGGCAGAAATATTAAATGCATCTTTTTAGATCACAATACAATAAAATTGTATATAATGAAAGTTCATGGAAAGATAGATCAATAATTAATTGGAAACTAATAATCTAATTGCTGAGAATGAGTGGGTCAAACAATAAATCATAGAAACAATAGCTTCATTCAAGAGAATGATAATAATGAGACAGCACAATGAAACTTATGGGGTACAGGGAAACCGGTTCTATATCCTTACATAAATAAAATAGAGAAAGAGGAGATCAGTGAATTAGGCATGCAACTAAAAAACCCAGCAAAAGAACAAATTAAAATTCTCAATTAAATATCAAATTAGTAATTCTAAAAACCAGAAGATTAATAAAATTTAATTTAAGAAAACTATTGAATTAATAAATGCAACTAAGAACTTAGTTCTTGGCTTTATAAAAAATAATAAAATAGATAAACCTTTGATAAATGTAATACAAAGGAAGAAATAAGAAAACTAAATTACCATTATCACAAATGAAAGAGTTAATCTACCACCATCAAACATGAAAATTAAAATAATATTTATGAACTGTTTTCCCAATTGTATGCCCATAAATTTGACAACCTTAATGAAATGGATGAATATTTTCAAAAATATAAATTTTCCAGATTCGCAGAAGAGGAAATAAAATACTTGAATGACCCTATCTCAGGAAAACAAATTGAACAACCATCAATAAACTCTAAGAAAAAATCTCCAGGGCCAGATGGATTTACAAGTGAATTCTATCAAATATTTAAAGAACAATCAATTCTGATACTATACAGACTATTTGGGAAAATAGATGAAAAAGGAATGCTACCAAATTCTTTTTATGATACAAAATATGGCACTGATACCTGAACCTGGAAAAGTCAAAATAGAGAATAAAATTATAGTTTGATTTCTATAATGAATATTGAAGCAAAATCTTAAGAAAAATACTACCAAAGAGATGACAGCAACATATCACAAGGACAATACACTATGACCAGGAAAGATTTATCCCGGGAATGCAGACTTCATTTAATGCTAGGAAAACTTCCTCCATAATTGATCATATTGGTAACAAAATTAATAGAAATCGTATGTTTATCTCAAAAGATGTAGAAAAAAGCTTTTGACAGAATACAACGCCCTTTCCTACTAAAAGCACTAGACAGCATCGGAATAAATGAAATTTTCCTTAAAATGAGAGATAACACCTATTTAAAACTATCAACATGCGTAATTCATAATGGAGGTAAGCTAGATGCATTTCCAGTAAGATCAGGGGTGAAACAAGGATGTCCATTATCATCACTGTTATTCAATATTTTCCTAGAAATGTTAGCCTTTAGCAATGAGAAGAAAGAGGCATTGGGCAAAGAAGAAACAAAGATATCACCCTTTGCACATCATATGATGATATAATTAGAGAATCTCATAGAACGAAGTCAAAAACTACTTGAAATAATTAACAACTTTATTTCATCATTTCTCACAGCACAATAGTAATCCATCACAATCATATGTCACCACTTGCTCAGCCATTGCCTAACTGATGAATATCCCCTTTATTTCCAATTCTTTGCCACCACAAAAAGAACTGCTACAAACAGCTTGTTTTTTATGCATGTGTGTATACATCTATCTGCATGTGTTTATGGATGAATATGTGTTTGTGTGTACATATACATATGTGTATGTGTGTACTTCTGTTCATATCTTTGTGACATAGACCTTGTAATGGTATTGCTGGATCAAAAGGTATGCACAGATTTGTAGTCCTTTGGACATAGTTTAAATTATTCTTCAGAATGGTTACAAAAGTTCATTCTTTCACAAATAGCTCATTAATGTACCTTTACTCTCTTATCCCTCCAGAATTTATCATTTCTGATTGGTGTGAGGTCGTACCTTAGAGGTATTTTAACACGAATTTCTCCAATTAGTATTAATTTGAAGCTTTTCTTCACATGACTATAGACAGCTTTCATTTCTTCTTCTGAAAACTGCTTGTGTGTATCCTTTAACCATTTATCAATTGATGCATAATTGTTATTTTACAAATGTGATTCAGTTCTATACCCTATATATATATTTGAAAAATAAGAACTTTATCAGAAAAAATACTGTTATTTTTTTTTACCATTGCTTAATATCAATATAGTACTTTTTAGTATAATATAGTTTAAGTGGTTATCTCTTCTAAAAGGTCTATTTTTGCTTTAGCTTTCTCTGAGATGATTACTGTTATGTCTACCTTTTTTAGTTGAGCTGAAGCATATTAGATCTGTTCCAACCCTTTATTTTAATTCTGTCTGTGTCCTTCTGTTTCTACTCCGTCACTTGTAAACATATTGTTAGATTTTCTTTTCTCATCCATTTTGCTATCTACTTCTGTTTTATGAGTGAACACATCCCAATCATTTTCACAAGGATAATTACTGTTTAGTTTAGTCCATCCCATTTTCTCTTGTTTCTCTCTATCTCTGTCTCTTTTTTCTCTGTGTGTGTCTATCTTTTTTCTCTTCTTTCTATCTCTTTTCTTTTACTATCCTGTTCCTATTTTGCTTCTATCCAATTCCTCCCTTAATCCATTTCATTCTACTTTTTATTATCTACCATATCTAGCTCTCCTATTGGATAAATTACACTTATATTCACACCTGTGTGTGTGTGTGTATCCTTACCTCTTTAAACCATCTTGGATGATATTAAGTACAAGCAGTGCCTGTCACCCTGTCCATTACCTATTCTTTGTAACGATTCTTCTTTGCATGTCTCTTTTATGTGAGAAAAAGTGTTCCAATTCTTCCTCTCCTCTACCCTTTCTCCTAATGAATCCCTATTTCTCACCCCTTCAATTTTTGGAGATTTTATGGCACAATAGACTCATAACAATGCCTTCTGTTTTTATAAACTTCTTTTAACTTCCCTAATAATGATACCGTGCTTAAGAGGTTAAGTGCTTAAGGTCATATGTACCTTCCTACAGAAGAAAGTAAATGGATTAAATTTATTGAGCCCATTAAGATTATTATTTTGTATTTACCTTTCTATGCCTCTTTTGAGTCGTATGTTTGAATGTCAAGTTTTCCATTTAGCTCTTGTATTTTCATCAAAAATTCTTGAAAGTCCTCTATGTCATTAAATATACATTTCCCTTGAAAGATTATATTCACTTTTGCTAGGTAAGTTACTCTTGATTGTAACCCTAGCTCCTTTGTCTTCTGGAATATCATATCATATTCTAAGTCCTCCACTCCTCTAAAGTAAAAGCTGCTAAATCTCATATGAGCCTGTGATATTTTAATTGTTTCTTTCTGACTCTTTGAAATATTTTTTCTTTGACACAGGAGCTCTAGAATTTGACTGTAATATTCCTATGAGTTTTCCTTTGGGGATCTCTTTCACGACATAAATGATGGTTTCTTTAAATTTCTATTTTCCCTCTACATCTGAAGTGTCAGGATAATTTTCCTTGAAAATTTATTGAAATATATAGTCTTGTCCCTTCAGTCATGACTTTGATAATCCAATAATTCTTAAATTACTGCTCTTCTATCTATTTTCCAAGTCAGTTGTTTTTCCGATGAGATATTTCACATTCTCTTCCCTTCTGTCCTTCTTATGATTCTGATTGCTTCTTGATTTCTCAAGGAGTTATTAGCTTCCATTTGTCCAATTCTAATTTTTAAGGAATTATTTTCTTTAGTGAGCTTCTGTAACTCTTTGTTCATTTGCCAGTTGCTGCTTTATAAAGAGTTCATTTCTTCACTGAATTTTGTAAATCATTTTTCATGTGGCTAATTGTTTTTTCAGGATTTCTTCTCACCAGTGGATGTGTGTGTGTGTGTGTGTGTGTGTGTGTGTGTGTGTGTGTGTGTGTGTGTGTGTATGTATAGAAGCAAAGAGGCTCCTAAAATCTCTTCTAAACAATTGTCTGATGCCTTTTCCATCTCTGGCCTATGAGCTCCCAAAGCTGCTGCTGCTGCTGCTGCTACTGTGACTGCTGTTACAACTGCTGCATATGGACTTCAGAACGAATTCTAAACAAGTCTCATCGATTTTTCCTGCCTATCTATTAAGGATTATTTTTGGGGAGACAAGATGGGGTTGAAAAAGTTTCATCCATATTTTTGCTAACTCTGGTGTTTGAGGCAATATTTTAAAGTTATTTAGAGTTGAATTTTGGGAAAGCACAACTTGTGGTAATTTATCCTCCATTCTGCTCCCTTTATCCTCCATGTTGATACATTGGAAGAATCAACTCTTAGGACTGACCTTTATTGATCCTTCTAGTTGGCAGGACATTTCTCTTTCCTTAATTAGTAACTTGTATGTACTGATGTGATTTTCTATAATAAATATAATGTACTGGAGGTCCTGTGTTTCATTAATGTTTTGTGTTCCCAGTGACTAACATATCAAGTAACAAATAGAATGCACTAACAAAAATTTATTATCCTTTTGTCTGATTGATGGAGAGTTAAAAAGTATTTTTAATCCAGTTGAACATTAAGAATCATTGCATCAAAATAAGGTATTTAACAAGGATTTTGAAGGCTGAAAATAAAAAAAAAAAAAAAAAAACAACAGTATAACAAAATGGAAGGAGAGTCACACAGCAATGACTCCTTTGAGCAGATCAATTCATAATGATCATCGCAAGATATCTGATTGCATCAACATAAGGAGAAATCATATGAATGAAAAATAATAGTGAAGTTTTAAAAAAATATGTATATGTATATCTCTCTCTCTCTGTCTCTTTTATTTTGTTCACTTTGTTTCCCCTAATGTTCTTATCTCTTTCTACCTCTTCATAGAATTAGATTCAAAAATAAAACTTACCTTTCATTTTGTGAATATACTTGCTCTAGCCAATGAAATAAATTCACTCTGAAATTGCTGCTGACTAGATGCTGCCACTTTTGAGGGGATGTTATTGACAACTGGAAAATGATATCAAGAAATAGGATAAAAGTCTGGATGGGAGCATACTGGAAGCCTGATTCAGGCATATTCAAATCTCTTTTAAAATTGCTAAGTTGCTTTTTAAAATTGTATTTCCTTTTTTTTGGCTCATATGCTGGATTTTATGAAAAGTAAGATCTGAGTTCTAAGACAATGCAGGAATGGGCATAGGTAGGTGGGAGCTTATTTACAGAGGATGTAAGTAACAAACTATTAAGGCATTAAAGTCCATGAATCTTTAAGGTTGGCATGCTCAGGTTGGCAGTTATTAGTTTATGCCTTTAAAGCATACTATAATAACACACATATATAATTGCATATATTACATACTTATATAATATACGATACATACATAATACACATACATACATAATAAAATATGATAACATACATAATATAATATAACACAAATGGACCAGGTTTTTCTTAAATATAATGTCAAAATGTTTCTTTTTTTGAAAAGGAAATTTACATTTTGGATTAGTCTTCTCTTGGAACAATACAGTGCCACTTATGGCTTACTCAAATAGACAACATTGCTTGGCCACACCAAAAAAAAAAAAAAAGAAGATACTGATTTACCAAGTAAATAGACCCTATTCAGAAGCAAGTGTAGTACAGTGGAAGGGATTCTGGGTTTGACATCAGAAACCTTGATTAAACTCACACCTAATTCTACTTGTTGACTTTTTGCCAAGGACAAGTCAATTAACACTTTTAGGCTTTCCTTTCTTCATGTGTAAAATAAGATGTATGAAAAAGATAACCCCTAACATCTCAATCTAAAAACCTATGGCATCTGCCAAGATTATTTCTGCAAAATAGTAACTATAGTATTCATCTAAAACCAAGATATTCAATTTTAGACACAATAGACTCAGTTTTATGATGTGTACTTGATAACAGAGCTTGTTTTTAAACCAACGTGATTAATTTTCAGTTGAAGAGATCAGTTACATATTCTAGATCAAAATTGGGATAGATAAAGACTGTTTGGATGGCTGTGTGGATAGATAAAGATTGGTTGGATAAGTCAAAAATTATGGTCAGAATTGTCCTTTGGTTTAATGATGAATACATAGTTAGGATTTAGAAAAGACTTGAGAAAATATCAGTTTATGAGATTCCGAGGTTACTAATCATTTCTCTAAAATTTTATAAAATTTCACACTATATTGCTGAGAAGGAAATTGGAGCAAATTGGTTATTGGTAAATAACTAAGATAGTTAGAATTAGAATTAGATAGATTTAGAATTAGCCTAAGTCACTTTATCAGTATCAGAAATTGTATTCTCATTTGTGGAATGATTTGGAAGGGAAAAGAGGAGGAAGAAAATAAATAAACAGATATGTAGTCATATACTTTTTGAAAGTGAATCTTCATAGCACAGGAGAAGTCAAAACCAAGACTTTTCTTATATAAACATGTGGACTTTTTTCCGTTAGTGATTTGCACCAATTTTGGTAGGTATCCCTGTGGTACATGCAAATACAATTCAGTTTAAATAGAGAGAAGTCATATTTATGTAATATATTTTTGATACTACTGCCCAATTATGAACTATAAATATTTTGACCCCAAGCTGTTGCTAAACAATTTGCAAAGAAAACAAAATGTATCTTTCTCTTGATGTTCATCAAAAAATAAGTACATAGTTATCCCAATAATTAAAGAATGTTAATTCTTATATTGCTACTAGAAGTCATCATTTCAGTTTTAAATATAATGAGAATCCTAGCAAGTGGAGGTCATTCCTTTAACTTTAAGACAACAGCTATACATTTACCAAAGTGTTTGTTGAAGAACATTACATATTTCTGATTAATCATTCATTACCCAAAACATTGTTAAATAAAAACAAAACATGTTAAAATAAATATGTACACAACAATGCATATGGAAGAAAAACAGAAATGGGATCTTTTTCTTCCAACTCAGTTTGGATTTTACTTCTTTCTTTCATTTTGAATTTCTTATCTAAGCCATTCTTTCATGGAATAAATAACTACCAATTAGAGAAACAAACTCTGCCCACTTATATGTGGTTTATTTATTTAATAAGTATCTTTCTGCCATTCCAATGAATCTCTACTTAGCTTATACAGACAATAAACATAGGATCATATATTTAGATCCAAGAAGGAAAAACCGTAGAGACCTTACAGACCAATTAATATGTAAGAAACCTGAGGCATAGAGAGATTGAAGTTGCCTGCTTAGGGTCACAAGACAGTGACTATATGAAGTGTGATCTGAAAGAAAGTCTTGACTACAAGTCTAAGGAGCTCTACACCACAGTACATAGAATAATGACATAGAAAACGTATTGGATTTTAGAGACAAATAATTTGATATCTAACCATTCCTCCAGCATTCACTGCTTAATCTCTTTGTACCTAGGTTTCTTTTTCTCAAAACTAATGGGATTAGATTAAAATAATTCTAAGATGCTATCCCATTTTAAAATTATGATTCCATGATCCTAATTTTATACAATAAATTAGGGACAGCTGGTAGATGTCTGAAAACTGGAATACTTTATAAAAAGTAAAACTGTATAACAATTTCAGGTTAATTAATGCAGAAGTGTGTTTCTTATGAAGACACTGTAATCAAGTCTTTGTTTTAGAAAAGACTTCTCCCTCCAAAAGTTTCAAAAGTATTTGGAATTTATTAATTCTGATGATGTTACATTTGAAAGGAAACAGAATATTTTTACTATAATGTTGAGTTAAATAATTTGCTCATTATGAACTGTGCGACTGGTAGCAAGGCATTCTACTAGCCTGAGACCTTTGAATGTAAAATGTGAAAATTATTATGTGTGTTAATTATGAACAATCATTTGTTAACATGAAATATACTGAAAATATTGACTGCAGTTTATTATCATTATTCAAGTATCCAAGAGCAATTTGAAATACCAGATTTTTCTGTCACTCCAACATTACCAGGAAACAATCTTAAAATGGTTTTGGTCACCAAGTCATTTTTATTTTTTAAACAAAATATCTTAATATCAAGGACTATTTGAAGACTACAGCTCAAAAGAAAACAATGTCTGTTCAGTAATTTTTCAGAAAACATATAAATAATAAGAAAATCAGAAACTATGCTCTAGATTACTTAATCTTTTTTTCATCCCCAGAATGGCTATTCATGCTCTGCTGTGATGAATGATAGGTGGTTTACATGGCCTACAACACCAAAGCTAACTTCAGCTATGCTTCATTTTATTCTCTAGAAATATTAGTAACAATGAAAAAATTATTATTATTGCTTAATATTTATGTAGCTCTTCCTATGTGCCAGACATTGTGCTAAGTGCTTTTCAATTATTATATGATCCTCACTATAGAACTCTAAGTTAGATGCTATTACTATTTGCAGTTTACAGATGAGCAAATTGAGGCAAATAGGGGTTAAATGACTTTCTCAAAGGCACAATCGAATAAGTGTCTGACCCAAATTTGAATTAAGGTCTACTTGACTCCAGTCTTGACAAGATACCTTGCTAGTGGGTAACTTTTCCTCTGGCTCTTCATCCCATTCTACAGTTCTGAAACCAGTATTAAATCAATACTGGCATTGCTACAGGAAAGGTGATGTCAATTTCATCACCTATGTATTTATTTTCATTCCAGAAATTTTCACATCCAAAATACACCTCCTTGCCTAGCACTCTCCTATATATGATGTCTTTACATTAGGACAAAATGGAAATTTCTAGATAGCAGGAAGTGTGTGTGTGTATGTGTGTGTGTGTGTGTGTGTGTGTGTGTGTGTGTGATTCATATTCTCAGGAAAACATTTTTTTATTCATTCACCCATTCATCCATCCACTTAATCAGCCAACAAGTACTTATTAATTTTCACCATGTGCCACACACTGTGTTAGGCACTGAAAATTTAGACAAAAATTAAACAGTTCCAGTCCTTGAGGAAGTTACATCCTAATGCTAAGTCAACAGCATAGGTATATACAAAACACATGCAAAACAGACAAAAGTAACCTGTGAGGTAGAAGAAGAAGATTTGAGGTACTGGCAAGTTAAAGAATCAGGAAAAACTTCATTCAGAAGGTAGCATTTGAGTTTACTTCTGAAAGAAAATTAGGACTGCAAAATTTGAAGTAGGGGAGGTGGTACCACTGCAAAAACCTAGAGATAGAAGATGGAGTGTTCTATGTGAGAGTCTGTAAGCAGTTTCATATAGCTGGACTGTGGAAGAAAATGTTTAATAATATTGGAAAAATCATGAAAGGTAATGAAGGTTTTAACTCTCCAATAAAGGCATTTATATTTTTTTTCCTATGAGTAATATGAAGCTATGAAAGTTTAAGGAGTTAGTACATTGGGTATATGGGTAGGGAGGATGATTGGTGGTAAAAGAACTACATTTTAGGATCATCATTTTACCAATGTGTACGTGATGAGTATATGTGAGACGAAACTCAGCAGAGAACTCAAATAGCAAGTTCTTTTAATAGCTTAGGCAAGGGGTGATGAAGGACTGAATTTGAGTGGAAAGAAGAGAAAAGATATGTAGCAAGCATATTCTGACCTCACTATTCCACAGGAAGGCTGGGTAAAATCTTCTACACAAGGTTCTAGAGGCAATTGAGAAGAGTTGGATTGTCTTAATATATTGCAATCATTTTGATTCCCATTTTAATGTCTTATCTCTACTGTTAATTTCTGGTAAATAGTACCCCAGTATCATTTGACAAAATTAATTTATTTCAAAGATTTAGCATGAACTGAAATATAAATATCTTCCCCTTCTCCCAAAAACGAAAGCAGTCGTGGTTGCACTTTCCCTTAGGCAGTCATTTAGTCATGGACTTAGACTTAACAAAGCTCTTGAATTCCAACAACTTTTATTCAAATGTGGCATTGATCTTGGATGATACTTGGCTTCATTTACTGCTGGGCTGGGTACCTTTTGACCTCAAAGCTGGACGGGTTGCCTGAAAACCATGGCAAGTACCTAACTCTCAGACCTTGTGGTAGCTTACTTTCTTGACCTTTTGATATTCACAAGGTGATAACCTCCCATCTCCTTCAATTACAATGAAAGAATAACTGCTGAGGCCAAGAGTGTAGATCACAAGAACTCTCCCCTTGTAATATTGCCATTCTTCTCTCAAAGAAATGCCTCCAGTCATGAGGAGTCAAACCTTGAAAATTTCTAATATGTTTTAAACAGATATTAATCGAAGATATTTTTGTAGTATGTAGTTAGTACACCAAAACCAGTTACAGAATGTCTGTATACTCTTCGAAGACCTCACAGAGATTGATCAGCCAAGCACTTTGCACGGGCTTCTAAAGCTAGGCATATTGGGGTGCTTTTTTGGTCCAATAAGAAAGAAAAGAGCTAAGAGGCAGTTATGTCAGAAAAACCTAAAGAGGTGTATCCACACTGGGAGAGAAAAATCTGGCTCTCATTTGAACTTTCCTAAATTCATCTCAAAACAACTTTAAATAATGCCACAAAAGAAATTCTGAACTGGTAGAGATCATAAAATAATGAGGTGAAGCAATTTTTCAGTTCAAGATAACATAGAAAGTTGTGAGTAAATATATGTCCCATAGAGGTAAGAGTGGAGAGATGTCAAGTGCAGACAACCAAGGCAAGACAGCAGGAGAACATCATTTGGAGAGCTAGAAATTGAATCAAAGACCTCAGCCTACAGCCTGCAAGGTGGTTGGAAAAACTGTCAGAAGGAGATGACAGGCCTTTTTTTGCTGCCACTGGGTATAGGATTATGTTACATTGCCCAGATACAAATCCTGGTTGCAGTCCTGGATCAAAGTTCCAGGGTCAGGCAGACCATTAACATATCAGAGCTTATAGATGCAAGGGACCAAAGACTCTGATTATAATTCCAGGGCAGAACAGAGTACTTGTGTTCACACACAAACCAGAACACAGACCAGGAGTAATCTCCTAATTATATATCTGTGAAACATGGACAGTCTACAAGTGCCACACCAGGAAACTGAATCACTTCGATTTAAACTGTCTTAGGAAGATTCTGAAGATCACCTGGAAAGGTAAGGTACCAGGAACTGAGGTCCTTACTGGAGCTAATCTTAAAGCATTCATACTATGCTTCAGAGAGCACAACTCTCTGGACATGTTGTTTGAATACAAAATGTATGCTTGCCAAAAAGTCTATTTTATAAAGAATTTGCATGTGACAGGCAATTACATGGTGGTCAGAAGAGGAGATGCAAGGACATTATCAAGGTCTCTCCCAAAAACTTTGGAATCGATTATGTGACATGGGAGACACTGGCACAGGATTACTCAGCATGGCATGCCCACATCAAAGAAGGTGCTGTGCTCTATGAGCAAAGCAGAATTGAAACAGCTCAAAAGAAATGAAGGATGCACGAATTGAGACTATCCAAGCCAGATGCTCACATGGACTATATGTGCCTGATCTATGGCAGAGCATGTTGAGCTCCTATTGGTCGGATCAGCCACAGTCAAATGTGTTGAAATTTGACTTCATCATAGTGATGCCACTTTGGTTCTCTTTGAGGATGGACAACAATCAACTGACCAACCAATCCAAAATAAAACACTTTTGAAGATGGACAATGTGAAAGAAGAGATTAGAATAAAAAGAGGGAACATAGGATGGAGGGAAATAATAATCATGAAAAGGTGTATAAGATACTTCTTTGATAAGGACATCATTACTCAGATATATTCAAAACTGAGAAAAATGTATAAAAATAAGTACCATTCTCTAATTAATAAATGACAAAAATACATGACTAAGCAGTGTTCTGATGAAGTAATCAAAGCTATGTATAGTCATTTAAAAAATATAATTTAGTATTAGAGAAATGTAAATTGAAACAAATATGAGGTACCAACCCACACACACAAGACTTACAAATATGATAGAAAATGAATATGTTGGAGGGGATGTCTGAAATTGAGACTCTAATGAATTATTGGTGGAGTTTTGAAATGATCTAACCATTCTGAAAAGCAAACTGGAAAGATATTCAAAAGGCTATAAAATCACACATACTCTTTGACCCACAAATATAACTATTAGGTCTGTATCCCAAAGAGAAAAAAAAATGGAAAGGGTGCTGTATGTACAAAAATATTTATAATAGCTATTTTTATGGCAACAAAGAATTGGAAATTGAGTGGAGTCCTATCAGTTGGGGAATGGATGAGCAAGTTCTGATTTATAATTGTGATGGAATGCTATTGTGCTATAAGAAATGATGAGCGAGATGCTCTCACAAAAAACCTGTAAAGTCTTACATGAACTGATACAAAATGAAATGAGGAGTATCAGGAGAACACTGTATATAAAAGCAACAATAATATTACAGCAGCTAACTATGAATGATTTAAATACTCTCTTCAATACAATGATCGAATACTGATTTCTGAAGGACTTATGAGGAAAAAATATTATCCATCTCAAGATAAAAAGCTAATAGAATTGGAATGCTGATTAAAACATAATGGCAAACATTTATCTTTTTCTTTATTTATTTTACCTCGGGGTTTTTCCCCACATCACAATTTTAATCTATATCATATTTCTTTCCTTTTTTCCTTCACCAGAGACAGGAGGGAGACAATTTGAAAAGCAACTTAAAAAATGAATTGTAAAAATGTTTAGATTCAATTGTTCAATATTTAATGAAATAAAAATATATTAAGAATATTCACATGCTATTAAGAATTTGCAGTTATTACAGGGTGACTGCAAAATGTTTCTCTGTTAGCTTTGAGTTTGAAATGTCAGTTGTCATTATTACTATTAAAATAAATAAAAAAAAATTTCTCTAATCTTACTTCTCAAGATTTTCTATAAAATTCTTACTTCCTCTGATTTTGTTTCTCAGACTTGCTACCTATGGATTAATGCCAGGAACTTACTAACAAGTGAGTAAATAATCAGAAAAAGATGCTGTCATTTCTTTTCCTAAATTTTTCTCTACTTCTGTTACTTGATTTTCAAAATTCTTTTTGAGTTCTTCCATAGATTGAGACCAATTCATATTTTTCTTGGAGGCTTTGGATGTAGGAGCTTTGATTTTTGTCTCCTTCTGGTTGTATGTTTTAATCTTCCTTATCACCAAATTAAGATTCTATAATCTGATTCTTTGTTTCAGCATTGGTCATTTTCCCAGCTACTTATGTTGACTTTTGAGCTCTTTGACAAGGTAGTTCTCAGCTTGCAGTGGCTGTGGGAGTGTTCTGTCAGCTGCTCAATCCCCCACAATCTGTGGGTCTAGACTTCTAGAAACAGTTGCCTCTGCTCCTGTCCCTTCTGTTGATGCCTTGTGCTCTTCTGCAGATTTGCCTGAAGATCCTTCTAGCACCTCCAGCCCAGTTGGATCTGAGGCCTGGGCCTCACCACTGTAATCTCTCACACAGGTCCTATGTTTTATTTTCCACTGACCTTGAAATTTGTCCTCAGTGTTTTGGAGTCATGCAGTCTGAAAACTGCCACAGGTGCTGAGATTCAGTCTCCCCAAGTCCTGCTCAGATTCCATTGGTGCAGCCATGGCCCCTACTGAGCTGCACTCTGCTCCCAACATGGTGTGATAGACTTCCCAGTGACCTTCCAAGTTGTCCTGTGCTGGAGATTTGCTTCACTCCATCATTTTGTGGTTTCTGTAGCTTCACAATTTGTTTAGAATAATTTTTTATGAATATGTGCTTGGATTTGGGGAGAAAGAGGGCAAGCAAGCTAGTGCCATTTCTCCACCATCTTAACTCTGCTCTTGATTAGTGAGAATTAAAGAATATAATCAATTAAGAATTTTCAGAAAGATAGAGGAGTAGAAGGGTTTGTTCAAAGCCACCTTGGCCTCAACATTATCAAATTTTTTTGGATGCAGATAAAATTTCCATTAATGTAAACTCCAGACAATAACACTTATAACATTCTACAAGTAAAAAACAAATGTAGAATTGGTCAAGGAAATGAAAAAGCTTAGAAAAACATTGAATTAATAATCTTCAATTTAGCATGAAAGTAGAGACTCTAAAATTGAACGAAAAGAAAAACTAAACTGAAAATAAACAGAAATGACAATAGAAATGAAAAGAATTGCAGATACACACACACATTTAGAGGCTCTTGAACAGGTTCATTTTCAGACAATCAATCTAGCCAAGCATCATGTTACAAAATTGACTACAATAATTGTATCTGAACAAAACATCTAAATTCTAAGGGTGATAAAGATTTTTTAAAAATGCTTAGGCCTGCCAGGACAGACAATACTGAATCTTCTACTACTTTATAAGGTATTAATCATCTCCAGTATGTGGTCTTTGAGTTCTTTTTAATTATTTTGTTTTTATAGAAAAGCAGACATTCAAAATAACATACAAAAAAAGTAGGGCCAAGAATCTTTTTATTCAATAGCCTGGTATCTAACAAATGTAAGAATACAAAGTACTAGGTGAGAGGTATCCAGTCAAAATTACCTCTAAGGAAAGTAGAATGATGTTTGGCAGAATATAGGTTTTGGTTAGAAATTTACAGCTTACATGGATCACAATGAACTCTGTAATCTACCTTAATGCAAAAGATCATGCTATTAAAGTAATAATAATTAAAACACACTAGAACAGAATGGAAAAGATAACTTTAATATTTTCATTTGAGGGATATAAACAATCAAACAAAGGAAAAATGTTATATGAGATCAAACGAATAATTATGTAAAATTATAAAGCTTTGGCCTTAACAGAATCAATGTAACTTGAATATAAAATGGAATAAAAAGCTTCATATCATTGTCTGATTAAAGTGTGATGTCATAGATAATTAGAAATTGATGCAACTATATAAGAATTATTTTAAACATAAAACTTAATAGCAGTAATTAATAGTAGCAATAGTAACTAGCATTTCTGTAACATTTTGAAATACACTTTTCATATTTAATCTAATTTTATTTTCACAAAACCATGATGTCGATATGAACAAAAAGTTTTCAAAAAAGGAAAATTTTATTTAATCATGTTAAAAATGATTGATCAAATTGTTAATAGGGAAGTCAAAAGTTTAAAAACCCAAGGTTTCATCTCACAATCCCCCAGTTTGATAGCAATGATAAAATATATGTTAAGTGGGTGTTAGATGGGAGGGGCAAGGAAAGAAGAGGAGAATTCAGATAAACACAATAATTTACTCTTGGTAGCATTGTAATTTGGTCTAACCATTCCAGAAAACAATTTGGAACTCTGGTGACTGGTTTATTTTATTACCAGGAAGGGTTTAGGGTTGGGATGTTGTATTGAAAAATGATAGCAATATAAAAGAAAAAAATCAATACGTTTTAAAAATATGCTTCCTAATCTATAAAATAGCCATAAAAGTTATACTGAGCCAAATGTCAGGAATCTAAAATAAATTCAGTTGAATCTAAAGAAACAAGCAGCTTTTGTTTTCTAAGCCATTTTTCTTTGGTATTCTTGAAAATGTGTGTTTAGGGGAAAACTAATGTATAACAATATAGTAAAATTACTTAGCATAAAATATGCAGATATGCTATTCCATGTCATTTTATTGCTATTTCCTCCCCATAACAGACATAAAAGAAATATATTGTTATGTTCATATATTTCTAGAAGCAGACATGGAAATAAAGAGGAGAAAGAGGAAAGGCAGAAAGCATTTAGTTAGCTCTATCACAAATTTTGCTGAAGTTTTCAAGCTACTTGAAAATAGTCTGTCATATTATATTTCATATCTACCTTTGAAAGTGTTTGAGCCTCCATAAGGTGACATTACTACTACTACTCTTACTATTTCTACTATAATTATTTAATGATCCAAGAGATTTAAGACAAATAGAAATGAAAATGACATTGCTATTGGTCTTGAGGGGAAAAGGACTGAGGTTCACATGATCAATTTTGTGAAATTCCTTGTAGGTCAACAAGACATTGCTTGAAGCTTTCTATGGAGCATGTGAGCATGAACATTCTCATTTTACCCAGAGAACCAGGGATATTTCCTAGGCCTAAGTACTTGGCAGTTAAGTGACAGATCAAATGGTTGAGACTAAGAAAATACATTTTTCCAGGGCTGATTTTACTCATTCCTGGGGATGGGGGAGGCTGTATGCATACACAGAATTTTCATTAGGAAACCAGATCCATTCAATCTTATTTATTGCCAGTCTCACAATTTCAATGTCTTTAATTGAAGAACTCTGGCCAAGATAAAATCATAATAGCCTGAGTTAATCAAATGTTGAGACAATTGCTCATTCTTTTTTTTTTAAATATCTTTTACTTTCACTGAATATCTCCCTCCCTTGAAAAGTAAAAAGCAAAATTAAAGCAAATTTATAAAAACTGAAAACAAAACTCTCATTACAAGCACATATATTCCAGAAAAAAATTCACAATTTGCCTGTGTTGAAAAATTGATGTCTTATTCTGGATTTTAAATCAATCAACTCTGTGGTAGGTAAAGTAGGCTAACAAATACCTTAGCCAGGAGAAAGGTATTATTAATTTTCAGCTAGGTATCAATGGGTATTCCTACAGTGTCCAGAAGGATATATATATATATATATATATATATATATATATATATATACACAAACACACATATATATATATGCATATATATACATATAACCTCATAAAACTTAGATTCAGAGCAGGAAAAGACTATACAAAATACCTTGTTCAAGCCCTTCATTCTACAGATGTGGAAACTAAAACCCAGAATAAGGCCCAAATGAAATCAAGTTGTGACTTGCTACAGAGGTCACAAGTGGAAGAAGCAATGTTAAAAGACATATCCTTGGACACAAAATCTATTATTTTCTTCTATTTTACACTGCCACAAGTCACAAAAATTATACAGGCAACATGTCTTAATCTTATCCATGTAATATGGTTACATATGACCACTTTTCCACTAAGATTTCCACTACTCCACTTGTTGACAACTGACTTTGATATACATAGTTCTTTCCAGTTTACAAAACCTTCATCTCATGATTACTCTGTGTCATATGGTTTTGAAAGTTGTTTCTATCCCTATTGTACGTATGACGAAACTGAAGTTCAGAGTGGTGATGAGATGCCATTAGTCAGCTGGTGAATGTTGAAGGTGAGATTTGATCAATTTATTTGTTTGTTTTCTTTTTTAATTTGAAGTTAAACATTCATTACACTAGACTGCTGTTTCTTATAAGTAGATTATTTTCTCGAGTTACTTTGGTCAAGAAAAGGAATTAGAGGCCAATATTCTGCTTCTGAGTTTATTTTATTTGGATTAGGCTAGTTCTAGGTTGATAGGCCTTCCAGTCAAATCTCTTTGAATTAGATAGGTCCAACCAAAGTTTTTCACTAGCATAGCTTTGGAGAATGCAGGTCTACCTTTATGATATACTAAGAAAATAGAGTAGCAGCTTAATCTCTATCTATCTAAACACTAACACATATATACATGTATGTAAATATGTTTGTACCTATGTATGTGTATGTATATATATATATATATATATATAGGAACTGAAGAATTATATAAAAAGTTTCACACTATTTCTAGATTTTCTGGAAATATGTATATGTAGGTAATGCTTGATTTGAAAAGTTGATCATAGTATAGGAAAAGAACCAGTCAATCAACATATCCTTTTTAAAAGTGCCTAGCAAGTGCTAGGCATTGTGTTAGGCCAAAACTGAGACAATCCTTATCCTCAGAAAGCTTGTATTCTACTGGAGAGATAACAATTGTGCATATAAGTACAATATGTATACATATATACATACTCGTACACATATGTATATGTGTTTATATAATCACACACAAAGATTAGAGGGAGAAAACAATGAAAAGAACTATGAAAATTCTATTTATTTTATTACATTGCCAATGATCCCCCAAGACAAGCACAAAAGGGAAAATATGAACATCCGGGAAATGAATACAAAAAGCAGGGTACAAAGAAACTCTTTAGAGTGAGCAGATTACAACTGGAAAGTTGGGAAGGGAAAGCTCAAGAGGACTGAAATGTTACAGAATAAGATTTGAAATGAAGATAACTTCAATAGATTTAAGCAATATAACATTACAACTTCAAAGTTAAGAGTAAAAAATGTTCTGGATCTTTCCTTGATATGCTGGACTCAGCTTTGTGTGTGTGTGTGTGTGTGTGTGTGTGTGTGTGAGAGAGAGAAAGAGAGAGAGAGAGAGAGACAGAGACAGAGACAGAGATAGACAGAGACAGACAGACAGAGAAAAAGAAAGGAAGAAAGAAATAAAAGAACAGCACTTCCCCAGGAATAAACAGACATTTGGATTATTGAAGAAACAGATTAGACAAGAATGATGTGGAACTTGCCAAAGGAAGTAAGTTGAACACTTTTAGAGCTGTTAGGTCATAGACATAAAGTCACCTGGGCTATTAGATATATGCCACTACATATTGAGCATGATTATTAGTATCATAAGGGAAAGTAAAAGTTCTGTGAGGAAGTATTTTTTCTAAATTTTATGGCTTATGAAGGCTGCATAGACATAATTGACAGAGAAAAATTGCAAAACACATTTCTGAAAAGCAAAGAAATTTTAGGAACTAAAATAGAAAACATTACAAATATAAAATCTTTATTATCTCATTTTTCTGAAAATATATTTAAAATAAATTCTAACATATTAAATGACTTTCATGTGGGTAAGTTAATTGCTGTATTTCTCTAAGCATTATAGTTTCTATATAGTTAAATTCAAAATAAAAATTAGGAAAAAAAGAGAAACTAGCAATTTCCCAGAACACATTCAACATTTGGTTCACCCACCTAAAAAAGAGCCAGAAAAAGTATCCAAAATTTCAGCAAAACTGGAATTACATTTTGCCAGTGTTTTTGATGGGGGCAGAGAATATATATTGTGCTTCATTAGAAATACTAGAGGCATGACTTATTACATGATTTACTTTTAAGAAGGTCCTTGAGAACAGAGTTTTGTCTATCTCTCTTCTTACCTCTCTGTTTTTCTGTGTCTCCCTCCCTCCTTCCTCACCTTTCCCACCTTCTCTCTCTGAATCTCTCTCTCTCTCTTTCTCTCCCTCCCTCCCTCCCTCTCTCCCTCCCCCCACCTCTCTCTCTTTCTCTCTCTCACTCTCTCCCTCTCTCTCATCCTCAGATATAAGAGAAATTAAAATAAAGTCAATATCTTCTTTCTCAACTAAAAAATTCCCTCAAGGAGGCTTTGATAGTTAAAGATTAATGAATGTGAAAATGGATTATATTATTTACAACTACACCCTTTTTGACTCTAATGAAGTTAACTTGTTGACAAGACCTCATCCTATCATCTTTTAACATGACCCTCAGCTTTGAGAACGTTCCCACAGAGATTCTCAAGATCTAAGATTTTGGCACTAACAGGTTACATTTACATGAACCTTGCACCCATATATCTTTTTTGTCTATTTAATAGTAGTACTATTATTTTCAAACTTTTTCTCCCATTACTTTCTATGAAGCATCCATGAGAGGAGTGAGAAACGGAATAGTGAAGAATGGTTTTGGAGACCTGCCAAAAGTTTTGTGTTCCTAGTCAATTTGAAATGTGACATTCATATTACCAAGAAAATTGTATTGTAAGAAGGTATATGCTAATTAACCACATTAATGTCAAAAGAAAATACCTAAATATCAATCTATATGCACAAGATCTCATAACACAATTAGTAGCAGTATATAATTTATGATTAAGATGGCTGAAGTCAATCTAATTCAGATTTATTATAATAGTGCCTCAGTGAAGAGAATATATTTTGAAAGTCAAGGTTCTCAGACATATTTAGTTGAATATTATTTTTATTTTCTTTATCCTTATCTGTTTCTAGACAGTTATGTGCTCATGATGCCTTTCACTTTTACAGAAATAAATAAATTAAAGGAATTCAGAATGACAATATGAGTCAACAACTAGAGGGTACTTCCATCTCATCCTGTATCTTTCATGTCTTATAAATCCCAGTATATTTTAATTTTAATTTATTTTTAATTCCAATATAAATTCTACTCTTTACTTTAAGAAGTTCAGTTCCTCACAACATTTTAAGAGTAACTACCAATTATTCAATAGACCTTATCCAAAAGTTAAGTTCATTGTTAAGGTTATTATTTCATACCTTGGACCTTGAACTTAAGAAATGTATTTTTATCAAGGCAGTTGAAGCAAAATGATCCCATGAAAATAATAATAATAAATTGCTAATAATAGCTAATATTTATATAGTGCCTACTATATGCTAGGTTACTAGCATTACATTACTATATGTAATTTGTGAAACTCTTCACAATTATCTTATTTGATCCTTACAACAATCCTGGAAGGTTGGTGATTTTATCCTGATTTTATAGATGAAGAAAATGAGGCAAATAGAGGTTAAAAATCTTGTCAAGGGTCATACAGCTAGTAGGTGTATTTAAACAGGCCTGGGACTCTATATGTTGGGAGTATTCTATAATACATCTTTTGTCACATTAATAGTAACTACCTAGGAACATTTAAAGGACTAGGGGATCAAATAACAATTGTTAGTCAGTGAGCCCTTGTTAATTTCCCAGTTTCCACCTGACATATTTTTATTAATTTTGTATTCTAAGGATATAGCTACTTTAATGGGAGACTGACTAGAGAAATGGATCTTTGAATCCTGACAAAATTTCCTCTGAGTCTCAGTTCTTCTCTCTAAAAAAGGAATAATA
This sequence comes from Bettongia penicillata ogilbyi, assembly GCA_023548195.1. NCBI lineage: Eukaryota > Metazoa > Chordata > Mammalia > Diprotodontia > Potoroidae > Bettongia > Bettongia penicillata. The sequence continues at coordinate 191,007 of JAJHZJ010000076.1, forward strand.
AATTCAAAGCTTTCTTCCCCCAAGCTTGCTGTGTGGAAAAGTTTTCTAAATCTTAAGGCATTACAAAATGTATTAATGGTAGCTCATGTTTATATAATTCTTAGTTACTTTTTTCTTTTAAAAAATAACTGATAGGTTGTGGTTTTATATTACAAATTTACAGATTACTTTCACTTTGCGAGAGGTCTCCTGTGAGGTGTCCTGTTGCGGTTTACCTCTTGAGAGTCAATAGATCATGACACCCTCCTACTCAATAAACATTAACAGCTTTCTATTTCCTCCAGGAATAAATATGAAATCTTTTGTTTGGCATTCAATGCCTTTCAGAAGTGACTGTTTGTATGGTGATTCCAAAGTTCTTTACTTACATTATATCATTATGGTCTTCACAAGAGCCCTGTGGCACATGTTCTATTGTTATTCCTATCTTACAGATAAAGAATGGGAGTCTAGAGAGGTTAATTGACTTGCCTAAGATCGCAACAGTTTTAAAATGCCTAAGGCAAGGAAGGTACTCACATTCTCAACTCCATTTTTAGCAACTTACTCAGTAGGCCATGGTGCAATATGTTTTTTCAGTACTTCAAGGTTCCACGAGGGTTTATTCCTATGGGTAATCCTACCAATACAGGGCTAAGTTCCTTCTTATTAAGTCAATGGTTTAATGAGTTGGTATAACTAAATAATCAATCATCTGATGGGCTCAATCTCTGAAGATGAGGCTCTCTGAACATGCCTGTTCATCATGGTCACAGGACAATAGACATAAAGATACCAAACCAACACACAAGTTTCCTAATTTTAGAGCCACTGGCATTTGTGTTTTCTTTACCTAGCCTTCAAGGACATCGTGTCACTCCCGTGATGAAACATTGTAGAAATACTTTGATCATACTATTTATTTCAAATACAAATTATTAGAATTTCAACTTTGGGATTTAATTTCTACTTTCCATATTCTCCATACTTCTTTTTATGGAAACTCTGATTCTGATAATTTTCTGAAACCGTCTGAGAACCAGGCGCACTTCAGAAGCTATGGCATGACCTTCTACTATTAAATGCTCTCTTGATTGATTGAGCTTCTTCTTGGTAAAATGAAAGCACAAGATGAGAAAATAAACTCTGAGTCAAATTATTGTTGCTTATTGGCTCAATTTTCATCTTGGTGACTGTGGAAGCCTGTCTGACTTGGGCCCACCTACTGTTTAAAAACTGCTTGAACTAGGCCTTTGTTTTCATTGCATTTTCACTCAGGCATCAGACAAGTAAATGAATTGACATGGTTTAATGCAAGCTGTAGTATGGTATTGGATTTCATTTCACAAAATTATTCTTACTGGGTTCAGGAACATGATGCAAAATTATATAATGATAGGATGAAGATTATGATCATAAATTTTTCACTGTAAGTTCATAATCCTAGAACTAGAAGGAATTTCCCAAGGTCATTGAGTCTCACCATGATTTTAAATAGCAAATCAAAAAAATCTCAAAAAAGACACATCAATCCTCTTCTCTGGGCCTCAGTTAATTTATTTGTTAAATGGGGCAAGAAGATTAGATAAGCTTAATTTATTTCCATATATGAGTGAATGAACAAACCTTGAGAGACCTGCACCCTGGGTCTCTTCCAGTCTTCCTGATGAATATCTGGTCACTGGATTCAGATGGCCCAGGAGGGGAAGTACCGCTAGTGACCTTGCACAGATCTTCCTCAGTAAAAACCAAGTCAAGCACAAGTCATGTCATCATTTCTCTGATGTCACAGTCTTCTTTGAAAATGAAAGAAGAACATAGATTTGTGATTAGACCAAGCTGTCAGAAAAGAGACCTAGCCAACTGGGTAACTGAACTCATCTCCTTCCTTCTGCTCCCCTTACCCCATTCCTTCTCCTCTGCAAAGGAAAGTAAATCTGGATCACCAAAAGATACCCAGTTAACTTGGGGTTTCCTTCCTTCCTTCCTTTCCTTCCTTCCTTCCTTCCTTCCTTCCTTCCTTCCTTCCTTCCTTCCTTCCTTCCTTCCTTCCTTCCTTCCTTCCTTCCTTCCTTCCTTCCTTCCTTCCTTCCTTCCTTCCTTCCTTCCTTCCTTCCTTCCTTCCTTCCTTCCTTCCTTCCTTCCTTCCTTCCTTCCTTCCTTCCTTCTCTTTGCCAAAACTTTAAAGCCAGGGAACTTTGAAGCTCCTACAGCAGGAGGTCTCTGCCCAGACTCTACTTACTGCCTATTTTGGGGACTCTCCTGGCTTCAGAATGATTATCAGTAGTAACTGTTGCTCTGTCCCTCCCAGCAGGATTTAGGTATTTTTTCTTTTCTCGTTAAAGGGCCCATTCCCTGTTTATTTATTTTTTTTTAATTTTATTTATTTATTTATTTATTTACATTCATTTTCACAAATTTTTGGGTTCCAAATTTTCTCCCCTTTTATCCCCTCCCCCCACCCCAATACCCCAAGCAATCTAATTTTCCCTATCTCCAATCTGCCCTCTCTTCTGTCATCCCTCCCTTCTTTTGTCTCCATCTTCTCTTTTCTCCTGTAGGGCCAGATGACTTTCTATTCCTCATTAACTGTATGTCTTCTTTCCTAGTTGCAACAACAATACTAAACAGTTGTTCCTAAAACTTTGAGTTCCAAATTCTCCCCATCCCTCCCTCCCCACCCATTCCCTTTGGGACAGCAGGCAATTCAATATAGGCCATATCTGTGTAGTTTTGAAAATGACCTCCCTGATAGTCGTGTTGTGTAAGACTAACTGGATTACCATCCCTCCTAACCTGTCCCTCATTGTTTCTCTTCTGTCTCTTGATCCTGTTCCTCCCCAAGTGTTGACTTCAAATTGCTTCCTCCTCCCTTTGCCCTCCCCTCCATCATCCCCCCCTTGCAATATCTCCTTCTCCCCCACTTTCTTATACTGTAAGATAGGTTTTCATACCAAAATGAGTGTGCATTTCACTCCTTCGTTTAGTCAAATGTGATGAGGGTAAACTTCTCATTTTTTTTTTCTCAGCTCTCCTCTTTATCCCTCCACTAAGAAAAACTCCTACCTGCCTCTTAAATGACATATAGTTACCCCCCTTCCCTTTCCCTCTCTTTCCTCCCCCTACATTTCTCTCTCACCATTTACCTTAGTTTCCTTTAAGATATGGTCCCATCCTATTCAGTTCAATCTGTGCTCTCTATCTCTGTATGTGTGTGCATGTGTGTATGTGTGTGCATGCGTGTACATGTGTATGTGTGGTCCCACCAACTACCCAGATACTGAAAAGTTTTAAGAGTTAGAAATATTGTCTTTCCCTGTATGAATGTAAACAGTTCACTTCTGGTAAGTCCCTTAAGACTTCTCTTTGCTGTTTCCTTTTTCATGCTTCTCATTCTTGTGTTTGAAAGTCAAATTTTCTTTTCAGCTCTGGTCTTTTCATCAAGAATGCTTGAAAGTCCTCAATTTCATTAAAAGACCATATTTTCCCTTGAAGTATTATACTCAGTTTTGCTGGGTAGGTGATTCTTGGTTTGAGTCCTAGTTCCTTTGACTTCTGGAATATCCTATTCCACACCCTTAGATCCCTTAATGTAGAAGCTGCTAGATCTTGGGTTATCCTGATTGTATTTCCACAGTACTGGAATTGTTTCTTTCTAGCTGCTTGCAAGATTTTCTCCTTGAGCTGGGAGTTCTGGAATTTGGCCACAATGTTCCTAGGAGTTTCTCTTTTTGGATCTCTTTCAGGTGGTGATCGATGGATTCTTTCAATACTTATTTTGCCCTCTGGTTCTAGAATGTCAGGGCAGTTTTCCTTGATAATTTCATGGAAGATGATGTCTAGGCTCTTTTTTTTGACCATGAGTTTCAGGTAGTCCCATAATTTTTAAATTGTCTCTCCTGGATCTATTTTCCAGGTCAGTTGTTTTTCCCATGAGATATTTCACATTCTCTTCCATTTTTTTGTTCTTTTGGTTTTGTTTGGTGATTTCTTGGTTTCTCATAAAGTCATTAGACTCCATCTGTTCCATTCTAATTTTGAGAGAACTATTAAATTCAGTGAGCTTTTGAGCTTCTTTTTCCATTTGGCTCATTCTGCTTTTGAAAGCATTCTTCTCCTCATTGGCTTTTTGAACCTCCTTTGCCAATTGAGTGAGCCTATTTTTCAAGGTGTTAATTTCCTCAGCATTTTTTTGGGTCTCCTTTACCAAGGTATTGACCCGTTTTTTCATACTTTTCTTGCATCTCTGACATTTCTCTTCCCAGTTTTTCCTCCACCTGTCTAACTTGCTTTTCAAAATCCTTTTTGAGCTCTTCCAGGGCCTGAGCCCACCTGCCACCCCCCTGGGGTGTCTGGGGTACTGAGGCCCCACCCTCCACATCTTTCCCTGATGGCAAGGATACGTCCTCGTCATCAGATCCGAAGGTCGGGATCATTTGCATTTGTTGGAAAAAACTCTCTAAAGTCTTATTTTTCTTCCCTTTTCTAGGCATTTTCCCAGCCAGTTACTTGACTTCTGAGATTCCTTTCCACCCCCCGCCTGGATCCACCCAGCTAGTGCTTGGCCTCTGAGATTTAAATGGGCTTTCCTCCTGCCGGCTGTCAATCAGTGAGCTTTAGTTCAGGTGCTGGGGTGGGGGCAGGGCCGCCTCCCAGGCTCAGATCCCTCAGGGGCTTTATGTAGAGACTTTCAGGAATGGAGAGGGTGGGGGCGGGGTGGGGGGGCCTGCCTCCCAGGCTCAGTTCCCTCAGGGGCTTTAAGCAGCAGCCTTCAGTAATAGAGTGGGGTGGGGGAAGGGCCATCTCCCAGGCTCAGCTCTGTCAGGTTTTATGCAGGAATCTTCTGTAATGAAGATCCTGCCTGCTGCTGGGGGATTCCTGAGTCCCGGTCCGCTGCCGCCTCAGCCGCCGCCCACACCTCTGCTGCCCCCGCTTCCTCCAGAGGGAGCCCGAGTCACGGAGATGCCCTGCTCCCCCTCTCCTCCAGCCCGGCCTTCTCTCTCACTGACCTGTAGCTTCTGTGGGTGGAGGGACTTTCCCGGCTGCCGGAGCTTCCATCTCTGAAGCCTGCTCGGATCAGCTTCTCTGGGGCCGTGGCCAGGGCAGCGCTGGTGGTGGGGTCTGCTTTCTGGGGCGCAACGGACCCTGGGGATGGGTCTGCAGGGCTCCCTGGAACGGAAATCTCTTCCACTCCGTTTCTGCACACCTTGTATTGACCCAGAAGTTATGGGGGACTCTTTTTACATTAATTCTATGGGCTTTGGTTTTGGAGCTCGTAAACGTGCATCCTTCTACTCCGCCATCTTGGCTCCACCCCATCCCTGTTTATTTCTTAAAGAGGCCTATTCACTGAATGGGCATTACCTTACTCTAAGTGAGTACCTGAATAGGCCAAGGTCTCCCAGTGCATACTGGGTCTCATCCAGTAATCCTAGTGATTATCTGGTCAGTAGATCTAGATGTCCCAGAAGGGGAAAGTGAGGCTGGTGACTTTGCACACATTTTCAGCATATTTAAAAAAAATGCACCTCACTATCCCATAGCTTTTTTAAGTAAACTATAAGCTAATTTAAATAGCTTAATTGTGAAATTTCCTTCCAGCTATAAATAATTGCATAGAGTCAAGAATGAGGCATCATTCAGAGAGTGTAGAACACTGGACTCTGTACATTTGTTTACCAAAATGTGTTCCATGGGGCTCTGATGTATAGATTTTATTAGATATTATGAAGTATTCTAAGTAAAATATTAATATCCATTAGACATCTCGAAAGGTCCAATGCTCTTCTGTAACAGGACTATCTTTGCCTAAAGGTTATGACATGCTCCAAATCTCCCTGTATGCTAGGGCTTCTTAAACTTATTTCCACTTGCGATCCTTTCAACACTCTTTAAAGTGTGGATCATGACCCTATGTGGGGTCTTATTATAGTTTTGACAAAGACTCATGATCTAGGGACATATGGATTCCTGTGCAAAAATGAAGCAATTAACTCAGAGTTAAATATGTCTATCCCTACTTTTTGATTCCTGACCCACCTCTCTTCCTGTCCTGTTTGGAGTGAGTAGTTTCCATCTCCACTTGCACACTGAAGAAGCTCTATTCCCCAAATAAATGTAAGACTTAAGTCTTAAGAAGAAAGAGAATGAAAATCTTGTGTGTTACTTTCACTGACACCTGTCCTCTACCAAAGCATAAGTCTAGCTTTTAGTATCCCTTGCTAATAATCATGTTACTTGAATATATAGATCCTACCATTGTAACAGATCTCAAGATGTTCAACAACTAAGCTAGTTTGGAAAAAGTTTTCTGGCCTAGGCCTATTAAAATGCTGGAGTCAATAGATAAGGTTATTTTTCATGTTTCCATATTAAAGAGGGCAAGTAGAAGGCATTATTTATAAAATAAAGTTAAATTTAAGTTTCAAGTCTCTACTACTATAATCTAAATTTAATATTCCTTTTGTGGAAGTAGAAAACCAAAACACTGTAATGTGAACAATAGCCTTTTTTATTACTTGAAGAATATTTCTTTACTGTCATTGTTTTTGTCTTAATCTGTATTAAATAATCCAGTTTTATTTTTTTATCCTTTATATTCCCACTTTTCAACTCAATTCCATGGTTCTCATTTGAAATCACAAACCATTGGATGTTAGAGTATAATATAATCCTCCAATTTTGCAGAGGAGAAAATTGAGGAGCAAAAATTTTGAATGACTTAGAGAAGTTTCCACAGTTATCTAGTGATTAAGAGAGGCCAAAGATCCCAGACGTTTTTACTCTTAGTCTAATGCTATTTCTTTTGCCTCAAACCATACTAATGCTTCATATCTTGCCATTCTACAAGCAGGCAGCATCCATATGACACAAAAGAACCGAACAACTTTATTCATTCAGTAAGCATTTTTTGAATCCATATTGTTAGTTCATAGACAACGTGTTCATGATTGGTATGTTTTACCTAATGACATAAGTACAACGACAAACATATAGGTTAGCCAGAGAAACTACAAGTTAAGAATCCAATATATAGACTCCACTTGGTTTCTTTTCTAAGCAGTCAATTGTCCTACATCTTTGAATGGTGAGATTATCTGTTCACCTTGCCCCAGGATGTTTAAACTATATTTTGCTTCAGAAAAGTGATGTTGTGGAACTCAGTCTGCTTTATACCCTCAAGATGCTTTTAACATTTGTAAAAATGCCTATGGTCCTCAGTTACACTTTATGCTTTCCATGCAGTCATGGACCCTAATTTTCAGTTAAAAATAATTTAGACAAGGTCACCTCCAACTCTAAAGTTGTGATACTTTCAGTGGGGTAGATATAGAGAGCTGGTTTAATAATCAACAAACCTTTTTTATCAGTATAATTAGTTTCATTTAGAAAATATTAGAGTTGAGAAAAAATAGCATGAATTTTGTCAACAATTGCTTTTTTTCCAACTTCATTTTAAAGATGAAGAAATCTAAGCTCAGATATTATAAATGATTTGCCCAGGAAAGTAAGATTTTTAGGTAGAAGAGTTGGAACTCAGACCTCTTAATGCTCAAGTCAGGAAAGTTTGTTCTATACACTCAAACTTCCTGGTTGGAGAGCGATGTCACATAAATAGAAAGATAATTAATACATTGAGTAAATGCCAAGTAGTTGGCAGAAAGAATGTACTATCAAAAAATTAAAGATGCTGTTTTGTACAATTATTATCAGAGTTTTAGGATTTGATCTGGTGGAAGAGAGTGTTTGGGAAAAGCAGAAAGACAGGGAAAGAAATAACCTTATAAGAACAGAGGCAGAAGAAGGCAATGAATTTCTAAGGAACAATGATGAAAATGACTTTGTTGGAGAGGAAAACAGAGAAGTTCATAGGGTAAAATAAGGCCAGAAAGGTAGGTTATGAGCAGACACAATATCAGTCTAAGGATGGGGTTCCTTTGATTATCCAAATCATATAAAAATAATTATTTTTGTGAGGTAAGAAAAATTTTTGATTAAATGAGAAAATTAAAACCAACCTGTACCTACACTGTTCACATTCAGTTCTGGATGATTTAATTCAATTTTCAAAATTGCTCTTACCTAATAAAGTCAATAATTTCTGTGGGATAATCAATGTTTTAGAAAGACCTCTTTAACAGTGATATAACAAAAAATGGAGTAGAATGGGTAAGACTGAAGGTGAAAGACATTTGGGAAGATTATTGTAGCAATCCAACTGTGAGATGAGAAGGGCTTGAATTTGGGTGGCAGCAGTGGGAATAATAAGGAACCAACAACAGAGAGACTGCAAAGGAAGACTGGACAGTACTCAATAACTGATTGGGACTTAATGCTGTCTTTTTTTTTTCATTTCCCCAGCTGATTTCTCAGATATATCATTACATTGCCAACTCCATAGATGGCAAGTGAGACAGAGATAACTGTGAGATGGGTGGTAACTGGACAGTAATCCACAGATCAAGGCCTAGGAAAGCTGAAGAAACACTGCTGCAGATCAGACAGGTATTGAGGGTCAAGAAGCATCCAATAAAGACTGGGAAGACAAGTCAGAAATACAAAATATAAGAAAAAGCATGTACAGGGTTCTCTCCCCCCACTTTTTAATGTGAAGAGAGAGGAAGAAGAAAGAGAACATAATTGCTTGATAATATAAAAAAGTAAAATTTATTCACTACCCCACTGAAAAAAAGAATTATGTTTTAGGAAAAGCAATAAATCATTCAACAGACAGAAGAAAGAAATAATTATGACACAAGAAACGCTTATAAATTTGAGTACAGAAAACGTGCGTTTGATCCCAGGATCTGCCACTTAGTATTTTTATAATCTAGGACATGTCATTTAACCTTTCTTGGACTTAGTTTTCTCATCTTTTAAAATCAGGAGTTAGCACAAATTACTGAAGTCTAAAGTTTCTTAGAACTACAAGTCAAAAATCACATCATTCTAAATATATATATATATATATATCACTAATAACTAGCATTTCCACAGCACTTCAAGATTTGCAAAGGACCTTACCCATATTATTTCATTTCATCTTCACAACAATCCTGGAAGTTGTGTTGTTATTACATCCACTTCACAAATGAGGAAACTGAGTTAGGCAGAGAGGCAGTGACTGTTCCATAGTCATTCAGCTGGTAAATTCTGGAGGTTGAATTTGTATTCTTGACAGCTCTAATTATTAAACAATTGTCCCTTATTCTGATTTAAAATTGGCCTTCATTTAGCTTCCACTGTGGTGCTAGTTCTGCTTTCTAGAGTCAAGCCACGAAGTCTGATCACCCTTAACACATGACACTTTGAAAACAGCTATAACTTACAGTCTCATGTCTTTACTTACCAGGCTAAACATTACCACTTCTTTCAAACTATCCTCTTCAAACCACCTTCTTAATGTGCTGATTTTCCTAAGAGTAACTTTGAACTTGTTTTATGGAATAGCTGGAAGCACTTTACAAGAAATAAGAATCAAAGGAAGGAGAAAGAGAGAAAGAGAGAGAGAGAGAGAGAGAGAGAGAGAGACAGAGACAGAGAGAGAGAGACAGAGACAGAGACAGAGAGACAGAGAGAGATCCAAGAGATCTATTACTGTCTTTCAGAGTTCACATCTGTGCCTCAGCTGCTGTCTCAGTCCGGAACTTACCTGGGTGCTTGGGTCTTCCTGGTTCCAGAATACAGACCATCTCACTTTGGAATATTTTCCATTTTCAGAGAGATTCCAGGACAAACATCTTTTCACTTCTACTCAGAAAACACTTTGCTGTATTTTCTCATCTTGCTACTTTCTCTCCCTCTTAGATCCCCTCCCTTACCACCTCAGAACTTAGCTCCGAGTCCGGCACATAATAAGTGTGTAATATTTATTTACTGACTGACTAACTGAATATCCATCTCTGTTCCTCCTGGGTCCTCTATTTTGTGGAAGGGCCCAGGTCATCCAAACTTCATTCTCATCCAAACTTTGATCCTGACTTTTAGATATCAAATCCATGTCCCCACTCTGGATAACTTCCATCTCTTCTTCTTTTCATTTCCTTATATGTTTTAATCTTCCTCCATTAGGCTGTAACCTCCTTGAGGGCAGGGACTCTTGTTTGTTTTTATTTGTGTCCCCAGAACTTAGCTCAGTGCCTTGGCATAATAAACACTTATTAAATGCCTGTTTCCTCCTGATTCAGGTAATGCAGTAAAGTGAAAAGGGGTACTTGCTTTAGAGTCAGCTACCTGGGTTCAACACTACCTTTTTCATTATCTTAGGTGACCAAAGAGAAGATACTTAACCTCTCTGGATCTCAATTTCCTCCTGCGCAAAATGGTTTGGCTTGCTTTGATCTCTGAGAAACCTTCCAGCTTCAAATCTAAATTATCCTCTGACTCTAGCTGCATCCAAGTGAATTATAGGATTGAATTAATTGGTTGAAGTCCCAAGGAATCAATCAAACAGACTGCCAGTTATCTTTTCAAATGTATTTCAATAGCTCAAGGACCAATGACTCCCTTCTTCCATGACGTGTGTCACAACTCCTCCACACATTTTCATAAGTTATTATGGCCCCCAAAATATATAGTGTTGTGGGCACTTTTCAGGTGAGGAGTTCATGATTTCTTTACTAAAATAGTACTCTTTACTCAAATGATATTCTTTACAAAAATAATATTTTACTCAAAATAGTACTTTGGTAAAATGGATAGATAGTATGTTGTCAAGCATTCTTATTCATGGTATTTCCAACTTGACAGGTCAGCCACAACTTTCCTTACTACTACAAGTTGTTGAGTTCTCATGAAATAAACAGTTTAAAAATACACTACACAAATAAATGTTTAGGGGACAACTTTCTACCTTAAATAAAAACAGGATTTCAACAAACTAGACCCAACAAAGTCTTAAAAATAATAACAGCTGGCATCTCTATAGCACTTCTAGGTTCATAAAGGAATTTAAATGCAATATTAGTAATCCCGTTTCATTGTTGAAGAAACTGAAACTGAGAGTATTTGAGTGTGGCTTAGTTTCTGATGCAGAATTTAAGACCAAGTCTCACTAAGTTCAAGTTCAGAATTTTCTCTACTATGCTAAGGTACCTCAGAATGAGGATGATAAATTTGAACTTGGAGGTAGCACCGAGGTCATCAAGTCAAGCATCCTCATTTTACAAGTGAGATAACTGAGATCAGGAAGGTAAAACTTCAGGCCCAAAGCTATCACACAGGTTTTATCAAAACAAGCTGTAAATCAAGGTTTATTGACTGGTCAGTGTTGAAAAGTCTGTCTCCAATTTTCAGAAAAGAATCTAGAGTAACAGATTATGAGCTTCTTTGTGGAGTCCTCCTCTCTAAATTCATGACACTGTCATTCATCTCTTTGCTTGCCACTTACACTTTCCCCTGTCCCACATTTCTAGTTTAGAAATTTTTTTTTGTATTTAAATTTATACTTTTAAGTTATCAACATTCATTTCCACAAAATTTTGGGTTCCAAATTTTCTCCCCATTTGTCTCCTTCCCCCACCCCAAAACGCTGAGCATTCTAATTGCCCCTACCACCAATCTGTCCTCCCTTCTAATATCCCTACCTTCCTTTATCCCCATCTTCTCTTTTGTCCTGAAGGGCAAGATAAATTTCTATACCCCATTACCTGTATTTCTTATTTCCTAGCTGCAAGAAAAATACTCAAGAGTTGTTCCTAAAACTTTGAGTTCCAGCTTCTCTTAATCCCGCCCTCCCCACCCATTCCCTTTGGGAAGGCAAGCAATTCAATATAGGCCATATATATGTAGTTTTGCAAATGATTTTCATAATAGTCATGTTGTGTAAGATTAACTATATTTCCTTCCATCCTATCCTGCTCCCCATTTTTTCTATTCTATCTTTTGATCATATCCCTCCCCAAGATTGCTCCTTCCTCCCACTGCCCTCCCTTCTATTATCCCCCCCCACCCTGCTTATCCCATTCTCCCCCACTATCCTGTATTGTAAGATAGGTTTTCATGCCAAAATGAGTGTGCATTTTATTCCTTCCTTTAGTTAAATGTGATGAGAGTGAGCTTCATGTTTTTTTTTTCTCTCACTTCCCCCTTTTTTCCCTCCACTGAAAAGTCTTTTACTTGCCTCTTTTATGAGGGAAAATTTGCCCTATTCCATTTCTCCCTTTCTCTTCCCAATATATTTCTCTCTCACTGCTTAATTTCATTTTTTTAAAGATATGTTCCCATCTTATTCAATTCACCTTGTGCTGTCTGTCTCTCTCTCTGTGTGTGTGTGTGTGTGTGTGTGTGTGTGTGTAATCCCACCAAGTATCCAGATACTGAAAAAAGCTTCAAGAGTTACAAATATTGTCTTTCCATGTAGGAATGTAAACAGCTCAACTTTAGTAAGTCCCTTATGACTTCTCTTTGCTGTTTACATTTTCATGCTTCTCTTGATTCTTGTGTTTGAAAGTCAGATTTTCTTTTCTGGTCTGGCCTTTTCATCAAGAATGCTTGAAAGTCCTCTATTTCATTGAAAGACCATTTTTTCCCCTGAAGTATTATACTCAGTTTTGCTGGATAGGTGATTCTTGGTTGTAGTCCTAGTGCCTTTGACTTCTGGAATATCATTCCATGCCCTTCCATCCCTTAATGTAGAAGCTGCTAGATCTTGTGTTATCCTGATTATATTTCCACAATACTTGAATTGTTTCTTTCTAGCTGCTTGCAATATTTTCTCCCTGACCTGAGAATTCTGGAATTTGGCCACAGTATTCCTAGGAGTTTCTCTTTTAGGATATTTTTCAGGATGGGATGAGTGGATTCTTTCTATTTTGCTCCCTGCTTCTAGAATATTAGGGCAGTTTTCCTTGATAATTTCATAAAAGGTGATGTCTAGGTTCTTTTTTTGATCAAGGCTTTCAGGTAGTCCCATATTTTTTAAATTGTCTCTCCTGGATCTACTTTCCATATCAGTTGTTTTTCCAATGAGATATTTCACATTATCTTCCATTTTTTCATTCTTTTGATTTTGTTTTGTGATTTTTTGGTTTCTCATAAAGTTAGCCTCTATCTGTTCCATTCTAATTTTGAAAGAACTATTTTCTTCAGTGAGCTTTTGGACCTCCTTTTCCATTTGGCTAATTCTACTTTTTAAAGCATTTTTCTCCTCATTGGCTTTTTGAACCTCTTTTGCCAATTGACATAGCCTGTTTTTAAACCTGTTATTTTCTTCAGCATTTTTTGGCATCTCCTTTAGCAAGGTGTTGACCTGCTTTTCATGCTTTTCTTGCATCTCTCTCATTTCTCTTCCCAATTTTTCCTCCATCTCTCTTACTTGATTTTGAAAATCCTATTTGAGCTCTTCCATGGCCTGAGACCATTGAATATTTATTTTGGGTGTTTGGGACACAGAAGCCTTGACTTTTATGTCTTTCCCTTATGGTAAGCATTGTTCTTCCTCATCTAAAAGGATGGAAGAGGATATCTGTTCACCCAGAAAGTGACCTTCTGTGGTCTAATTTTTTTTCCCTTTTTTTGCGTATTTTTCCAACCAGTTACTTGACTTTTGGGTTCTTTCTCAAGAGTAGGGTATACTCTGGGAATCTGTAAGATCTCAGTTCCTCCAATGTGGCATGATCAAGCATGTACTTTTCTGGACAAACAGAAGGATTTTTGCATCCAGAATCTTAGCAGAGATTCCTCTCTACAGCGACCTGATCTCCAGCTCCCAAGTCAGCATCAGGGGCTGATTTTCAGATAAGCTGGATGGGCAGGGCCACCATTCAGTGTGAGACAAAGACCAGCTTGCCGAGGGCCTCCACACAGGATGGAGACAAGAATCAGCTCTTCTATGCCTCCTGAGGTTTTTTTACGCTCGAAAAATGTATGTGGCTGCTTCATGTAGCCTCTGAGGCAGCTGACTGCTGCTGGTGCTATGGGAGGCCCTTTTCCCTTCCTTGCCAGCTGGAAAAGCCCCGTCACTGACCTTTGGTGCCTGTGGGTTGAGGGATCTTCGATCCCACCGCTGCTGGGACTAGGGATTCTACAACTGGAGATTCTGCCCCCAAGGGCTGTTTGCCAGCCAGTGTGGCCAAGACTGGGCTGGGCTCAGTGCTCTTGGCTCCACATCTGTTGCAACCCATGTTCTTGTGGGCCTTTCAGGTCATCCTGGGCTGGAAATCTCCTCCACTCTGTTGTTCTCCACTTCTGCTGCTCCAAAATTTGTTGAGTCCCTCTCTATAGGTATTTTATGGGCTGTGGGGGGAGACCCTGCATATGTGTGTCTTTCTACTCCACCATTTTGGCTCCCTAGTTTAGAAATTTTAACCAACAGATGAAGGCATTGCTATTGGAAAGGCTATGCCATTCTATTCTCCTATGCCTCCATTCTCCATCTGAGAAGTATTCCAAATAAAAATACTTACCTGATACTCATTCCTTATTTTTCAGTATATTTGTATCCCTAGGACAGGATTTACTACATGGTAAACCTTTAATAAGCTCTTTTTTCATTGTTCTATTCAATCATATATTCATCTTGGAAAAGGTACCTCAATGCTCTATAATGGTCTTTTATGGTGTTAAGTAACTTGTTCCCCCAATTGGTATGTATTAAATGATATGAACAGGAAATTTTTGGATGAAGAAATTAAAGTTCTCTATAGTAATATGAAAAAATGCTCAAAATTGATATTGATTAAGGAAATATAAATTAAAACAACTCTGAGGTATCGCCTCACACCTATGAGAATGACTAATATGTCAAAAAAGGGAAAATGATAGATATTGGAGAAGATGTAGGAACACTAATACCCAGTGGGTAGAACTGAGAACTGATCCAACTATTCTGGAGAACAATTTAGAACTGTCTCCAAAGATCTATAAAGCTGTACATACTCTTTGATCCAGCTATCTCACTACTAAATCTATTTCAAAGAGATCATAAAAAAGGGAAAAGTATCCAAACATACAAAAATATTTATGGTGACCCTTTTTGCGGTAGCAAAAAAATGGAAATTGAGGGGATGCCTGTCAATTGGGTAATGGCTGAATATGTGGTGGTATATGACTGTAATGGGACACTATTGTGTTTATATCAGAATGATGAGCAGGTGACTTTCAGGGAAAATAAGAAAAAAAAAATCTCACCAGCACAATGATCCAAGAAAATTCCAAATGGCTCATGATAGAAAATGCTATACCCATTCAAAGAAAGAACTAAATGCAGATTGAAACTTATTGTTGTTACTTAATTTTTTCCCTTAAGGTTTTTCCCCTTTTGTTCTATTTCTTCTTATACAACATGATGAATATGAAAATGTGTTTTCCATACTTGCACATATCTAACCTACTTTAAATTACTTGCCATTTTAGATTGAGGGAGAAGAGAAAGGGAGGAAGAAATTTTGAAAGGCAAAATTTTCCCCCCAAAAATGTTAACAATTTTCTTTACATGTAATTGGAAAAAATAAAACACTATTTTAAAGGAAAACACAATTGTTATTAAACACAGAGACACAATAATGTGATAATGGGTTAAAATCCCATCTCTGATTATTAAGACATGTGACTTTGAGCAAATCACTTAATCTCCCCTGGCCTCAATTTCATTTCTTTTTAAAATGAGAGGGTTAGACAGATTTCCATCTCAAGTTGTTTCTGCTTCCAAGTTTATGATCTTATGGTCATTTTAATAAATGATGGATTCATTGAGTTGTTGAGTTGTGTCTTCCATAGTAAAGCATTATCAAAGCTAAAGAGCCAAACTTTATGAGTCACTTGGAATGCATGAAAAGCAAATGCCTATTCATGAAATGTGTGCTACATTAATTATTTTAGGTTAGAATGTAGCATTAAAAATGATAAAGAGGACTCCTAACAGTCTATTGGTATATTTTTTTTCCCCAAGTTCACCTTCATAAGGCATCAAAGAAAAATTTTAGAGTGGATATTTTCTTAAAAGCCAAAATAATTGCCAAATAGTTGAAATGATTGCTGAATAACTGCTTATTAAAGCTGGTTCTTTTTTCAACATCTTTTTCATGGTCATTCTGTTCATCGGTATAGGTAGTTTGCATGTGAATTGCTAAGACATGTATTAAATTATCATAACTCAATTAATTGATGTATTGATACTCTAGACTCACTCTCTGAGAGAAAGGTCAATTACATCTCCCTCTCAGGGCTTTATTGTAGCCCTGAAAGATCCTATGTGTCTTTATCTAATACATCAGCTTCAGCCTCAATTCCATTATGTAGTTTGCACTGTTAATCTTCAGCAATTAGCAGTCCAGTTCTATTTAACGAGTGAGCACTAACTGACTTTTAAAAAGGAGTGACAATGAAAACATACAAAAATAGATATGTAAACTTCTTTTTCCCAATAGCTTGATGCACATTTTTACCTTTATTAATGGGGCTGGGGGGAAAGGAGGGAAATGGGTCCAAATTTAAAGATGTTTTCTACATAGTATCTGTCACACCAAATTAAATTCCAAAGATGAACTGTTATAGCTTCTTTTCTATGACTTTGATCTGTATTGAGTCAAATAGGTCACTAGATAGCATGTACCCCATGTTAACTGAGCTAGTCACAGAACCTCTCATAGATTTGGGCTCCTAGATTTCTGATCACTTGCTATTTGACCTTTCAAAGCATATAAATGCATGCCCATTGCCAGTCTCTTTCACCTCTAAGTAGGAAAGAATAAGTACCACAGAGTTAAAAGCAACCACAAGGCCACATCCTTGTGGGCTACATTGTGAGTTCAAATATGGCATCTGAAACTTTCTAGCTAGGTGTACAGCCTTGGACAAATCACTTAACCTCTTTCTGTCTCATTTTCTCATTTGCAAATTTGGGATATTAATAGAAGTTACCTCACAGTGTCAAGATGAGAATCAAATGAAGTAATATATTTAAAACTTAAAACACTGTATACATGATACCTAAAAGAACCATAGTGAGGAGATAAATACCGGAGACCCCTTTCTTGCCCATAGCTCTCAGTAACTTTTCACTGGAAAATATACAGGTAGAAATGAGGACAAGCCTCACTTTGATCATTTGGTCTTTTGAATGAATCCCAGTTCCAGGTATATGACCATCCTCTCTAAATCATGGATTTTGCCAACCAGATCCAGTTGAAAAATGTCTGCACATGCTCCACATTAAATAGTAAGGCACTTCTATTACATGCCATTGTCTTTCCAGATGTAGATTTTCCTGGCCATATGGAAATAGCCTTCCTACCCACCCACCCCATTAGACAAAAAAGTCACAAAACTAAGGCATGGTCTACTTATGCAATATGTCCTTAAATTAGGGATCACAATGAATCAATTACTCCTTCTGATGAAATAAATTCAACCTCACTATATGTTTCCACTCTGTGTAATCCTTGCTAATATTTTTTCCTATGAACTATCCTCAGGGTGTCTACCTAATATTAGATGCTTTTTCATTCATAATGTGTATCTCATGCATCATAGCCTGCATTCTTCTTCTTATATTTTAGACAGTAATGCTAGCATACTACAGTGTAGCCATAACTGCATCCATTTTTCCACTGTCCTTTGAATCTGATGTAATTCTGTTACTTTTGAAATTACTGTACTACATATTTATCATTTAGCATCAGTAGGAGATTAACAGTATTAAAAATCTGTAATTTTGAGTAAAGTTATATATAAGTGATTTTAGTAGTCTTGAAATCACCTTTAAAAATTAAACTGAATTAATATAACTATGGTGATCTCCTGTTCCCATCTGGCTTTTGTTTATAGAATCAGTTTTTAAACAATTATTATGGCTTCTCCAATATGGAATAAAAATGTTTTTTTCTATTTGGCATTTCTCACATATGTACAAAAGCATTTCATTTTATTATACATATAGTTATACATACGTGCATGTGCATGCACACAAATAGGCACACACACTTGCATATATTATATTAATTGGTCCTGATCTGGAAAATCAAAGAACTATGTCTCAACCTATGAAGTCCATTCGAACAGATTTTAGATACTTTTGAAAAAAGAAATAAAACAATATTATTTTAAAACTATGTGACTATTATATGCTTTAGCCATTTGAGAATAAGAATAAAAATATAGTACTTTAAATATTTCTATATTGCAGAAATGTCATTTGCAAATTTATCGATTGGCTACATAAAATATTTGTAGCTGTTGAATTTAAATGTGGAGTATGTAAAAAAGATTAGCGGGAATGGAGATGGAATTGGTCCCTACAACTAAAACTGTGACAGAAGGCGACATTCTATTTTTCTTGTTCAAGGAGGAAATGTCTGTTGACATTTTTTCCTTTTTAGAGAAAGAATTAAATTATTCACTGAGATCTCCAGAGACTTGTGTTGGTAGATATTGAAGTGAAAACTGAAAATGGAAAATTTGTCCCTAGTACTGTATACACCTAAACTTGACTACTGGTCAGAAGGATGTAGAAAATAAATTCATTTTTTAATCATTGTTTGTTTTTCAATTGTTTATTTCTGACTCCAAAAGTTAAAGAATTATCCATTGCTTCTCAAGTGCATGTATGTATATTTCTTTTGTCTTGCCTCAGTGCAATTGTATTGCTTTTTCTTTACTTCATACTTGTATGCTCATTTTACCTTTCTTAAAATTAACAATATAATTATAGTTCATTTTTAAAAATTACAGTTGTGCATCTTACAGTAGAAATCATGAAAATAATATTTAAATAATCTTTCGTAATGTAACTTTACTTTTTAAAATATTAAATATTTCAATTCTGTAACTTTTTCTCTCCCTTGAAATTTTAGATTTGTGCTAGTTTCTAATCCAATAATTTGCCATAACAAAACTATCATTTATCTGTTTATCTATCATTTATCTGTCTATCTATCTATCTATCTATCTATCTATCTATCTATCTATCTATCTATCTATCTATCATCTATCTATTTATCTCCAGATATATACATCTGTAATTCACAGAAGAGGGAAAAAACATTAATTGTAACCCCCTTCCACTGACACAGAACAACTCATTTTGTTATTGTTGTTATAATTACTTGGTTGTTTGATAGCCTTAGAGAATTGTCAGGATATTTTAGATGACTTGATAAGTGTCTGTGAGAAATATGCCTTGAATTCAACTCTGCCAATGTCCATCACTAGCCTTCTATTCACCATGTTATGCAATCTCTCATTAACATATGAATTAATTAATGTAGCATATTAATTATTAATTAACACAATTTGGCATTTCTCAAAAAGCACATTCTACCTAGTCAATGCTTCCATAATATTGCGAATATATCTTTTTATTTCCATTTAATTAAGATTACTCAAGTTAAGTATGCATAATAAAAAAGTGCTCAGAATCTCTTTATCTTTTTTTCTTGCTTTATCAGCAAAACCAACCAAGATTAGCAGCGTTCCTAAGCCTCCATTAAAAAAGGAAAATGATTTTAAAACGAGGAGTGAAGCTACTTTTGCTAATTTTTCTATCATTTTATTTTTTCTCTGCTTCTGTGGGAAAAGTTTGTTTTAAACCTTCAAGAAAACTTTATTTTTAAAGTGTAAAAGTGTATATTTAAATTAAAACTTCAGTCCCAATTTACTCTATTTTATGCTATGATCTATACATTCTTTTCTGTAGGTACAGTTATTTCCAGTATTTTTGATAAAAAGATTTTATTAATCATTAAAGTATAATAAAATAATTATTCTTTAAAAGTACAGTTTCATGTGAATGAAGTTTTCTCTTTATATGATGGACTACATTTGACAGTCATAGATGTTTTGAAAAAACTAACAAAAATAATAATTACAGTGATCATACAGCTTGAGAAAATATGGCTTTTCCTGTGGCAGAAGATTTCAGAATAAGTTGTGAATACTATGTTTTTGTTAAGTCATGAGGGTGGAATAGTTATCATGAAAACTGTTTTTGCCCCTGGAGAGGACAATGTACCAGGTGTAGCCATGTACACACAAACACCTAGGGGAATGGTTAACGTGGTAATAGCACCTGCTGATTTGGACTCATTGACATCATGTAATTTCCTTCATCATAACTCAGAACAAAAATTGCCCAACATTCAAGTATATTTCTCTTGCCACAGGAAATTTCCAATTAATTTGAGAAAGGTTAAATGACTTTGGCTACAATGTTGGTACAACACCACATTATAATGTTAGACAGCCAATTAGAGAGGCTTTTCAATGGAACTAATCTGAAGAAAGGCATTCTCTATTAAAAAAAAAAAGATCAGCTTGAGATGTTTGCTGAGGAGAGAAACAACTGAGGAAAGCTATGGAATCATTAAAGGAATGATCACACAAAAATGTTGTTATTTAATTTAAGTGAGTTTGAAACTGTTAGCAATATCACTTGCCCCGTATAAATCATTTAACAAGCTACCTCATTTTATATCTGGGAAAGATGTTTCTTAAAGATGAGGTGGTTATTAGTTTATGAACTGGGTCATTTAAACATTAAAAGCTGGTCAGTTCTATAGGTATGGAAATTAAGACCTAGAAAAATGACATAAATTGTCTAAGGTTACTGAGGTAAAATGTGGCAGAGCTGTTAATTGATCTTTTTTCTTTTTACTTTGATTTCAAAATCCATTCTTTTCAGAATACCCCGTCAAATTAATAGAGCAGCCTGCCACATTGGAATACATTGATGTAATTGAAATGATTAACTTCAAATGGAATTTTGAAAAGCTACTTGTAATCTCTAGTTAACTGTCAAACATTTGAAAACCAATAGAAAAACTTTTGTCTATAATGACATATTAATCATATAGTGAAGACAGTGTGTAACCATTTAATCCATCCATTAAGTAAGGAAGATTTTAACAAAAGCTTCCTATACAGCAGTATTTATCTGGATACTAGGGATGTGAAGTCAGTTGCAAGAGAACCCTGGCCATCAAGGAGCTTATATTCTAATCATGGAGAGAATATCTACATATAGGAGGAAATTGTGATTTAAATCAATTTTGATGTTTATTTTTAATGTATAGTTTTAAGATGAAATCATTGCCAAAATTACTATTAAGGAGCTCTCTCTCTCCTCTCTCTCTCTCTCTCTCTCTCTCTCTCTCTCTCTCTCTCTCTCATATATATATATATATATATATATATATATATATATATATATATATATAAACACTTTGCAAACCTTAAAGCACTACATAGATGTTAGTTACATCTTTTCTCTCTCAGTCACTCACAACAGGTTGTGTAGATTAGTGCCTCATTCTCATTTGCTCTTACATCAGGACCCTCCTGAGATAAAACAGTTACTATTTGTCAAATTGTTTAAATGGAAGGACTACGATGAAATCATTCGTTCATGCTCACAGAGACAGTTGGTTGTGGAACCTGAAAATAAAATCCCTGTTTTACTATTCCTAGTCTAATGTTCTTTCCACCAGAATACCCTGCTGCCATTAGGAGCAACATAGGACACATGAAGCAGAAAACTTTGACTCCCTAATCAAATGCCTCGTACAACAGAAAATTTTCTATTAGTCTCCGATCTTACATCAATCGACCATTAAGCGCACTCTCCAGCGACCACAGTCCCTGCTGTGACAGGCTGTATTGTGTGACTGGGGAAATTGTTCTTTTAATTGTGAAACTCAGCCCAACAGATCAACATTTTCTCATAGTAAAATTAATGATCTGAGTTCATTATTAAATTGAAACAATATAAGGACAAGGTTTTCAATTTCCTTCCTTCCTTCTTCCCTTCCTTCTTCCCATCCTGGAAAGTAAAATATAGATGATAAATGGGAGAGGAATGAGCAGGGCCAGAAAAAAATATGACATGGAAATAATAGCTATTCAAAGAATGAAAATGTGTATGCGTATGTGTAATTGTAGGAGCATGAGAGAGCAAAAAAAGGAAACAAAGAGGTGTGGGGAATCGAGGGAGAAGAATGAAAAGAAAGTAGTTCTAAGGCAGTGTAATGTTATCTCTAATATTTTTTAGTTGTGTAAGTATAGGCAAATCATAAAGCTCTTTGGACTTTCCTCATGTGTAAAATAGGGAGTCTGATATATAGATGGAAGAGCAGAAAGAATGATAAAAGCAGTCTGAATACTATACAATCATAATACCAAGTGTGTGTCAGCAAATGAATTGAGAGTTCTGTCTTCCTTCTATTGGAAGAGGTCAGGGAATAAGAGCGGAGGAGGTTCTTATAGAAAGTGATGTATTGATTTTTACCTCATTTTTTATCTTATTTTATATTGTTGTTGCAAGGACTTTTGGGCTATGGAGGTATATATCAAAATTTTACTGACAGAAAAACACAAAATTGATTAAATTAAAGCTATGTTTTGAAATTTAGGAAATTGGCTAGATACTGTCTAAGCTAAATACCATTCTGGACATAACCCCAAGATTTTAATACTATATGAGTATTTAACTTCCCTCAGCTTGCTAATATAGTGATCACTGATGTGAGGATGTGATACTCAGGAATTAACCATGGAAGCTGAGCACACTTTAGTCCAGAGTCAACTTGCTCTCAGGGAATAAGGAGTTTGTAAAATATTCATTTTGCCTGAGCCACAGCTAGTGGGAGAATGACCTGGTATCAGTGTAATGTTCCCGGGGACATGGGAAACTGTGCTGTAAATTGAACGAGTCAGAACCTGCTAGATAGGAGTGTGAGAAGTCAAACTTTCAGAGAAGCCTGGACTTTTGCTTCCTCTTCCTTCTCTCTAAAGGAAACTTTGTTCAAAGTACCCATGTCGACCTGAACCATGTCATAATTTCAGGTTTCCTTTCTTCCTATTCAAGGGATGAAGAGACAGAAGGCAAGAGAGAAGGATTTTGTCCTTCCTCTTGATGTTGTCAATCAATCTTTCTCACATTCAACTCTTCATGACTGAGATCATAGTATGCCAGTTGCTTTTATCCTCCACTGTCTCCCGAAGTTTGTCCAAGCTCAGATTTATTGATTCCACGAGGCTATCTATGCTCATCCTCTGCCATCTTCTTCTTTTGACTTCAATCTTTTCCAGCATCAAGGTCTTTTCTAATGAGTCGTGTCTTCTTATTATGTGGTCAGAGTAATTAAGCTTCAGCTTCAGCCCTTGATCTTCCAATGGAGAGTTTGAATAATTTTTTTTAAAGTATTGACTGATTTTAGAGTCCAAAGGACTCTAAAACTTCTTCCCCAGCACCACACTTCTAATGTATTATTTTCAGTGCTCAGACTTCCTTATAGTTCATCTCTTACAGCCATACATTATTACTAGAAAAAAATATTGTCCTTTATTGACAAAATGATGCTTCTGTAGTATGCTCTTCATATTTATCATGGTTTTCATTCCAAGGAGAAACCAACTTTATTAATTTCATGACTGTAGTTGTCATTTGTAATGTTCTTTGAGCCCAAGAATACAAGGTCAAACGCGGAATCTGTTCTTCCTATATTTGCCAGGACTAGTTGCCATGATCTTAGGGTTTTTGCTTTTATTTTTTAATTAAACTTTGTCAGCTTTTACACTCTTCTCTTTCATCCTCGTCAAGCGTCTTCTCAAGTTTTCTTAACTTTCTGTCATCAGAGTGTGATCATCTGCATATCTGAAATTATTGATATTTCTCCCAATAACCTTAATTCTGGTTTTTGATTCATAAAGCATAGAATTTTGCATGATGTATTCCACATATAAGTTAAATAAATAAGATGACAACATACAGACTTCAATCTTAATTCAATCCATTGTTCCATGTTCAGTTCTAACCCTTGCTTCTTGGCCCTCCATAGAGGTTCCTCTTGAGACAAGTAAGATGGTCTAGTACCTTGATCTCTTTGAAGACTTGTCACATTTTGTTTTGACTTACACAGTGAAAGGTTTTAGTGTCCTCCTTTGCTAAGAGATACTATAGCTTTCCTTGTGTCTAACATAAAGCAAACAAACAAAAACTCCTGGTGGCCACCACAATCAACAAGTCTACCTAGCCTGTTGTTACTCCTTCCTTCCTTCCTTCCTTCCTTCCTTCCTTCCTTCCTTCCTTCCTTCCTTCCTTCCTTCCTTCCTTCCTTCCTTCCTTCCTTCCTTCCTTCCTTCCTTTCTTTCCATAAGTGTAGTCTAAGGCACTATTTTATTTCTGCAGCTCTTGACTGAGGACCAAGTCTTCCTGGCTTTCAACTTTTTTCCAGATAACACTGGAATGAATTTTGAGCTACACAACCAGATATTCCCACAAGATTTGATAAGCAACACTATGATTGTGTGTGTTTTTGTGTGTATGTGTGTAAATAAATATATGTGTATGTATATATATATATATATACATATATATATTAAAGCATGCATGCATGTATGTTTGTATGTATGTAAAAAATGGATGGATGTTTGTAAGTATGTTTTGGTTCAGTGGACAGAGTGCCAGGTCTGAGGTCAGGAAGACTCATCTTCTTGAGTTCAAATATTGCACCAGACACTAGTTGTGTGATTCTGGGCAAGTCATTTAATCCTACGTGCCTCAAAACATCAAATGAGTTCATAAAATGTCAGATGTGAGTGAAATGACTGAACATACATTCACATACACACATGATATATGTATATAGATATATAGACACATATACACAGATAATATATGAATACACATATATTTTGAATTAATATTTGTTTAAAGGAATATACATGCTTGTGTATATACATGTATATATATTTATTTACACATATATACAATTGTTCATATGTATCTCCACATGTTTCTATCAATTTTATTTTTTCTTCTTCTACTTTTGCAATAACTATTTCTCCTCCTACAACACCTGAGACCATCATGTTTGCTACACATGATATCTATCTTAGGTGAAAGTTTTTCAAATTTAGCTTATATTTTCCAAAATAAATGGAAAAAGATGATGAAAAACCAGTTGCATGGCAGAAAAGCTATAGCAAAAAGATACAACCTCTAGTGATAATCATTTTGACACTGAGTTCTTAAACACTTTCTTGATTCACTCAAGGTAGGTGGGGAGTCTTCTTTCTCAGAAGCTGTAAAAATAGTGTTAAATTCTAGTCTGCCTAGGACAGCTTGAAGGAGGGAAAGTTTCCCGAAATGCCTTCTTATCCTGTAATTTTATATACGTGTTCTGAAATTACTGACCACTAAAATCATGTTATAGGTGTTTTCTTTTGTTACCAAAAGTTTTGATTCTGCTTTTATTTTATTTAAAGTATTTATATTAGACCACACACCTTCATTCAAATAGTTTACCAAATGAACAAAACTACATTTTGAAACTTAAATCATATCACAAATCAAATAATAAAATAATAATTTACTAAATGATGCCTTCTTATCCAAAAATAGCTCATATAGAGTATATAGTGCAATGTGCATTAAAATGAATGCTATTCCATGCATTTTCTTATCATTCAATTTGAGGTAGCTTTCTCCCCAATTTGACAATATTAACATAATGAAAGTTAACATATCATTGAAAAATAATGAATTAATATGCTTTAAATATGCTTAGGAAATAAGATTAAATACTTTTATATTTGGAGCCAGCCTTTTTATGAGCCAGAATTAGTGAAATACTCCTGAGGAGTAATGTGCTCATTCAGATGAAATCAATTCATCCTTATGGACTTTGTTGTGATCAAGTGAAATTTGTTGGTGTGAGAAAATACTTCAAAGCAGTAGTTAACTGCGTTGATTCCACCCAGGAGGAAAAATTATGAGTAAAAATAATATCTTTAAAAAGATAGTAACTAGGGATCAATCATTTCATTAAATATCTCTGCTAAATTTTTATAGATACAAAATAAATAGAACCTTGGCATAAAACTATAAGATTAATAGTTTGTCAAAGAATATTTTAGAAATTTAAATTATGAATACATGTATATACACAAACATGTGTGTATGCATGTGTGTGTAAATTTCTTTCTCTTTATTTTTTCAAAAATCATCTAAACATATGACCTCATGAACTAGAAGGGACCACAGACATCTAATTCAATTGTCCAATTTGGTGATGATTTGTTGTCATCTTTACCTTCTTAAATTTATTATAAACCCTGTATTTGTATAAACCTTCTTGTGTTTGTTTACCAGAATAAAAAAGAGAGTTCAAAATCAGAGTGACAAGTGTTAGAGACAATGCATGTGACATTATGGATTAAAGATCCAAGAAAATATGAAAAATAAGGATTAATTTGTTTTAATATCTAAAGTCCCACATACAAATTAAATCTACAGTAATTTAATTTCCCTGAAACATTAACTCTTGTCAAAAAGTCCCTACAATTCTGTGAAGTTTACCAAGTCAGCTAATGATAAAGACTAATTTGAAAACTGACATGAAATATCCATAATTCACAATAAGGATTTGTAAAATGTACAATTCCACATGATAACATTTGGAAACAAGAACACAAGATCAAAGTGCTGAAACTTTACTTCATAAGATAAAATACATTAGTGATAAATGTGAACTCATGCAGTTAGGTTCTAAAAATCAACTATATATCTATGGGGGCTAAGGGAAGGGCAACACTACAATAATCTTCAAAAAGAACTGAGGCTTTTGATAAACTGCAGTTTCTGGAAGTCAGAAAACTGGAAAGGAGAGAACCTAAGGTCAAACACTAGTTCTGCTCCTTTGCTGTGTGATCTTCAGCTATACCAGCATGCATACAAATATGTACACGTACATGCACATATATGTCTATGTAGACACATTCTCCATGCTTCAATTTCTTCCCCTGTAAAATGAGAAGATATGAATTGACTGAATGATCATCAGTGTCCTTGCAAAGTTGAGATCCTACTAACCAAAGGATGGAAGTTACGCTGATATGTTTTTGTTGTTTTTGAGTTATTTAGTTATATATGACTCTTTGTGAGCCCACTTGGAGTTTTCTTGGAAAAGATACTGAAGTTATTTGTCATTTCCTTCTCCAGCTTGTTTCACAGATAGGAAGCTGAGCTAAATATGGTTAAGTGACCTGTCTTTGGTCACACAGCTTGGGAGTGTCTGAGGCTATATTTGAACTCAGCAAGATGAATCTTTCTGACTTGAGGTCCAGCACTTTAGCCATTGTGCCACCTAGTTGCCCTATTAACTAAATATCACTCATACACATTTTGGCTTGTCATCTGAACATGGGGTCAAAGAAAAAAAAGCAACCTTCATGAGAGATACTTAGGCTGAAAAAATATGCAGATGATAGATCTAGTTCATTTCTGAAATCTGTGTATATAGTCAAGCGAAATGCATCCCATATTATTCCCTTTT
Organism: Bettongia penicillata ogilbyi; assembly: GCA_023548195.1. NCBI lineage: Eukaryota > Metazoa > Chordata > Mammalia > Diprotodontia > Potoroidae > Bettongia > Bettongia penicillata. The sequence continues at coordinate 218,255 of JAJHZJ010000076.1, forward strand.
GAAATAAGAATAAAGTGTTATATATCCTGCAATATTACAGTACATTAACCAGTCAAATGTACTTTGCAAAGCACTGTGTAAAGATACATACTCAATTCTGTTCATATTGTTGCTTATAGGGGAAGAATTTTATTCTTTCATTTTATAAGGAAAGCATAGGAACAAAAGTCTTTTTTTTCCTTTCTGTGCACTTACTATGGACATCAAAATATATGTTATGAATTGACTGAGGAGTTTTCATATGTGTAAAGATAAGTATCTAAGAATGGGAAAATATGGATGAAGGACTAAACAACTTAGGTATTTTTTGAATCCATGATATACAATAAATCCTCAAATTTGTGGGATAATGTTCCTAGAAAATGTCTGTAAAGTCCCAAATTTCAATGTTGATGCATTGAATTTATGGCCCCTTTGAGCTGCAAACTCCTCTAAGGGGATCCATTCTGTCTACAGGAATATATGCAGGTGAGTCTGCCCTGCCTGGGACACTTATCTCACTGATATGTATTTCATTAAAAGTGAAAACTATGCCAAATCACCCAGGGTATCTCAAATTTTAGAAATAAACTCAAATCTCATCTAACATCAATTTATTTATCTCAAACATCAGAGAGGAAATGAATGAAATTAATATTTTGAATTGTCCTTAACACATTTATATTCTTGGATCTATTTTAACACAGAGAAGCTTTATTAACCAAGTATATTTTCGATGCTTAAATACTAGCATGTGCACACAAGTGCAGGCAGAAACACAGCCACATGCACACCATTACCAAGAAAGATCAGGAATTCAATACGGTAATTTTCCTAACATAGCATGAGAGTAAGACATTTTGTAATTAACTATTTTTGTCTACTTTAGCTTATGCAGACGTAAGTTATCTAATTGCTGCTTTATTAGCTCAAGTTAGATTGGATGTCTTCTAATGGCATCTGCATGGTTTGTGCCTCACTGACATTAGAGGACTCATCACTGCAGTCTGTATAAGGAAACTATTTTGCCCGAGTTTCAATGACAGGAGAAAATTACTTCCCAAATGTATACACAGGAATTCTTAAATTTTTCTACATAAAAATTAGAGGTGCTTAGGGAGTAGGAGCTTGAATAACCTATTCTCTGTTTATCATAGTTGCTATATACACACATACATATACATGTACATATGTGTGTTTAGATAGATACATGGATGGATAGGTAAAAACATAGAAAGACAGACAGAAGGATAGCTAGAGAGAGAGAGAGAGAGAGAGAGAGAGAGAGAGAGAGAGAGAGAGAGAGAGAGAGAGAGAGAAAGATAAATGGGTGTCAAGTAAGTTAACGCATATGCATATATTTTACAAAAATAGAAATTAATTAGACTTAAAATCTGTTAATTGGCTTAGAACCCTTTTCGTCTAGTATAAAAAGTAGATTGGGAAACAGCTTTGGATTGGTGGATCTATTGACTTCCTTGATACACTTCATAAAAATAGACAGCTGTTTTTGATACATAAACTACTACCATGTAACTTGTTTAGTCTATTGATTCATGTGCTCTGACAAAGCCCTATATGCCAACTGTTCTGGGACTTACTGAAAAATGAGATGCCATTTCTGTTTGCAGAATAAAGAGTGGATTTAAATGTGCAAAGTTAGTTTCATCTTTTGTTTTATTATAACTGATTTTTCTTTTAACCAAAGTACTTTCTCTAACAAAAATGGTTTCCACTTGGAAAGGAAATGGAAATTGATTCAGCCAATACACTGAATTACTGATTGACTTACTGGAGTAAAATAAAGGAAAACAATTTTTCTAGAGTCCGTGGAACAACAAGTGTCTTTTAATTAAAATAGGTGACCATGACTTTTATCTAGAGACTTAAGTGACAGTTTATTGCCCACAAAAACAAAGCAATGTATTTGTTGCACAAAAAATCCAGTACCAAAAAATTTCATTCCTCTTTACTGGCACAATAAAAGAAAATCACAAGAACCATTAAGACAAAGTATAAGTAATATCCACTTATGTTTTATATGTATTTTATACATATGCAGTATATATTATTATTGACTAGATATGTAATATATTATGTATAATATATAAATATATTTGTTTCATCTATTTATGAAGATTTGGATGTAATTTATCATTATTTTCAAAGCACAAGGCCCTTCATGTGGTTATTAATATATATTTATTGAATTAATGATAGAGTGAATGAAAGGGTTTATCAGGGGATGATGAGGATAGGACACCTGAACAATATCTCAGGCATATGTTATTTGCAAGGATAATATTTACCAAAATATTTATAGCAACACTTTTTTTCTGCCAACAAAGAACTGGAGACAAAATAGACAACCAGCTAGGGAATAACTAAACAAGTTGTGGTACATGGGGGGAAAAGCTACTCAGCAATAAGAAACACTGAATACATAGAAGCATGAAAAGACACAAATGATATGATTAAAAGGGAAGTAGGGAGAACTAGGCAATGAACATATGAAATAACTAACACAATTTAACTGAAACAACAACAAATAAAGAATGGAAACTGTAAAACTGGAACTACCAAAATTTGTCCCAAATAAAAAGATTAAGACATCTCCCCTAACTTCTTTACAGTGGTGCAGGACTGGTATGTGAATCACTATTTGTGTATATCAATTATTTAGATGTGCAGGTTAGTTTTCTTGAATAATTTTACATTTTTATTATATAAGATGGATTTCTAGGAACCATGTAGGAAATATCAGGATATGTAGGTGAGTCAATGATGTAATACAAAAGATATAAATAAAATCAAATGAATTTTTGAACGACTTGGCATATACAAGGTAGGATAAATTTTATAAAATACTTTACATGCATGTTTTAATTTATGCAAAACAGTTACCGTTTGATACATCACTTCCATTTCACAGATGGGGCAAAGGAACCTCACTGAAATGATTTACTTTTAGTCACATCGCTAGCATTGGAGGTGAGACTCAAATTCATCCTGATTTCAACTCCAACATATTTTGTTTCATCATTATACTTCATCTCAAAATCAAATCATAGGATTATTCTGAAACATCTGTCATTTCTTCCCCTTACATATGGAATTATCATTCTCACATTAATCTGATAATTTGATAATCAATAATTTCCTTATTGTCTTTAGAATATCTTCCTGTCCCAGATTTAGAGTATTTCCATGAGTTTCTTACTCCCTGTATAAATAACATCATCATATAAAGACAAACACACACACACACACATACACACACAAACTGAATTGGAAGTGGAGCCACAGGATTAGTACATGTGCCTTGATTAATAATCCTTCAGCAACATCGCTGACGAAGTATTGTTAAGTTTGGGCTTAAAACCTTCCAGTGGTGGGAAATTGACTACTTCTAGAAGTAGGTTATTCTAAATTTAGATAGTTCTAATGGTTATGAAGAGGATTTTTGTTTCCTTGCTTTTGTTTATATTTTTGTTTTTCCTTATATCAAACCAAAACTTGCCTGTCAGAAATTCCACTAAATTACTCTTAACTCTTGCTCTGTTACAAAAATAAATATTAATCTTCTTTTATATATTAGTTCTCCAGATTCATCAATATAGCATCATACTCTCTCTAAGTTTTTACTTATTCAGACTGGATACTTAGTTCCTTTAATTAATCCTCATAATAAAGTTACTTAAGATATTACCTTGGAATAGCTAGGTGTCACAGTATGTGACTGTATGGACTGGAGTTAGAAAGACTTATCTCCCTGAGTTCAAATCTGACTTCAGACCCTTACTAGCTCTGTGACCCTGGAAAAGTCCCATAGCAATGCTTACCTCAGTTTCTTTATTTGTAAAATGAACTAGAGAAGAAAAAGGAAAACTACTATAGTATCTTTACAAAGATAGCCCAAAAAGTGGTCATTAAGAGTTGGGCATGACAGAAATGACGATACATGTTACAGTACTCTTGTCTACTTTGAAGGCTCCCTCTGTTCTTTTACTATTACTAGTACCACTACTACCACCACAACCACTGCTGCTTCTGCTACTACTACTGTCTTCATTTTTGAAGAAAACTATGACATCAGAGAAATGACAATCAACTACTAATACTAGCTAGCATTTTTATAATGCTTACTACATTCCAGCTACTGTGATAAACACTTTACAATAATGATTTCATCCACACAACTCCAGGAGCAACATGTTAGGTGCTTTTATTATCAACATTTTACAACTGAGGCAAAGTGAGGCAAATAGAGACTAAGTGATTTGCACAAAGTCATATAGGTAGTAAGTAACAGAGAACAAATATGAATTCAGGTCTCCTTGTCTCTTTGGCGGGCATGTTGTCAAATGAAAAATCTAATAGAGCACCTAGATCTCAGTATAGTACCTTATATGGAGTAGGATTAGGGGAGTATACAGCAGGGCCACCACTCAGATCCGTGACTGTGGATACTCAAGAAGCCTAAGATCATATTAGCTTCTTTCATCTTCCATGCTACACCCACACTTTATGTAGAAAATGAAATTTGTTAAAAGTACTAAATCTCTTTCACATGAAGTTTTATAAAATTCCTCATTTATCTCCTATTCAATCCCATCACATTAGTTTTGTTATACCACTCCAGATTATAAAGAAGTGTGAGTATCCTCATTGCATCGTTTGTCTTATTTGTAATACTTTTAATTTCATAGATAATAGAGTTAACATCAACAACATTTATATAGCTCTTACTTTGTACAAGGCATGTTCTAAGAGCTTTACAGTTATTATCTAATCTGATCCTCGCAATAACCCTGGAAAGTAGGTCTTATTTTTATTCCCATCTTGGAGATGAAGAAACTAAAACAAAAGATGTTTAATGACTTGCTCAAAGTTGTAAAGGTGGTAAGTGTCTGAGCCCATGTTTGACCTTAGGTACTCCTGAATCCAAGCCCGGCTCTCTATCTACTGGATTTTGTTATTAATAAGAACTCTGAGGAAAAGAAATACCCTCTACCATTTTGTCTTAGGCATTTTTCTATAATATATAGCCCTTCCTCATTTTGATCACCTTAACAATTTATAAACATATCATTTATGCTTAAGATACATACATATATATATATGTGTGTGTGTGTGTGTGTGTGTGTGTGTGTGTGTGTGTGTGTGTGTATCCTAAGCTTAACTGTTTTAAATGATTAATAAATTTAAATACATCGATTTAGAGTCAACCAAACTTAACTGTTTAACTACTGTTGGAAAAATTGAAAAATCAAATAAGACATAGTTCTTGTCCTCTTAAGGATCACCCTTTTACCGGGTACATTCAACAATTATGAAAGGAAATCATAATAAATGCACAAGGGACACAGTTATCATTCCATGGGAAGATCAGGTAAAGAAAGATATCTTGAATATTAACTATAACTCCAATTATTGAAGCTAATGATTCATAGCTTTGGAATTCCTGAATTACATCAACAAAATTTATTCTCACCTTTGCAAAACCCTTTATGATTTATAGACTTTTGTGATTTATGTTTCCCTTCTACCCTGCAGGCTTTTTAAAAATGCATTTGACATTCCAATTTATGTTCTTTTTCCTTGGTTGTGATATTTCCAAAACAGAATTTAAAAAAAAAAGTACTCTATACTCAATCTCAATTCTTTCTATTGCTTGATCACATCAGTTACTCTACTCTTCATTTTCCTCAAACTCTTCATTTTATATTAAGTTTATTTTTCAATATTTTATTTTAATTTTTCAAATAGCATGTAAATAAATTTTACATTCATTCTTTAATATTTTGAGTTCCAAATTCTCTCTATCCATCTTTCTTCTTCCTTTGGAATGAGAAGATAAGCAATTCAATACAGGTTGTATACCTACAGTCATGAGAAATATATTTCCATATTAGTCCTGTTGTGAAAGAAAATACAATCCTCCTTTCCCCATCAAAAAAGAAAGAAAGTTATTTTTAAGTTTTGATATGAACTGAGAGTATCTCAGTTCTTTTCCTGGCATTTTTACCATAAGTTCTTCATAACTGTCTTAAATCATTTTGTTTGTTTCTGAGGATAGCTAAATCATTTACAATTCATAATCATACAATAAAGCTATTACTGTGCACAATTTTATTCTAGTTCTGTTCACTTAACTTTGTATGAGTTCATATCGATTTTTTTCTGACACCATCCTGATATGATTTCTAATAGCACAATGGTATTCAATTGCAATTATATACCACAGCTTCTTTAGTCATTCCTCTATTGATGGACATCCTGTCAGTTTCCAATTCTAGATCACCGCATGAAGAGGTGTTTTAAATGTTTTTGTCCATGTGGCTGAGCCTACTATGGTAACTTCTAGGGCAACTCTGGGTGAAAAGACAACTTTCAGCAGCCAGACAATGAGATGGACATTCAATGAAATAGGGGACTTTAAGACATTCCAGATGAAAATACCAGAGTTAAACAGAAAATTTGATCTCCAAATACAAGATCCAACAGGGGTATAAAAAGATAAAGAGGAAAGAAAAATAAAACATGTAATTCAAGAAGGGCAATCTATTTATATCACTACATGGGAAGATCGAAATTGAATGAGAATTCTGGAAATTGCTATATTGGCCAGTGATTTAGTCCCTGAGTCCTGTTCCAGGTTTGTCGGGGCCGGGTCTGTGCTGGTGTGTTTTGCATTAGACTGTGCTTCTCCTCAGACTGGTGCAAGAGACCTTTCCTGTTGATCTTCTAGGTTGTCTTGGGCTAAAAATGTCTTTTATTCTGTCAATTTAGTGGTTATGCTGCTCTAGAATTTTAGAGTCATTTTATAGATACTTAAGGATTGGAGGGAGAGCCCAAGCAATTCCCTGTTTTTATTCCACCATTGTGGCACCACCCTCTATAGTTACATATTTTTTAAATGTTATAAACCACTATTGATTAGAGAAAGGCAAATTTAAAAAAAAAACTCTGTTCAATCATATCATACCTATCAGATTGCAAATATTACAAAAAGTAAAGAAAATGATGAATGCTGGCAGGGATGTGGGGATATTGGGACACTAATGTACATTTGGTCAAATTCTGAACTGATTCAATCATTCTGGACAGCAGTTTGGAATTCTGCCTACAGGACAATATAACTGCACATGCTCTTTGATTCAGCAACAGCATTAACAGGTCTGTATCCAAAAGCAAATAAAAAATAAAAGAAACCTTTGAAAAAGACCTATATGTCCAGAAATATTTATAGCAGTTCTTTTAGTATGGTGGCAAAGAATTTGAAATTTAGGACATCCTCATCAATTGGGTAAGACCTTAAGAAGATATCATGCATGATTGCAATAGAATAGTATTGTGCCAAAGGAAATCATGAGCAAAATGCTTTCAAAAAACCTGGAAATACTTGTATAAACTGATGCAAAGTATAGTGAGCAGAAATAGTAGATCACGGTACACAGTAATATATTATTATATGTTGATTAACTGTGAATGATTTAACTACTCCCAGCAATACATAGATCCATGACAATTCTGAAGGCTGTAAAATGAAACATCTTATTGAACCCCGAAGAAACAGCTGGTAGAATCTAAATGCATATCAAAGCATAGTGTTTTCCCTTTTTTCTTGATATTTTCTTTAGTTTCTATATCACAACTAATGTGGCTAATGTGGCAATATGTTTTGCATGACTGAACATGTATAACCTTTATCAAGTTACTTAATGGGGGAGGGCAAGGAGAGAGTGAGAGAATTTGAAACTCCAATTGCAAATATAAATGATTGTTTTCGAAAGGATAATGGGAAAAATAAAACTTTAAAATGTAAAAGATGACAATAATAAAATGGAAATCTTTCATTTAAAAATAATCTTAATTTTTAAAAATATATTTCAAAATCATATAAGATTAGGATATTCTTCTATTGGTCTAATAAGAGAAATAAAAACAGTTCATTATTTTCATTTCATTTACATATGATATTTTGATTTTGTATGTATGAACATATACTATACAATATGTGTGTATTATATATAATATGTATTTTATGTAAAATGAACATACTAAAACCATGTATTTATTGAGATTACATTGCTTCAGTTTTATATATGTGTTTATAACATTATGTATTAAACCTACTATAATAAAAATTGAGTTTGTATAGCACGTCACATATGATACATACATGCATGTGTATATATGCATATATGTTTTATGCATCTACATATACATTTATACATCCTATCATTGGGTATCTCAAAGGTATATTTATGAAAAATACATTGCAAAGAAGAAAAGTACTTGTATTGTCTAGCTTAGTAGCTGAAAAATCCCTTACATCTAGAAGCTTTCTTGGAAAAGAAGTTAGCACTTCCGTTAATAGCTCTCAAATTACTGGGCCTTTGATGAATCAAATGGGACACTGAATTCCTATGCCAATTGTTCTTTCAGTTGGCTTCTGCTAGGAGGTATTTCAATGTGGAAATTGCTATTAAGAGCTCTCATCTCTCTCACCATACAAAAGGCATTCTTAAGGGAATAGAGAAACTATGTGCCAGTGGAACTTGTCAAGATGCTGTATTATTTAATGACTTTTGTAAATCATAAGGAAGGAAATAGAGGAGAAATAACTAAGATTTATATTTATTCTTCGATCCATATTTCTTCTAGTATGTGTCAGCATGAATATCCTGCAAATAACCTGCATTCACATACTGCTTTGCCATTTACAAAGTGCTTTCCACTATATTAGGTCTACATTCATAGTGCTTCAAAACCATCAATAGGTCACTGAAATGCTCTGAGCAACATGTGTAAAGTCTATTTAAATTATTATTTTCAAGGTTCTGACAGCGATAATTAGTAATAAACTTCTTTATGGAGGGAGAAACGGAAGTACAGAGAGGTTAAGTGATTTGCTGATTGCCTTGGAGGCCTCAGAAATAGAGAAAGTATTAGACCTCAAGAGTCCCTAGAGTTACCAACCCATTAAGCCACACAAGGTTTCAAATGAAAAATATATAAATATAAATACACACACACACAATCTAATTTCACTGCTGCCTAATGGTTTTGCAACATGTGTGTGGATGTACTGCAGTTATTATTGAACTTTTTTTTTAACAGAAGATAGGGAAGAGAGAAAGTGTGAAAGAAGACAAAATAATTAGCTCATTAAGTCTCACTTAGGAATCTGCCAAAATATAAATCCAAAAATGAGTTATATCAATAAAAAATCCTTTACAATAAAAGCTATTTCTTTCAGCCTCCACAAAAATATGAGGCAAATTTTTAGAACATATATTATATAGCAGACCACATTTTTACAATAACACGTGACTGAAGAGTACAGAAAATATATTTGCATAGTATTTATTGTTTATTGACCATAAATATATAATTGTTTCTTAGAGCAAAACGCAACTTTAAAAAGTGTTATATATTAAGGCACCTTCAATGAAATATTAAAATCCTACAAGATTCCGTTACTGACACAATAACAGAGATATATTTGTTTTATTATCTATTAATTATTAGCATTAAGAGAGGTATACAATGAAATGTGTGATCAATAAGGTTCTTAGCACTATCATAAAACTAGTCTAGCACAAAGTCAAAATAGAACAGGAAATCCCTTTAGAAGATAAGTTCCCCCAGCTATTCTTCCTTGAAAATTATATTGTGTTAATTTTTTCAAGTCCTATATTATAATAAAGCCTTCTAAAAATCACTATCACTAAAAATAATTTGGTCTAATTCTCAACATAAGAATACTCAAGTAGAGAAAGGGGAAAAAAGTCTTACTGCCCAGACTATGATGTATCTTCAGTTTGTCCATCAGCAAATTCATCTTAGATAGAATCTACAGATGAATTAGAGAATACAGATGAATTAGAGAATGAAATTGGAAGAGTGTATGTGTTTTAAAAATTGTGGAAGGCAAGAGCCCTTGGAGAAGCTGTGTAGTAGTAAATCATGGACCAGTAAGTCACCTTAAAGGAACTGGAAGATCTACAGAGTGTGCAGATAAACTATAACACATTACAAACTATGACAAATTAGTGGAAAGAAAGAGTAGTAGATTTTGAGTTAAAGAACTTGAGGTTAAATCACAGTTTTGATAATTAACTGTTAGACACTGTGAAATTCATTTACCTACTCTTGGACACTTAGTTTGTAATGAAGCCTCTAGACTCCATTATCAGAATAATGTTTCAAAATAATTGAAGGAAATGTTATATTTCAGCTAGTGTTGGACAATAAGGATGCATTATTTCTAATCTAAGTTCACAGATTCCAGGTTAAGATCTCCTCTTTTAGAGTACATAAATTTTTATAGCACAAATAGCATTGGCATCAAATATTGGCTTCACCAGTTACAATGCATGCAGTTCTGAGTTAATTACTTCATCTCTCTAGACCTCAATGTTCTCTTGTGTGAAATGAGGGGTTTAACTGGAAAATTTCAAAGATCCCCTTCCAATCCAAAATCCAATGATTACATGGGCAGATATGATCAAAATAATATTGAACAGGAAAAAGATTTAATTAAATAATAAGACCTAATTACATAATTAAGCACATTAAAATTGTTTTCAGCAACACTTTCAAAAGAGCCAGTTTTATAAGATGGTTTTCCTTCTATTAATACATGTGTCCACTGTTTTCACTTTCTACATTGAAAAAGTTATCCCATCAAAATCTGCTCAATTGAAATGTCTCCAAGCATATGTTGGAAGCACTTATAAAGGAGAAAGGGAGGGAACTAAAAAGGGAGAAAGAAAACAAAGAGACAAAGAGAGAGAAAATTAGAAAAAAAAAGGAGGGAGAAAGAAAGAGAGGAAGGTAAGGGAGAAAGAAAAAGAGATGGGTGGAGCGAAAGAGAGAGAATGAAAGATGAGATAAAAAGGCAGGGAAGAGGGAGGGAGAGAGAAGAGAAAGAAAATCCTTTTATAATGCTTGTCAAATGGGGAAAAATGTATTCATTGACCCAAATTATGAAGTTTTCTGAAGATGGACTCAAACAAGCAACTAAATCTACTTTATTTATACTTTGATATGTTTTATAGATTAGAGTTTACTTAGCCCATTTTAATGACTTCTCCCCCCAAGTAAAATATGATTGAGTGAGAAATAGGAATGATGCTGTTGTGAAGCTCTTTCTTCGTAATCGTTACTGTAAAATCTATGAACTTCTTCCAGTTCTCACTGGTCACATGAGAACAGCAGGATTAAGCATTTTCATAAACTGTGCTTCTATAAACAATTGCAGCATGATTATGAACTTATGATGGAGCCTGTCATAAGAATACAGGGTGCTTCCTGATCCAGGCTACAGGTACTCATGCAATGGTTATGCCTTTCTGAGGTCAATACCATTTTGCATCCAATTATCTCTCAGATGATAACAATCTATCTTAATATTTGCTCTTTCTCCAAGAGACAACTCATTAACCATAACTATTTGCTCTACATTTGTGGTTTTGAAGTGCAGTCTGTTACTAGAAAAATGATATATCAGATTATGTATTCTTGTTGATATTCTCATTGAATATAGAAGAGATATGAAGAGCCCAACACAGCAGCGGGATGGACATGAATGCCATTAAGGATAAGAAAGATCAAGAAGTAATTACAATTAATTTGTTTCAGAACAAAACAGATTTGTTGTGAAGGAAGAGAAGAGAGTTGAATATATTACTTTGCTTTAACAAGAATTATCGTAAATATGTCAAGGCAAATTTTTGGTGAGGTAGACAATTTGACAATTTAGTCATCTCAGAAATGAGTGAAGGATAGTGAAAACAAGCAACTAGAGCTGGATGTGTTAGAGGACTGAATTTTTCACTTTTATTAAATTTCAAAAATCATTAGCTAAATGCAGATGGTTTAGAAACCATAGTTCCTGGTCATCGGGCAGTCACTACCCAAAGGTACTATAGCTTAAAAAACTTAATATGTAAATATTTTTTCCACCAAGTAAATGTCAGCCTCTGACAGACAATCTTCAAGAAATATCATTGCACAATGATAATGATCCCCTTTCAATGGAAAACATCCCAAGTGATTATTTAGCCATACTTTCCATTCCACTTCTGAAAGACTAAATTTAGCATGTGAGTTCCTGAAGGAAAGAAGGCAACTTTGTTTTCGTTTTATCTTCCTTTGTATCCTTAGTGCTTAGTGAAGTACCGGACTCGGTGTAAGCACTTAATGAATGCCTTTTGACTGGATATGACCTCCACAGTTAACAAACTCCTCTTCCATCTTAGAGCTCTTGTTCTCACATTTTTCTACAGTCTTATGCTCACTGAACCTAGTTCTTCCTGAATACAACATATAAGTGTCCTTTTAAAACCTGTTTGCATATTTTCTTAGATCCCATATTCTGCAATAAACCTTGTCCTCCTAACAGTACCTTTCTTTCTCATATTACCTCCTATGTACTCTGCCATATATCTTGTACCTTTTATCTTCTTCATTAAAACACAAGTTCTTTGAGAGCAAGTAATAGTTTTACTTCTTTTTGTAACCACGGACTATAGCAGAGTTCTTGGCCTAAAGGAAAAGCTTAATAAGGTGTTAGAATTATTATACTCCTTGTTTACACTACTACGTCTGCATCTACAATCATTATTCAGAAACAACTGCATGAAAAATTATCTTATTCTACTCACAACCAGTTGCTTTCACCTGACTCCCCAAATCCCTCTTTCTCTTTTCTGTAAGTTTAGTCCCTATCTTCTGTTCCACTCAAATTCCTGCAATCTTTGAATATCCTGTCTTCTCATTTCTTCAACTACCTTCTTTCCAGTCTTATTTGGACCATACATAGACATTGTTAAACATCCTTGCCTCTAACTCAGTTTACACACGACATCAAAATTATTAGTTATGTTTGATTAAAATTTAATCTTGGTGGTGTCAATAAACAGGCTAGACGATGGGATGATAGAGACAGAAGGAAACATATGTCTGGGTTTTCCTTTTCTCAAAAAAAAATAGAAAATAGGAGATGATACTAATGGTGTGATGATGATGATGATGCCACTTAAACATATTTTAGAAGTACAGGTGAATTCGTGGACAGTAATAGAAATGCAAAGATAACGAAAACAACATCAAATAAAATATTAATACACAAAAAAATAAAAAAGTTCTGGATACTCAAAAGTATTATTTTGTCACTACTCTTAAATTACATATGAAACAAAAACTGAAGTATGTAGCAGGAGATCACAGTTTTACACAAAATCCTTTGTTGTTACTGTCTATATACTGGGATGTTCATATTATTGGTTATTCTTTAGTTCATAATTTTATAAAAATGAGTGGGAGAAAACAAATAGATGACTAATATTTTGTACTCTATCAGTACAATCTCTAGTTCAGTTTGCTGGTGATAGTGTTGTGAGGGAGAATATTGTATAGTAGATGGATTATTGAGAGTGCCCTGTGGTGTAAAAATCAAAACACATAAATAAAACACTTTTCCTAAAGAAGCTACTCTATCACCACAACCCACAAACTCTTCTGAACCAGTTGCCCCTAATTACTTAATGCTGAATCTATGTGTCTCTCATAAACCTTACATGACAAGGTGATAACAATAGGATTTAGCATTTTCATAAACCTTGCTGTTATATGCCATCTTAGCTGCACTGTGAACAGGTATATGAACCTGAAATAATAGTCACAGGAGGCTGCTTGAGCTTGTGGTCAGGTGTGGGTACAATGGTCACAGCTTTCAGAGGGCAGCACCAACTTGCATCCAATTAGCTCAGAAATGATGAAAATGTATTCCAATTCTTGCCCTCTATTCGAGATAGCTGGCTATGCAGTAATTCATTAAATGAGGTCATTTCCTCTACACTCTGACCTTAACCTCCTCTCACTCTCCTTCTTCCCCTCCCCCAGACCCAACAGAGATACACATCCTCAGGTGAGGCAAGTGGGAATTTTTGATTATGGTCATAAATGGAAATATTCTTAAGATATTATGTCATAGTCTAGTCAAGTGCCTTATTTTATAGATGATGACATGAAATCTCAAAGAAGTCAAGTGATCTCACTACTACCTCTGTGACATTTTCATGACTTCAACAGATCATATGTAACTTTTGGATCAGTGGTATCAAACTATCTCTGTCTCAATGTCTTGTTTGCTACAGTTGCTCCACACTTGTTTGGCTCTTGACCCTGTGTTTCATACATCCTGCTTCTGTGAACCTGGTTGCCTCATCCCTTTGCTCACTTCTCACATGCCTGGTATTTCAGATTCATTAACAATATCTGAACTTTGGTACCTACATTATCAATAATTTAAATGTATAACACATCATCAGGTACGCAGCTAAATTAAAAAATAAGTAAAAAGTTTTATTAAACTAATCACAAATTCTGTATCCAAATGTGTGTCCCCTCCAACCTCCCCCCCCCCCCCACACACACTCCTTTCAAAGTAGATATCTTGGTAAAATAGGCACTAATTAAAGTCTTACTATCATTTGGAAACTTCTCATTAGTGAATGTCCCCAAGGGAGTTTTGCAATCCCACAGTAGTACACAATCTTTGCCCTTCAGAATGAGTTTTTTGTTTAGAAATGACCAAAATGTCATGCGAACTTCAACAGATGGAATAAGGTTGGGTAATCAAAATATTGACTTTAAAATTTAGGACTAAAGTAATGAGACTGTTTTTTGGGGTGTCTCTAAAATAGTTCCCAAGAAAACAATCCAAAAGATTCTTAACCATTCCAGAAGCATTTTAAAATGTGGTTACCAAACTGGTAATCATTGGGATGTCTATGTGCTGATGGGTGTGTTCATTTTTCAAAGAATAGTCTTGTGATTTTATACTTCTAACATCACATACTCACCCACTGTGTGAGGTTATTGGCAAGCATAATTAATGGTGGTAAAACATCATGTGATATCCCAAGCCAACATACTTTTTCAAGATACAAAGCTTTTGCTGCCTACTCAATTTTGGAAGCAGCCTTTGTAAGAAATCAATCTTATGAAGGGAATGTGACATTTCAGACTAAGGCATTATGGTAGATTTCCTTTGTTGTTTTGCGGTTTCTTTCTTTGCAAATTTAAAATTGGATAATGGTTTTGTGCTTGTAGGGAATTTTATATATTTTGCCATGCACAGATGTGTCTATGTCTGTTTCTGTGTTCAGTGAGACATCAAACTGTTTAACGAAATGAGCCATTTCCAACTTTGGATCAATAAACTACAAAGCAGCATTCAATATTTTTTATTAGGATTTCTAAATGGTGTAGACATTTGAAATGTAATTAAGATTCCAATGCTATTAGGAAGCCATGTTATTTTTTCTCTTTCTTTCTTCCCCCTTTTCTCTTCTTTCTTTCTTTCTCTTTATTCCTTCCTTTCTCTTACTATGATTATTATTTACACTGTTGCAACATGCTTAATTATTATAAAGAAAACAACAGAAAAGTATATTATTTTCATTCCTCTCCAGGCTACCATGCCTACTCATTTCTTTGTGATTTCTTAAAATTAAATTTATTTATTTTTGATTTTCAACATTTGCTTCCGTAAGATTTTGAGTTACAAATTTTCTCCTAATCTCTTCCCAAACCCCACCCAAGATGATATGTAATTTGATATAGGATCTACATACACATTCATATGAAACCCATTTTTACATTAGTCATGCTGTAAATTAGAATTAGAAATAATGTGAGAAACCAGGGAAGAGAGAGAGAGAAAGAGAGAGAGAGAGAGAGAGAGAGAGAGAGAGAGAGAGAGAGAGAGAGAGAGAGAGAGTAATTAGACTGTAATTAGTGCCTATTTTACCAGGAAGTCTGTATTCAGACTTCATAGTTCTTTTCCTGGATGTGGACAATATTTTCAATCATAAATCTTTTGGAGTTATCTTAGATCCTTGCATTGCTCAGAAGAGCTAAGTCAATCAAAATCAGTCATCTAACATCGTGGCTCTTACTAATGTACTTGTGACTATATACTATGTTCTGGTTCTGCTCACTTAATTCAGCATCACTTCATTTAAGTCTTTCCAGGCTTTGCTGAAGTCTTCCTGCTCATGATTTCTTATAGCACAATATTATTCCATTATATTCATGTACCACAACATGTTTGGCCATTCCTCAGTTGATGGACATCCCTTTAATTTCCAATTCTTTGCCACCACAAAGAGGACTGCCTAGAAATATTTCTGTATACATGCATCCTTTTCCCATTATTGTAATCTCTTTGGAATACAGACATAAAAATTGTATTGCTGGGTCAAAGGGTATGCACAGTTTCATGGTCCTTTGAGCATAATTACAAATTATTCTCCAGAATGGTTGGATCAGTTCACAACTCCACCAACAATGCATAAATATTCCACTTTTCCCACATCTCCAGAATTTATCATTTTCCTATTTTGTCATGCTAGCTGATCAGATAGGTGTGATGTGATAGGTCAGAATTGTTTTGATTTGCATTTCTCTAATCAATAGTGATTTAGAGTATTTTTTTTCATATGACTACAGATAGCTTTAATTTCTTCTCCTCAAAACTGCATGTTCATGTATTTTGACCATTTGTCAATTGGGAAATGACTTGTATTCTTATAAATTTCAATCACTTCTCTATATATTTTAGAAATGAGGAGTTTATCAGATATACTGGTTGGGAAAATTCTTTCCCAGTTATCTGCTTCCTTTTCATTGGGTTGGTTTGTGCCAAAGCTTTTCATTTTAATGTAATCAAAATTACCTATTTTGAATTTCATAATGTTCTCTATCTCTCATTTGGTAATAGATTCTTTCATTCACCATAAATCTGACAGGCAAATTATTTTTTCTTTGCTTTCCCAGTTTTTTTATAGTATCAGTTGTTATAGCTAAATGGTATACACATTTTGACTTTATTTTGATATACAGTAGAAAATGTTGTTTTATGCCTAGTTTCTGCCATACTATTTTCCAGTATTCACAGCAGTATTTTTTTTCAAATGAATAGTGAGTTCTTATCCCAGAAACTAGAATCTTTAGGTTTATTAAACAATAGATTACTATAGTCATTGTTTACTATTTCTTGTGTACCTAACATATTTCACTATTAACCACTCTATTTCTTCACCAGTATTAAATAATTTTAATGATTATTGAATATAATTTTAGGTCTGGTATGGCTAGGTCACCTTCCCTTGCTTTTTTATTCATTTATTTCCTTGATGTTATGGAATTGCTCCAGATTTTTTTTCCAGATTAATTTTTTAAATTATTTTTCTAGTTCGATAAAAAATTTTTTTTGGTGGTTTCACTGGGATGGCACTGAATGTGTAAATTAATTTAGACCGAATGCTTATTTTCATCATATTAGTTCCACCCACCCATAAGCAACTCATGTTTTCTTCTCTAATTATTTAGATTGGACTTTATTTGTGTGAAAATTGTTCTGTAATTTTTTTCGTATAGTTCCTTGGTTTGTTTTGGCAGGTAGACTCCCAAATACTTTATAATGTCTATGGTAACTTCAAATGGAATTCGTCTTCCTATCTATAGATGGAAATACATAATTTTAAATAAATGATCTAAATGCGACAAAGGTTGAGATAAGGAACTAAGGATTATGAGTGCTTAAGTAACTCAAATGATTGATTCATTTCACTAATTATCTATTTATTAAATATTCTAGTGTACATCACTATAGCCTCTATTTTAATATGCCTGGAAAATTAGTCACTTCATCTGCAACCCATATATAGAATTATGAATTCAGTCCTGGGTCAAAGCTATTTTATTCTTTGTTTATACACACACACACACACATACACACACACTTATCTATCTATATCTATCTATATATACAATGTTAGTGTTTAGTTAGTGAATCTTTTGAAAAATCTGTGACATAACAGATTCAATGACTCACTGATCCTCAATTTCTGGCTTGCTTTCATCCCCTGTTCATCAAGAAGAAGCACATTTGACCAAAGGTTGTGAGACCATGTTACAAATCCTGGTTAGGACAAAGAATATCAATTTGATCTCAAGCAAGTCCTTATTTTTCCTGGGCCTATTCTCTCTTCTATAAAATGAAGGTATTTGTTACTAACTATTCCACAAGCCTTATTGAAAGAAAAGTTCTAAAAAGCACATTATAAATTTTGAGTTCTTGTAATCATCATCATCACCATCATCACCATCATCACCATCATCACCATCACCATCATCACCATCATCACCATCATCACCATCATCACCATCATCATCATCATCACCATCATCACCATCACCATCATCACCATCATCATCATCATCATCATCATCATCATCATCACCATCATCACCATCATCATCACCATCATCATCATCATCACCATCATCATCCTCACCACCATCATCACCATCATCATCATCACTATCACCATCATGACCATAATCATCACCATCATCACCATCATCATCATCATCATCACCATCATCATCATCATCACCATCATCACCATCATCATTATCATCATCATCACCATCATCACCATCATGACCATCACCATCATCATCATCATCATCACCATCACCATCATCATCATCATCACATCATCATCATCATCACCATCATCACCATCATCATCATCGTCGTCATCATCATCATCATCACATCATCATCATCACCATCATCATCACCATCATCACATCACCATCATCACCATCATCATCACATCATCATCATCACCATCACCACCATCATCACCATCATCACCACCATCATCACCATCATCACCACCATCATCATCATCATCATCACTATCATCATCATCACCATCATCACCATCACCATCATCACCATCACCATCATCACCATCACCATCATCACCATTATCATCACCATCATCACCATCACCATCATCATCACATCATCATCATCATCACCATCATCATCATCATCATCATCATCGTCGTCGTCATCATCATCATCATTACATCATCATCATCACCGTCATCACCATCATCATCACATCATCATCATCATCACATCACCATCATCACCATCATCATCACCATCATCACCATCATCATCACCACCATCATCACCATCATCATCATCACTCAGTTCTCTCAAAAGCTTAAACTCTTCTGGTAGGTGGCACAGTGGACAAAAAGTCAGGAAGACCTGAGTTCAAACAGCCTCAGACACTTAATATTATTTCTTCAATTGTAAAATGAGAATAATAGTGGCACTTATTTTCCAGGATTATAGTGAGAATTAAATGAGATATGTATAAAAATAATTTAGCACAGTTACTAGTAAATATTAGGCACTATAAATGCTATTATTGTTGTTTTATTATTGTTGTTATTATTTTTATTGCATTTCTTAAGCTGTTCCCAGGCTTACTTCCTCATTCTAGGTACTCTTGTCCTGAAATTTCTCTGAACCATGTTTCTTTTTCTTTTTTTTTTTTAAACTTACTGGTAAATTGGTAAATGTCCAGGAAATAAAGTGAATTATCAGTTATGTGGGACTGAATACCAAGGGCTAGTTAAGTAAAAAGTCTAGGTAAAGCTATAAATTAAAATTTAGCTTATAGTAATGTCAAATAGTGACTGTTCAAAGTGATATTTGGAGTAATTTCAAAGCCTAAATTTGTGCCAATATTTACCCGTAAATGATTGCTAAATTTTATGACATCAATCTGCCCTCAATTACTACATTTTAGATAATTAAAGCTTCAAATAGTGCAAGTTTGAATATGTGAGATCAAGGGAATTCATTTTTCACACTAAATGATATCTAGGTATAGTCCTAGGGTGTCTTATTCCTTGAAAAATTTACCTTCATTAATTAAAATCATGTATAAAAATATACTACTGAGCCAGGAAAAGGGAAGGAAAGTTATTGATAGAAACAGATGTTGATGTACAATGGACTCATCAAATAATTTAATTTTTTGAAAGGCATCATAAAAGAATGAGAGACAAATAAGGGAGAAATGCAACAGGATGACACTATAGCGTACATGATCCTGTCAGATTAGCATCAGGAACACTAACATTTAAAATGAGGGTAGGATAGCAAATAATTCAGAGGACAACAAAAAGAGAATATTAAGCTATGCTGAAAAATAAAAATCAAATAACCTATATATTACGGATGTGTTGGTGAATATGCTGCTCATAAATGAAATAGATAAAACTAGAACTACTCCAAACTCCTTTGCTTTTTTATTTTCCCTTCCAAAACAAATAGTCTTTGAACTGAAGTGGATAGAATAAATATTGCTGATAAGAATTAGAAGCTAAAGGTAAGTAGAAATATACACAATAAGAAAAACTTTCTTTGACATTGATGAGTACAAGTCACCTGGCATTCAAAGATAATGGTATGTATGTTTTTAGTCAATTTCAATGAATTTTTGAAAGATTGTTAGATATTTTATCTTAATTTCAGGATTAAATAAGAGCTTATGCTTAAAATAAGACAGAAACTGCTATCATTGAATTCATTGCACAATTGCTGAAATTCAATCTAGACTTCTATTGTTATCATGTTTAATTCTGGGCTAAGCAGCTAGGCTAATCCAAGACAGGTGCACTAACTCAGTATACTACCTAACCGGCTGTATGTCATAATGCAAGCAAGATGCATTTTTCATGCACCAAAAATAAGTGTTGAGATTCTAAGGCTTATTTCTTTGGAAAACCTGGGTTTTATTCTAGAGGCACCAGGGAATTTTTGTACTAAGTGCAAAAGTCCAATGTCGTTTGTAAACAGGAATTTCAATAGTAACTCGTCATCCATAAGAAATATTTCAGCTACTTCCTAACTCAGATAATAAGTTAAAAGGAATTTCATATTGATTCACCTTTTCCCTTTAAAGTCATAACATCAAGGAAAAAAACATATAGAATGTGTGATTACTCTTTAGACAATAGAAAAAATGTTTAAGAATATGGAAATCAAATCTTTAAAAACTAGACTCTTGTCCAGAAATAGAAAGATGAATACTATATAAAAATGTGATCAATGCTCCAACTTGTTCAATGTTCCCTTTTTAAGAATTGTAGACATTTTGGAAGTCAGCCCTTTGGAATAGGCAGTTATAATCTCTCCAAGCAGTGTTTAACAGTGGTAATGGAACTCCCTGGACAAAAAGGATTAATACAACATTCAATTTCAGCTGCAGCTATTTTCCTTTGGGTCAGATTCTAATCTTAGATGGGAAGCTGTTCTTGCACCCCCTGCTGTGCTTGCATGATTCTAGCCCTGTATAATGAAATATGGCCCCCAACTAGGCATGCTAATGAAGTCTTGTCCCACATAGGAGTGAAAAATTAATTTTCATCTCCTTGCAGACAGCAGTTTCTGTTTATTTTGTTGCATATGTGTCTGTTGGATATCTTGGTTCAGTTATTTGCCATGACTTGGAAAAAAAAAAGCTATTTTATCAAAAGGATCTTTGATTCACCTTGATCCATCTTTCCTTTCCCCAATTCAGTCTTTGTTGGTTGTTATATCAACTCTAATATCTTGCCTAGGCTCTATGTTAAAATGCAATTTTGCTAATGGACACATTCTTGATTTTCAAATCAAATCAGAGTGATTCATCAAGTAAAACATTGGATAAAAGCACAAAGGATATCTTTTAAAAACCCATAGATTCATGTCTCCCCTATCATTTCTGGAAGTTTTATTTCAAAATAGTAATTTTTATATTGCTATATTTCCCTTAAGCCTAGGGTATATAGAAAAAAAATGAAATATGCATAGCTGTATTAACACAACTACATTGATAGTGCTTAGTTCGTACAGTGCATGGAACATAGTAGACTCATAATATAATTTTACTGATTGATTGACTAACGTGACCAATATTTATGAAATAACTGTTTTGTGCAATTTACAATTCCAGGTAGGACATTTTAAATAAATGCTAACAAAGCAAAGACTGAATTTTTGCTCAGAGGATATATTCATCTCTGTCACAGCAGTAAATCTATCATGAAGTATAATTGTTTGGAGACATATTTTGGCTTTTATTCTTCACAGAGTTACATGTCTGGAATATGGATAATATTTTGAATTCATATTTGTGAGAATGTCATCTTATATTTGCTTATGTATTACTTTAATGAACTTGTTAAATAATGTACTGAAATACTGAAACTTGATACAATCACCATGTAAAAATCAAAGAAGAGAGCTAAAGGGAATTCAGAAGGACACACAGACAAGCAGGGAAAGGTTGGTAAGAGCACATTAAGTTTAGTACACACTTATTTGGAAGTTATTAACTTTATTTGAATATAATTGGGCAAAATATAGTTATATAATTGCTTTAATTTAATTTTCATTAGTGGCATATTCACCCTTTTCATTTTTAATACTAGTAATTTGATTTTTTTCTCTCTTTTTCAAATGAAATTAACCAACCATTTATCTATTTTATTGTTTTGTTGTTCCTTAGAGCACCCATTCCTGGGTTTACTAATACAAATTATTAGGTTAATGCTTTTACACTTATTTTTATTAATCTCATCTTTGATTTTTTGAGTTTAATTGGAGTTATAAAATTTTTCTAGTTTTTTTAAAATTAATGATCTTTAATAAACTTCTCTTTTTCTGATCTTTGTATATAGATTTTCAGTGAAGAAGACTTCATCAGTCAATCACCTAATCAACAAGCATTATTTTAGCACCTCTATGTGATAGACACTGGGGGTGAAAATATGAAGAATGATCAAACTTAAACCCTACATCAGATGCTTACTAACTTGTGATGCCTGTCGATTCATTTGGTTTGTTAAGTCTCAGTGTCCTTATCTGCAAAGCTGGAGTAACAACAGCATCTAACTTCCACAGCTGATGTAAGACATTGAAGAAATATTATGTGTAAAGCACTTTTCAAACTTTAAACATTCTAAAAATGTTATTTAATATTTCTCATTATTAACAATAAATTAGTAATTGCCCATGATAATTAGTACAATAATAAATTTATCACTTAACAAATTTATAATAAAACAAAAGCAATAATGATGGCAATGCTAATAGTATTTAAGACTTTAAAAATCAGAAAAGAAAAGCCTCTGTAATAGATTTATATTCTAATGACCTTGTTTTGATTACTCACATTATTGCATTCTATCTTGAGCAAGTTAATTGACTTCTTGCGCTTCAGTTTTCTTATATGTAATTCAAGGAGTTTGGACTAAGTAGTCTGCAGAGGCAGTGGTTAGAACACTTGACTTTTAATCAGAAAGATCTGGGTTCAAATCTCATCTCAGACACTTACTAACTGTGTGATTCCAGCTAAACCAACTAATGTCTCTGGGCTTCATTTTCTTCGTATATAAGGGGGTTGGACTTAGTGGCTACTAAGATGTCTTTTAGTTCTAAATCTATGATCCTAAGATATATTCACCTTCTTAAGTCTAATAAAGTTTTCATCACATAATAAATATTATGAAGATGCAAGATGTCCTTCAGTAATCCATCAACAGATATGATATCGTAAAATCTTGGTAAGGATTGTAGGGAGTCATCTAATTCAACTGACTCATTTCATAGATGAACTGTGGTGAAAAGATGCTAGCCAACTGCTCAGAATTTCACAGAAATTAAGTACTGGAGCCAAAATTGTACTCCTCTTCTTTAAAACTCATTACATCCTACTGCCTCTCATGATCTTTACTTCTAATCCTTATCATGTCACAAAGATCTTCATTTGCACCATAGGTTATTTCACTTAAGTTTCCACAATAACAATATAAAGTGTCTCAACTGGATAATTCCAAAGATATTTTCTAGCATTTAAAATTCATATGGCTGTAAGAACTTCACAATAACTAAATATGTTCCGATGATTTTTTATAGGAAGAGAAGCAGATATGAGGAAGGTTAAGTGATATGCCTGTGACTATGCAGAAACTTAGTACCAGAGCTTGGACATAGAATTTAGATCCTTTGAACCCAGCATTTTCTCTCTTTTTTTGGCTGGGGGGGGGGGACTTTGATTTTATCCATTGTTGACTACACTAGATTTTTTGAGAATTTTCCCTTTGGGTTAGACTGGAACTCTCTCTTGGTTGAGCTGAGTTACTTTGGTCCCAATAAGAGAGCTCATTTAATCTGTTATCATCTGGTATATATGCTCACGTGTATATTTTCTCTGATTTCTGTTTGTCTATTAACTGGGATAAGTGGGTTCATTTACCATTTGCTATGTGTGTTCAATTGCAACTAGCATCTGCCAGGAAGATGGTCAAAGTTTGTATATAAAGCTTGGAATACTTTTTCCCAATTAATGAAACCTAAATAAGAAACACACACATATGTACATACACACACATGTATATACACATGCACATGTATATGTGTATGCCCTAGTCTAATGATAGTTAAGGGAAGAGACAGATATAATTCTAGCCAAATACCCCCTCTCCCTTTGAAGAGTAGAATGGTAGCTCCTGGTCAAAATTAAATTCTTCCTTAAAAAGCAAAGGATGGAGGAGGAACAGCCAAAGATGCCTATTTTTGCCACCCTGCAAGACACACACCTGGATTATCACAATGTAAGTTTATATTGGCAAACAGTATTAAAAAAGTAGAAAGATCATATAATTTTGAGTTGAAAATTATGGTTATAAATCCTAGCTCTAATAGCCTACTGAGAACAAGTCATTTGATTTGTATGGGACTGAGTAATCTTATCTATAAAATGAGGGTTAGATTAGATGACTTCTAAACCTTGGATTTCATGATATTTTGTTCAATGCATTTTGCTTGAGTATTTAAGTAAGTTGGATGGGGTACAAAGATAAATACGGGAAAACCCAAACGAGAGAATTTATACAGTATTTTAAATTTTGCAAATCACTTTATTTCATTCTGTCCTCTGGGAGGCAGGTTCTGTCATTATTCCCATTTATAGGTGAGGAAACTGAAGAAGAAAGAGATTAAGTAATCTACCCAGGGTCACATAGCGAGTAAGGTTCTGAAGCTGAATTTGAAAACAGGTCTTCCATACTAAAGGTCCAGCACTGTAACCACTGTAGCACTTCACTGCCTCTGTACTCAAATAGAAATTATTCCGATACAATACAAAAATATTGGGATAAGGAGTAACTGAGAAATTCCAACTGTACTAAGATTTCAAGCAAAAGAGATCATAATTTAAGAAACAGTCATGCTTTTTGAGTAATTTCTTTTCTAGTTGATTTTTGACTGACTGCTCTTGGTGTAAACTGAATTTGTGAAACTAAGTAGAGATGCCTAAATTATTCTTGGTGTGTGTTCTATTTCAGTTCATTTTTTTAGCTGCTTCACTCAAATTAAGGTTTTGTTCATTAAATCAAATTAAATCTTTTGATTCTGCATTTTCCTAAAGATATCCTGTTGATGGAAAGATTGTTTGAGTTTTGTTTTTTGCCTTGTTTTCTCAAGCAACATTTAGTTTTCTTAGGTATAGGTATCCTCCACATATCTCACCTGATTTCTCGATAGAAAAAGGAAGCGCTGGGGGCAGAGTCAAAATGACAGTGTCAAAGCAAAGATTTGCTTGAGCTCTCCCCCAAATCCCTCCAAATACCTGTTAAAATGAATCTGAACAAATTCTAGAACTACAGAATATGCAAAAAGATGGAGGGAAACAAATCTACAGCCTTAGACAACCTGGAAAGTCTACAGAAAGGGTCTATCCTGGACACACCTAGGACAGACAGGGCCAGAGGAGGTGAAATTGCTATGATATAGGTACTCTAACTGCTTTTGTAACAATTTTAGATAAAGTATATCTTTAGATAAGGATACTGGCATTCATAGAAAATTGACCATATTCTCATAGCTGATGTCAGAAAGGGAATTCTGAACAAGATTTCACTGTGCTAGGGATAGTATTCTTTGTAGTATACATTGTAGATTGCATCATGGTGCTGTGGAGAAGATGCTACATTCAAAATCAAAGTATCTGAGTTTTATCTCTGTCTCTGCCAGTGACTACCTTGGTAACCTTGACTATGATTCAATGATAATGTTCCCTCTCAAACTTATTATAAAGAGAAATTTTGTTGTATACTTCTACATTTAGGCCCAGTCTTATAAGATAAAGGAAATTAGGTATACAGATAATGATGTGGCTTAATTTCAGAGGCAGGAGAGCGGTCATGTGTCCCAAATATTTCTCCAATTTTGTGGCTTCGACCTGAAAGGCTTCTGTCAGGTACATCCAAAATCATCTTCGAAGAGCAAATATACTTAGAAAAGAAGTACATTCAACACCACATTTGTGTGACTTTATCAAGTTCTGGCCAACAAGACAGCAAGTACAAGAGAGGTTTTAACCCAGCCTAGGTAGACAGAGAGTTGAGAGCATATTACAAAAGTTGAGAACAGGCAAACTTTGGTGAGCCGCCTAGGGAAGACAGGCAAAATAAAAGAGTAAGACAAAATGAGGATAAATAGGGAGAGGCATATGCCAAGGAAGGAGACATGAGCTTTTATTTTGGTTATATTTTGGTTTTGGCTTTTTTTTTTTAATTGAATTATTTGAGAGCTAGAAAAATCCTTAGAAAAGGGCTATGCCAAATACAGATGAGGAAATCTACCATAATCATTCTACTAACCTAATTTTCACATGAAAGGGATACGAGTCATAGGACTGAGAGAAAGCTTTAAAAGTTTACCTTGGTAGTCGTAGTAATGGAAATCTCATTCAAAAGAATTACAAAATAAATACCATATTTGGGACTCAATCTATTAAAACAGTTTAAATATCTTTATAGAATCTTAAACACAAATTATTAGCAGTGATATGAAAGAATGTTTCAAATCATTGAAAAAAAAATTTAAGCAACATCTTAAACACTTGGAGGAATGTATGATGCTCATAACTGAGTCATACCAATAAAAGAATAAAAAAGCCAACATAATACTGCTAAAGTTAATTAACACATTTAATGCAGTAAAATAATAAAACCAAAATGATGCTTTAAAATGCTTTATAGCATAATTATCTAAATTATTTTGGAGGAATAAAATCACTAATATTGAAGTACATAATGAAACAAAAAGATAGGAAAAAAGGAGGAATAATGCTTCCAGATATTTCACTATTTGTATAAAGCAGTGACCAGCAAGACTATGATACAAATAATAGTTTAAAAATAAAAAAAAACATATTAACAGAGCAGACTTGACAGGAAATTGTCAGATATAAAGGAGCTCAACAGACAGTATTTGATAAGCTTAAAATAAAAATTATCTAGAAAATAACTCCAAATTTCATAAGATTTGCTAGGAGACCTATCAAACAGACTGGCAGAAATTAAACTTAGACTGATGTCTTAAATTATTTTTGTTGCTGTTCAGTCATTCAGTTATGTGACTCTTTGTGTTCTCATGAACCACACCATATCAGGCCTGTCTGCCTTCCATGTCCTCCCGCAGTCTGCACAACCCTATATCATTACTTCCATGACATTATCAATGTATTTCATCCTTTGCTCTCTCCTTTTCCTTTTGCCTTCAAATTTTGTCACCAACAGGGTTTTTCCAATGAATTCTAGCTTTAGCTTCAGTACTTGTCCTCCCAATGAATAGTGTGAATCAATTTATATAAGTATTGATTAATTTAATCTCCTTATTGTCTAAGGTACTTACAAAAGTCTTGTGCAGTCTCATAATCTTAAATCATATTTTACAAATAAATTCAAAATATATAAGCAACTTGAATATTCAATAATGTACCCACAAGAATAGAAGTTAATATATTTTTCACGTCTATGGATAGAGGATGGATTCTTAACCAAATAATGGATCAAATTAATTTAAAATAGAGAAATTTTGGATTGCTTGATGTTTAAAAGGTTTTATGTAAATTAAGTCAACATATGTAAGATAAGAAGAGAAGGAACTAGCTGAGAAGGGAAAAATATTTGCATCAAATATCTTTGACAAGACTTTGATACCCAAAATAAATAGACAATATATAGGAATATACTCATATATGCATATATAAATACATGCCTACACAAATCTAAAGGCAGATATGAATATAGACATAAATATAGAGATCAGATTAAAAAAAAGATATAACCAAGAAGAAATTGCCCAATAAATAGTAAAGGTGACAAATAGTCCTCATAAAAAGAAATTACTAAAACTATGAATTCTGGGGGGGAGGAGCCAAGATGGAGGAGTAGAAAGACTCATGTATGCTAGCTCCAAATCCACAGCCCATAAATTTACTGTAAAAAGAACTCCCCACAAATTCTGGAGCAGTGGAGCCCACACAGAAACACACTGGAAGAGATTTCTGTTAGAGAGCCCTGGAAAGCCATCCCCAGGGGTCCGTCGTGCTCCGGATGCGGAGCCCAGCCCTGCATTGCCTTGGTCCCTCAGCCCCAGAGAAGCAGATCCAAGCAGGCTTCAAGGACAGAATCTTCGGCAGCCACGAGGGTCCCCTCACCCACAGGCACTCCAGATCAGTGAGAGAGACTTCTGGGCTAGCCAAGAGGGGAGCGGGGTGTCTCCGTGACTCAGGCTCCCTCGGGAAGCAGCAGCAGAGGCAACAGTGACCCAGGACTCCCAGAGCAGGCAGGAGCTCCATTACAAAAACTCTCTGCATAAACCCCCTGAGGGAACTGAGCCTGGGAGGCGGCCCTGCCCCCACCCAAGCACCAGAACTTAAGCTTACATTGAATAGCAGCTGCTCCTGCTGTGGAAAGCCCTGTGGCTGGGAAGCAGAATTTGAATCTCAGACCCCAAGCACTAGCTGGGCAGATCTAGGAGGGGGTGGACAGGAATCTCAGAAGTCAAGTAACTGGCTGGGAAAATGCCCAGAAAAAGGCAGCAAAATGAGACCATAGAGAGCTACTTTCTTGGGGAAGAGATGTTCCTTTCTCCCATCATTTCTGATAAGGAAGTAAAATGCTTGCCATCAGTGAAAGACTTGGAGGTCAGGGCCTCTGTATCCCAGACATCCAAGGTCGATGTCCGGTGGCCTCAGGTCATGGAAGAGCTCGAAAAGGATTTTGAAAATCAAGTTAGACAGGTGGAGGAAAAACTGGGAAGAGAAATGAGAGAGATGCAAGAAAAGCATGAAAAATGGGTTAATACTTTGCTAAAGGAGACCCCAAAAAATGCTGAAGAAAAAAACACCTTGAAAAATAGGCTCACTCAATTGGCAAAAGAGGTTCAAAAAGCCAATGAGGAGAAGAATGTTTTCAAAAGCAAAATTGGCCAAATGGAAAAAGAGGTTCAAAAGCTCACTGAAGAAAATAGTTCTCTCAAGATTAGAATGGGACAGATGGAGTCTAATGACTTTCTGAGAAACCAAGAAATCACAAAACAAAACCAAAAGAATGAAAAAATGGAAGAGAATGTGAAACATCTCATTGGAAAAACAACTGACTTGGAAACTAGACGCAGGAGAGACAATTTAAAAATTATGGGACTACCTGAAAGTCATGACCAAAAAAAGAGCCTAGACATCATTTTTCATGAAATTATGATGGAAAACTACCCTGAGATTCTAGAACCAGAGGGCAAAATAAGTATTGAAGGAATCCATCGATCACCGCCTGAAAGAGATCCCAAAAGAGAAACTCCTAGGAACATTGCAGCCAAATTCCAGAGTTCCCAGGTCAAAGAGAAAATATTGCAAGCAGCTAGAAAGAAACAATTCCAGTATTGTGGAAATACAATCAGGATAACTCAAGATCTAGCAGCTCCTACATTAAGGGATCGAAGGGTGTGGATTAGCATATTCCAGAAGTCAAAGGAACTAGGACTCAAACCAAGAATCACCTACTCAGCAAAACTGAGTATAATACTTCAGGGGAAAATATGGTGTTTCAATGAAACAGAGGACTTTCCAGCATTCTTGATGAAAAGGCCAGAGCTGAAAAGAAAATTTGACTTTCAAACACAAGAATGAGAAGAAGCATGAAAAAGTAAACAGCAAAGAGAAGTCATGAGGGACTTACCAAAGGTGAACTGTTTACATTCCTACATGGAAAGACAATATTTGTAACTCTTAAAATGTTTCAGTATCTGGGTAGTTGGTGGGTCCACACACAGACGTACACACACATGCACACACACATGTACATGTGCGCACGCACGCACACATACACACATGCACGCACACACAGAGACAGAGAGCACAGAGTGAATTGAATAGGATGGGACCATATCTTAAAAGAAATTAAGGTAAATGGTGAGAGAGAAATGTAGTGGGAGGAGAGAGGGAGAAATGGAATGGGGTAAATTATATCTCACTCAAGAGGCAAGCAGGAGACTTTTTAGTGGAGGGAAAAAGAGGAGAGCTCAGAAAAAGAAAAAGACATGAAGTTTATTTACCCTCACCACATTCGACTAAAGGAAGGAGTAAAATGCACCCTCATTTTGGTATGAAAACCTATCTTACAGTACAGGAAAGTGGGGGAGAAGGAGACAAGCAGGGAGGGAGGGATGATAGAAGGGAGGGCAATGGGAGAAGGGAGCAATTTGAGGTCAACACTCGGGGAGGGACAGGATCAAAAGACACAATAGAAACAATGGGGGGCAGAATAGGATGGAGGGATATACAGTTAGTCTTACACAACACGACTGTTATCGAAGTCATTTGCAAAACTACACAGATATGGCCTATATTGAATTGCCTGCCTTCCCAAAGGGAATGGGTGGGGAGGGAGGGATGGGGAGAATTTGGAGCTCAAAGTTTTAGGAACAACTGTTGAGTATTGTTCTTGCTACTAGGAAATAAGAAATATAGTTAATGGGGCATCTGGCTCTACAGGACAAAAGAGAAGATGGGGACAAGAGAAGGGAGGGATGATAGAAGAGAGGGAAGATTGGTGATAATGAAAATTAGAATGCTAGGTGTATTGGGGTGGGGGAGGGGATAAATGGGGAGAAAATTTGGAACCCAAAATTTTGTGAAAATGAATGTAAAAAGTTAAATAAATAAATTTATATTAAAAAAACCTATGAATTCTGAGAGAATATTCCAAATCACTAATAATAAGAGAAATACACATGAAATAATTCTGAGATTTCACTTAACATTCAGAAAACTGGCTGAGACTCAAAAATTAAAATTGATGTATGTTTATTAAGCACACCTATGTGCCAGGTATTATTCTAAGCACTGGAGATAAAAAAAAGCGACACAAGGTAGATCCTGGCCTCAAAGAGCTTACAACTTAATGAAGAAAATTGGGAAGAGTGAATGTTGGAGAGGCTGTATAAAAGTATACTATTGTATTGCTGCTGAAGCTATTATTTGATATACCCATTATGGAAAGTAATTTGGAATTATACAAAATAATTCTTTGCTCTTGAACTGAAGAGATTTCAGTGCTAGATGTATGTCCTGAGGAGGTAACTAATAAAAATAAAGAATTCGCATAAAGCAAAATATTTAGAAAAGAGAATTATTTAATATCATAGCATTAGAAACCATAAAATTACTCATCAATTGAGGAATGGCTAAACCAAAGTGTACTTTATTACAATGAAATATCACTGTGATTCAAAAAAATGGTGGTAGTGGTTATTGCCCTTTGCTCTCAGAGGACTAAAATGACATCACTACATTGGAAAAAAAAAACAATGTGCCTGACTGTGGCTGATCAGACCAATATTGGATCAGAGGGCTTTACCACAGGTAAGGCGCAAATAGTCCATATAAACATTTGGACTCTAAAGTTATTCACCTCATGTTTCTTTTGAACCAGTGCAATTCTGCATTGCTCATAGATCACAGAGCCTTCTTTGATGGAGTCATGCCATGCTATGCAATCCTATGTAAATGTCTCCCATATCACACAATTGATTCCAAAGTTCTTCAGAGAGACCATGAAAGTGACCTTGAAGCACTTGTTCTGAAGACCATATAACTACTCATCTTTTGTGAGGTCTCTGTAAGATAGCCTTTTAGGCAAATGCACATTTGAGATTTGAACAACTTAACCATCTCATGGGAGTTGTGCTCTCTATATTAGAAATTGAATGGTTGGCAATTTAGCTTAAGAAAGGACTTCAGTGTCTCAAAACTTATCTTGCCCAGTGATCTTTCAAAACAGTAGAAATGAAGAGTCAGGGATAGATTTACATGAACTGATAAAAAGTAGAGTAAGCAACATCAGATAAATAATATTCACAATAACTATAATGATATAAATGAAAAGAACAAGCACCAAGAAACATTTGAAATTCAATTTGGCAAAAGAATAAAGGAAAATTTGAGCTCAAAAAGATGTGTGGTAAAACCTCTTACCCTGTTTCTCTGCATATATAGGAAGTCACTGGTATGTAACATTGCCTGTAATATTGGTTCAATAATTGCTTATTTTTTTCTGAAATATCTTGTTTTTATTTTCTCCCAGATTTTTTTGTTGCATAATGTGGTGTACTCTGGTCCCATTTTCTACACTCCAGTCTATTAGGATTCTATTATCTATAGAAATTGAAATATCACTATTCTCTCAAATGGCCTGCGACCTCAATGTTAGTCTCATTGTTGGGACAAGGAAAGAGGCAGTGACTAGCATGCCAATTTTATTTACGCACTTTACATTACTAGTCATGCAACACTATGGTTTCAGAAGAATTTAAGCTCCAAAAGTCCTAAAGGCAATAGAAAGTTACATGATGGGAATCACCAGTCTATATAGCATATTTTAGTGGAAAATGCTTCAGGAGACCTATCTTTGAATAAATAGGAAAAGGAGGACTAAATATATTGCTTTGGGACAGTCACTTCATCATTCTTGACCTCAATTTCATCAACAATGCATTGAGGATGCTAATATTTTATTTAAAAAATGATAGATTTCATGGATATATTTAATTTATATTTTATCTGGTAATTCCCCTGTATCTTAGAGATCCATTCCTTGTGCATATATCAATGAAAATCTCTTATTTCATTAACAAAATTCTTCTGAAACCATAATGTTCCATGCTTTGCTTCACCAGAATTTGCTGGGGTTACACAAATGAGCTTTTGTTGCAATGGGCAGTTTGGGATCATCAAAAGTATTGCCGTTTCCCAAAAGCACTGATTATGTGTTCACAGCTCTGTCTGTAAGAAAATTCCACAATCTTTATGCAGTTCAAAAAATAATTTATTTTCTTCAAGAATTATGTTAAGAACCGTACAGAAAAGCCGATTATAGGTGTTTTACTGGTCAGGATTTTTAAAATTATGGTTTGGGATAGGAAGCAAGGCTTCACATTCTAAAGCAATCAAAACTTCAAATAGATATAAAAAGCTGTCCAGATTTATCTAATAATCCATTGGGCAATTATTTCATTTTGTTTCTTAGTAATCTAATGTAATAACTTCAATCTAAATGAGATCAATATTTCCAATATTTCCTGGAATGGAATTTTCTGAACTACAAATGAGTCCTTAAAATATAATGCACAATTCATGACATTTTATGTTTGTATGTATTATATATATATATATATATATATATATATATATATACCAAATGTATATATGATATATATACACCAAATGTATATATGACATATATGCACACTTACATGTGCTTCAAAAATTTAAATTGCAATAGCCACGTCAATATTAAGTAAAAGTGCTCAAGAAGTTTGCATTTTGTGAGTTCTAGTAGAATTAACACATAAAAATTCTATTTGTTTTCCTTTTTCAAGAGCACTGAACTTAAGAGTCAAGAACTGTACTTAATATCTTTCCTTAAATATTTACTTGCTATGCTACCCTAGGAAAGTGACTTAAATGCTATAATCATCATTTTTCTCATCTATAAAGTGGAAGTAAGAATTTTATAAACTCCCCAACTCAAAATCTGTGGTATAGAAAAGACTTTTAAAATTTATAAACGAAAGCTCTAGATATTATCACCGAAAACTAGGTTCAAGAGAACCCCCAAAAATGTCCTTATCTAGTCTATCAAGACTTAAGATATTCATGGCTAGAAGCTATGTATCTAAACTTGTCAAAACAAACTTATGTTTTGAATTCTAAAAAAACAAAGCAAAATACACATAAGCAGTTCTTCTTTATCAATGAAGAATTGTTGAGAGTAAACATAAGGGTGCAACCAAGATGGCCAACAGAAGACAGGAAGTTGCCAATTTCCCTCAGAAACACCATTAATTCAAGCCTCTATATAGATTCTGGAGTAACAGAATCCATATAAAGATAGAGCGAAAGAATTTTCCAGCTTAAGATAATGTAAGAGGACTGCAGAAAATGTCTTTTTCATGTGAGTAAAAGGGGAATACAATACAGTCCAGCACAGACTGTGTGTAGGAAAGCCAGCAAGTAGCTCTTAGCCTGATCGTAGATCAGCAACCAAGTCCCATAATACTGGCTCAACAGGCTAGTGGAACAGTAACTCAAATGTGAGGCCTTCAGCCTCAGGACAGAAGGCAAATTTTAAGCCCTTGAACCCTGCTACAACAGGTGTAGCTAGGCCAGGCAAAGCAAGAGCATGGGGTAAGTTGCAAGCACCTGAAGGCACAGTGTGGAAAGCCAGTGACCAGACCTCTGGCCCCCAGTGCAAAAAGTGTTGGATAGTGTTTCCTGTACCCCAGGAGCAGAACTGAACTTTAAAAATCATAAAATAGGCAAAAAACAGGCAAGAAGCAGAAAAGGACACTTACATTGAAAGGTACTATGGTGACAGGACAGATCAAAACATAAATTGAGAAGAGGAAAATAAACTCAAAATACCTACATATGAAGCCTCAACAAGGAATACAAATTGGTCTGAGGACCAAAAAGTCCTCTTGGAATAGTTGAAAAAATGATTTTAAAAGTCAAATAAGAGAGGTAGAAGAAAAAAATGGAAAATAAATGAGAGTTGTACAGGGGAATTATGAAAAAAGAATCAGTAGCTTCATAAAGGAAGAACAAAAAGAGAATGAAAAAAACCTCTTTAAGAAGTACAATTGGACAAATCTGAAAAAAAAAAAGTAGAGAAAATTAGCTCCTTTAAAAGTAGAATTGACCAAATGGGAAAATATGGTATAAAAGCTAAATTAAGAAAATAATCCCTTAAAAATTAGAAGTGAGCAAGTGGAAGCTATTAACTGCATGAGACATCAAAAACAATCTAAAAAAACCAAAAATAATGAAAAAATAGAAGAAAATGTAAACTACTTCACTGAAAAAATAGCTAATCTGAAAAATGGATCCAGATGAGATTATTTAAGAATTATTGGACTACCTGAAAGTGATAATAAGTAAAAAATGAGGCTGTGGCCCTGATGCCCTACAGTCAGAGGGTAAAATAGTGATTGAAAGAATCCACTGATCACTTGCTGAAAGAGAACCTGAGATGAAAACTCCAAGGAATATTACAGCCAAGTTCCAAAACTTGCAACTCAAGGGGAAAATATTATAGGAATCAAAAAAGAATTCATATATCAAGAAGGCCTAGTCAGAATTGTACTGGTCTTAGCAGCTCTCATATTAAAGGATCAGAGGAATTAGAATATGACATTCTGGAAGGAAAAGGAGTTTGTATTACAACGAAGAAATGAACCAATCAGCAAAAATCTTTCAGGAGAAAAGATAGACATTCAATGAAATAGGGAAATCAAACTTTCCTGTTTAAAAGACTAGAGATGATCAGAAAATTTGATCTTGACATATAAGACAGAATAGAAGCATGAAAAAGGTAAACAGTGAAGAAAAAGAAAGTCATTCAATAAGATTAAAGTTTTTGCATCCCCAAATGGAAATATGATGCTTATAACTTGTGAGAACTGTATTTCTATTGGGACTGTTAAAAAAGGGATATACATAGGCAGAGGGTGTTGTGTCAGTTGATTTTGATGTGATGATATAAAAAAATTAAGGGGAGCAAAAAATTGTACTGGGATAAGAGGAAAGGTAGAGGCAGAATAGGGCAAAGTACATCACATGAAGAGGCACACGACAACTATCATTACACAGAAAAAGGAGGTGAATATTATTTGAACCTTACTTTCATTAAATGTGGCTAAAAGGAGGAATAATATATGCACTCAATTGGATATAGAAATTTATCTTGCCCTATAGGGAAATAAAAGGGAAAGGGAGAGGAATGATAGAAGGGAATACATATTAAGTAAAGAGGCGGTCAGAAAAAAAAAAAGCTGGTGAGGAGAGATGGGAAAATGGGAGAAAAAAGCAAAAACGTGGGAAGAAAGAGGATAGAGGGAAATAGAGTTAGAAATCATAACCGTGAATGTGAATGGAATGAACTCTCCCATAAAATAGAAGATGATAGTGGAGTGGATTAAAAAAAACACAATTGTATAATATGCTGTTTACAAGAAACATATTTGTAGCAGATACACACTGAATAAATGGAAAAGCTTGGATCAAAACATATTATCCTTCAAATGAAATAAAAAAGCAGGGGTAGTTAATCCTAATATCAGATAAAGCAAAAATGAAAACAGATCTAGTAAAAAGAGATAAGGAAGGAAACTACATCCCACTAAAAGACACCATTGACAATGAAATAATATCAATAATAAATATATTTCCAGACATATAGAAGGCTCCATATGGCCTTCTCCAGCCCTTAGAGGAGAAGGTAAGTTAGTTATGGGAAGAAATAGAAAAATTATATTAGTGGGAAACCTCCACTTCCCACTCCTCCCCAGAAAAAGAAAAAAAATAACTACAAAATAAACAAAAAAGAAGTTAAGGAAGTGAATAGAATTTGAGAAAAGCTAGGAGACTCAGTTGCTGATCAAGGGATGGGGGGAGGGAAGAAAAACATTGGAACTCCAACATGTGTGTATGGGAATGTTGATAATTTTTAAAAGTTTGTTAAATAAAAATTTATTGGACAATCAACACAAGAAGATATGACATTCAAGAAAGTATAAAATTGTCCAGTTGTCAAATAGAGAAAAAATTAGAAGTTAAAAGAATCTATCTATAAATTTGGAAAGAAATCACTGGATGAAAGTTTCCAAGGATATTATAGTCAAAATATGGAATTCCTAAGTTAAGGAGAAAGTAATGATAGTAGGCAGAAAGAAATAATTCAAATATCTAGGAACCACAGTAGGATGAAAAAAAAAGATTTAACAACTGACACAAAAAAGGAACAGTGTTTAGAATATGTTATATTGGAAGGTAAAGGAACAGTGATTAAAATCAAGACTAATCTACCTAGCAAAGTTGTGGAAAATGTCATAGGAGGAAATTTGCTATTTAGTGAAATAAAGATTATCAGTCATTCCTGCTGAAAGCTATACAGAAAATGGAACATTCAAACATGAGTATCAAGGGAAAAATAGAATGTATATATGAGTGAGTAATCAAATGGGACTTCAAAAAGTTAAGCAATTTACATTCTTATATAAAAGGAAGATACATGTAAAGCCTCAGAAATTTTTAATTAACTGAGGCATTAGTTAAATTCTGATTAGACAGAGAGCATGGATTGATTCAAGCACACTGGGTTGATTTAAAAAAATAATGAAAGGGTAAAAAAAGTGATATGCACTCAAAGAGGGAAAGAGAGGGGAAGAATGGAGCAAATACATATCTCACATATGTGAAAAGTGTAAGGAATAGATCATATAATGAAGTAGATGTTGGGAAGGGTAAATAAAATCGCAGAATTAGACAATCTGTGCTTCTCCAACCTAGATAAGTATAAGTACAAAATAAATAAGAAACAAGTTTATGTACACACACACATAGATAGATAGATGATAGATAGATAGATAGATAGATAGATAGATAGATAGATAGATAGATAGATAGATAGATGGATGGATAGATGGATAGATAGATATGCATACATACATATATACATAGGTACATTTTTTTGTAAGTTGTGCATCACACCTTCACAAAAATGGTCCATATATTATGGTAAAAATCCTTTACAAAAATGGAGAAAAGCAGAAATATTAAATGCATTGCTTTCTAACCACAATGATATAACATTGAATTCAATAAGCTGTCTTTGAAGAATATATTAAAATTAATTTAAAACTAAATAACCTCATTTTACTAGTGAATGGATGAATGGCTCATAGAACAAACCAGAGAAACAATCATTAACTTCATTAAAGAAAGCATCAAAAATGACATAAAATACCAAAATGTGTAAGATGCAGCCAAAGTAATAGGGAAAATTTTGTACCTCCATATGTTTAATAAATAAAAGAACAGAACAACAA
Source organism: Bettongia penicillata ogilbyi (assembly GCA_023548195.1). Classification (NCBI taxonomy): domain Eukaryota; kingdom Metazoa; phylum Chordata; class Mammalia; order Diprotodontia; family Potoroidae; genus Bettongia; species Bettongia penicillata. The sequence continues at coordinate 256,416 of JAJHZJ010000076.1, forward strand.
ATTGGCAAAGCATCTAAAAAGTAGAAAAAGTATTAATTGAAACCTTCCAATTAACAGTCACAATTATAGCCCTGAAAATGAAAAGAAAGAATTACAGTAATGAAAATAAATAAAAACACACAATAAATCAAACTAGGGGCAGATCTTTTTCAATGAAAAGTAAAGTAAAAAAGTAAAAAAAATAATGACTAATTTGATTTTTATTTTTTAAATTAATTTTTTTTTAGTTTTCAACAGATGCATCTACAGGATTTTGAGTTTCAAATTTTCTCCCCATCTCTCCCCTCCACCAATATCCAGACAGCATATATTCTGATTACCACTACCTCCAATCTTCCCTCCATTCTATCACACCCCTCCCTTCTCTTATTTCCATTCCCTCTATTTTTCTATAAGGCAAGATAAATACCTTTTCTCCATTGCCAGTAAATTTTATTTCTCTGCTGCATGTAAAAACAATTTTTAGCATGTGTTTTTAAAACATTGATTTCCAACTATTCTCCCTTCCTACCTTTCCACCCATCCCCACTGAGAAGACAAACAAATCAACATAGGTTATACATGTATAATTAAGCCAAACACTTCCATGACAGTCATATTGTGAACGACTAACCATATTTCCCTCAATCCTATCCTGTCTCCCATTTATTCTATTCTCTCTTTTGACCATATCCTGTCTCAAATGAAATTTACATATAATTACCTCTACTCCCATTTGCCAGCCCTTCTATCACCCCCTGCCCCCTTGCACACCTGCTCCCTACTTTCATGTAGTGTAAGATAGATTTTCATACTAAATTGAGTGTGTATGTTATTCCCTCCTTAAATCAAATGCAATGAGAGGAAGGTTCACTCTTTCCCCCTCACCTTCCCCACGATCCCCTGCATTGAAAAACATTTTCTTGCCTCTATCATATGAAATAATTTATGCCATTCTATTTCTCCTCCCAATACATTCCTCTCACCCCTTAATTTTATTCTTTTTAGATATCATCCCTTCCTATTCAACTCACTCTGTGCCCTCTCTATATATGCATATAAAACCCCTCCAACTACACTAATACTGAGGAAAGACTCAAGAGTTACAAACATGATATTTCCACAGAGGAATGTAAACAGTTCAACTCTAGTAAGTCCCTTATGGTTTCTTTTTCCTGTTTACCTTTTCATACTTCTCTTAATTCTTCTGCTTGAAAGTCAAATTTTCTATTCATCTCTGGTCTTTTCAAAAAGATTATTTGGAACTCAGCTATTTCATCAAATAGCCATTTTTCCCATGAGGTATTATACTCAGTTTTGTTGGGTAAGTGGTTCTTGGTTTTAATCCCAGCTCCTTTGACTTCTGGAATATGGTATTCCAAGACCTGTGAGCATTTAATGTAGATCTTGTTAGCTAGATCTTGATTGTATTTCTACAATGCTTGAATTGTTTCTTTCTGGCTGGTTACAATATTTTCTCCTTGACCTAGGAGATCTGGAACTTGGCTACAATATTCCTAGGAGGTTTCCTTTTAGGATCTCTTTCAGGAAGTAATTGGTGGATTCTTTCAATAGCTATTTTTACTGTCTACTTCTAGAATATCAGGGCAGTTTTCCTAGATAATTTTTTGGAAGATGATGTCTAGGTTCCGTTTTTGATTATGGTTTCAAGTAGGTCAGTATTTTTTAAAATGTCTCTCCTGGATCTATTTTCCAATTAAGTTGTACTTACAACCTGATATTTCACAGTGTGTACTATTTTTTCATTCCTTTGTCTTTGTTTTATAATCTCTTGATTATTCATAAAATCATTACGTTCCATCTGCTCCATTCTAATCTTTAAGGAATTATTTTCTTCAGTGAGCTTTTATATTTCCTTTTTCAATCTGGTCAATTCTGCTTTTTAGGGCATTCTTCTCCTCGTATGTTTTTGGATCCTTTTTGTATTGGTGTTAAGTTTATTTTTAAAAGTGTTATTTTTTTCAACATTTTTTGGTGTTCTCCTTTAGCAAGCAGTTCACTTGTTCTTCATGATTTTCTTGCATCACTCTCATTTCACTTCCGAATTTTTCCTCCACTTTACTTGCTTGATTTTCAAAATCCATTCTAAGATCTTTCATGGCCTGATATCAAATCATATCTTTTTTTTCTACTAATTTATTTATTTATTTAGCTTTTTACATTCATTTTCACAAAATTTTGGGTTCCAAATTTTCTCCCTATTTGCCCCCTCCCCCCCACCCCAATACACCAAGCATTCTAATTTTCCCTATCACCAATCTGCCCTCTCTTCTATCATCCCTCTCTTGTCCCCAACTTCTCTTTTGTCCTGTAGAGCCAGATGACTTTCTATTCCCCATTAACTGTATTTCTTATTTCCTAGTAACAAGAACAATACTCAACATTGTTCCTAAAACTTTGAGTTCCAAATTCTGCCCATCCCTCCCTCCCCACCCATTCCCTTTGGGAAGGCAGGCAATTCAATATAGGCCATATCTGTGTAGTTTTGCAAATGACTTTGATAACAGTCGTGTTGTATAAGACTAACTGTATTTCCCTCCATCCTATTCTGCCCCCCATTGTTTCTATTCTATCTTTTGATCCTGTCCCTCCCCAAGAGTGTTGACCTCAAATTGCTCTCTTCTTCCATTGGGCCCCTTCCATCATCCCTCCCTCTGTGCTTATCTCTTTCTTCCCCATTTTTCTGCATTGTAAGATAGATCTTCATACCAAAATGAGTGTACATTTTACTCCTTCCTTTAGTCGAATGTGATGAGGGTAAACTTCATGTTTTTTCCTCAGCTCTCCTCTTTTTCACTCCACTAAAAAGTCTCCTGCTTGCCTCTTGAATGAGATATAATTAACCCCATTCCATTCCACCCTCTCTCCTCCCACTACATTTCTCTCTCACCATTTACCTTAATTTCTTTTAAGATATGGTCCCATCCTACTCAATTCACTCTGTGCTCTCTCTCTCTGTGTGTGCATGCTTGTGTGTATGTGTGTGTGCATGCACACACGTGTGTGTGTGTGTATGTGTGTGTATAATCCCACCAGCTACCCAGATTCTGAAAAGTTTTAAGAGTTACAAATATTGTCTTTCCATGTAGGAATGTAAACAGTTCAACTTTGGTAAGTCCCTTATGACTTCTCTTTGCTGTTTACTTTTTCATGCTTCTTCTCATTCTTGTGTTTGAAAGTCAAATTATCTTTTCAGCCCTGGTCTTTTCATCAAGAATGCTTGAAAGTCCTCGATTTCATTGAAAGACCATATTTTTCACTGAAGTATTATACTTAGTTTTGCTGGGTGGGTGATTCTTGGTTTGAGTCCTAGTTCCTTTGACTTGTGGAATATCCTATTCCATGCCCTTTGATCCCTTAATGTAGAAGCTGCTAGATCTTGAGTTATCCTGATTGTAATTCCACAATACTGGAATTGTTTCTTTCTAGCTGCTTGCAATATTTTCTCCTTGACCTGGGATCTCTGGAATTTGGCCACAATGTTCCTAGGAGTTTCTCTTTTTGGATCTCTTTCAGGTGGTGATCGATGGATTCCTTCAATACTTTTTTTGCCCTCTGGTTCTAGAATCTCAAGACAGTTTTCCTTGGTAATTTCATGAAAGATGATGTCTAGGCTCTTTTTTTGATCATGGTTTTCAGGTAGTCCCATAATTTTTAAATTGTCTCTCCTGGATCTAGTTTCCAAGTCAGTTGTTTTTCCCATGAGATATTTCATATTCTCTTCCGTTTTTTCATTCTTTTGGTTTTGTTTGGTGATTTCTTGGTTTCTCAGAAAGTCATTAGACTCCATCTGTTCCATTCTAATCTTGAGAGAACTATTTTCTTCAGTGAGCTTTTGAACCTCTTTTTCCATTTGGCTAATTTTGCTTTTGAAAGCATTCTTCTCCTCATTGGCTTTTTGAACCTCTTTTGCCAATTGTGTGAGCCTATTTTTCAAGGTGTTATTTTCTTCAGCATTTTTTTGGGTCTCCTTTACCAAGATATTCACTCGTTTTTCATGCTTTTCTTGCATCTCTCTCATTTCTCTTCCCAGTTTTTCCTCCACTTGTCTAACTTGATTTTCAAAATCCTTTTTGAGGTCTTCCATGGCCTGAGCCCACCAGACATCCACCTGGGATGTCTGGGATACAGAGGCTCCGACCTCCACGTCTTTCTCCAATGACAGGCATTGTACTTCATCATCAGAAGTGAAGCAGGGAAGGAACATCTCTTCCCCAATAAAGTAGCTCTCTATGGTCTCATTTTGCTTCCTTTTTCTGGGCATTTTCCCAGCCAGTTACCTGACTTCTGAGATTCCTCTCCACCCCTGCTTAGATCTGTCCAGCTAGTGCTTGTGATCTGAGATTAAAATGCTGCTTCCCAGTCTCAGGGCTATCCACAGCAGGAGCTGCTGCCATTCAACGTGAGCTTAAATTGTGGTGCTTGGGTAGGGGCAGGGCCGCATCCCAGGCTCAGCTCCCTCAGGTGGTTTATGCAGAGACCTGAACTTCTGCCTGTTGCTGCCTGCTGTCCCAGGTTGCCACCACTGCCGCCACCACTGCCTCTGCTGTTGCCCCCGCCCCTCCCTCTGCCAGCTGCCTCCCGAGGGGGCCCAAGTCACGGAGATACCCCACTCCCCTCTCGGCCAGCCCAGACATCTCTCTCACTGACCTGGAGTGTCTGTGGGAGGAGGGACCTTCCCGGCCGCCAGAGGTTCCATCCCTGAAGCCTTCTCGGATCTGCTCCTCTGGGGCCCTGGATGGACAGTACAGGGGTGGACTCCACTTTCCGGAGTGCGACGGACCCCTGGGGACCACTCTCCAGGGCTCTCTGGAATGGAAATCTCTTCCACTGTGTTTCTGTGCATCTTGAAGTGATCCAGAATTTGTGGGGAGTTCTTCTTGCAGGAAATATATGGGCTGTGGGTTCGGAACTAGCATACGTGAGTCTTTCTACTCTGCCATCTTGGCTCCACCCCCCAAATCATATTTTTCCTTGGGGGTTTAGGATGCAGGAGGTTTCACTTTGTTGTCTTCTGTTGTTTATATATTTTGATCTTCCTCATCACCAAAGTAAGATTCTATAGATTGATTCTTTTTCAGGTTTTTCCTCATTTCCTCAGCTGTTTACTGGACTTTTAAGCCCTTTGTCAAGGTAGTTGCCTGCCTCCAGTAGGGGTTGCGGTATACTCTCAGCTGCTCTGTCCCACCATAATCTGGGGGATTTCCAGAAAAATATCATTTCCCCAATCACTGCTGCTGCTGTCGCCTTCTTCTCCTCCATGGGATCCTCCAACCCCTCCACTGCCCTGGGACTGGGGCCTGACCACTCTGCTCTTTCACACAGATCTCACATGTTTTTTTTCACTGAACTTCCAATTTGTCTCCAGAGTTTTGGGGTAGTGAAGTCTGGAAAGTGTCATACATGTGAGAGATTCAGTCTTTCCCAGGCCTTCTCAGATCCCATCTGTGCTGGTGAGGCCTGTGCTGGACTGAGCTCTGCTCCCACCACACTGTGATAGATACATCCTGCCAACCTTCCATGCTGTTTTGGGCTGGATATTTCCTTCACCCTGTAATTTTTTGGGGTTCTGCAACTCCAGAATTTATTTAGAATCATTTTTATAGGTATTTGGATGCATCTGTGGGGAGATTGTTAGCAAGTTCTTCCTGTTACTCAGAAATCTTTGTTCTGCCTCTCTAATTTGATTTTTTAAAAAGAATTATTCAGAAAGAAAAGTAATCATTTATAATTAATAAAAATAAAAGAAATAATGATGAACTAATTTTTATCTAAATACATTCTAAATGAAACAGAAGAATGGATGAACAAAAAAGTATACTGCTTATATACACAAGAATAAGAACCAGAATACTTTGAGAATTATATCTTAAAAAAATGTAATTGGTAAGTTATTAAAAAAAAATAACCCAGAAGGTTGAAAAACGAACAAAAACCCAGGACTAGATGAAATTATAAGTGCAATCATCCAAAAATTTAAAGAAAAATTTTTTTTGATACCACATAGAAGATTTTAAAAAGTGATCATGGAGACCAACTAAATTCATTTTGAAGGAAAACGTATCACTTTCATACCCTGCCCAAGGAAAACAAAAACAGAGAAAACTGTATAGTAATTTTCATAATGAATATTGATGAAAAATATAAATGAAATACAAATAAGGAGATTAGGGCATATCAAAAATTATCCTTAAAATTATAAGTATAAACTATCTAAAGCCAAGAGTAACCCATTATATGCAATTGGAACAAGCCAGAAGACATTTTATGAAAATCAATCATGATGCAAAGATGAAAATCATTATCATTTCTATTAGGTATTGTGCTGGAATTTCTAACTGTTATAAATAAGACAAGAGTTGGTGGAGCCAAGATGGCTGAGTAGAAAGACTCATGTATGCTAGCTCCGAACCCACAGCCCATATATTTCCTGCAAGAAGAACTCCCCATGTATTCTGGATCACTGCAAGGCATGCAGACACACAGTGGAAAAGATTTCCGTTCCAGAGAGCCCTGGAAAGCCATCCCCAGGTTCTGTTGCACCCTGGAAAGCGGAGTCCACCCCTGTGCTGCCCTGGTTGCGCCCCAGAGGAGGAGATCCAAGCAGGCTTCAGGGCCGGAACCTCCGGTGGCCGGGAAGGTCCCTCTGCCCGCAGGCACTCCAGGTCAGTGAGAGAGATGTCTGAGCTGGCCGAGAGGGGAGCGGGCTATCTCTGTGACTCAGACCCCCACAGGAGGCAGCAACAGTGGCAGAGACAGTGGCAGAGGCAGCCGCAGTGTCCCCTGGGACTCCCGGACCAGCAGGAAGAACTTCAGGGCCATTACTGAAGGTCTGTGCATAAACCTCCTGAGGGAACTGAGCCTGGGAGGTGGCCCTGCCATGACTTGCCCCCTTACTGAAGGTCTCTGCATAAAGCCCCTGAGGGAACTGAGCCTGGGAGGCGACCCTGCCCCCACCTGAGCACCAGAACTTAAGCTCACATTGAATAGCAACCGCTCCTGCCTCTGAAAGCCAATTTGACTCTCAGACCCCAAGCACTAACTGGTCGGATCTAGGCGGGGGTGGACAGGAATCTCAGAACTCAAGTAACTGACTGGGAAAATGCCCAGAAAAGGGAAGAAAAATAAGACTATAGATAGTTACTTTCGGGAGATAAAGATGTTCCCGCCTTTCAACTCCGATGACGAGGGACTATTCTTACCATCAGGGAAAGACATGGAGGTTGGGGCCTCTGTATCCCAGACATCCCAGGTGGATGTCTGGTGGGCTCAGGCCATGGAAGAGCTCAAAAAGGATTTTAAAAATCAAGTTAGACAGGTGGAGGAAAAACTGGGAAGAGAAATGAGAGAGATGCAAGAAAAGCATGAAAAACGAGTGAATATCTTGGTAAAGGAGACCCAAAAAAATGCTGAAGAAAATAACACCTTGAAAATAGGCTCACACAATCGGCAAAAGAGGTTCAAAAAGCCAATGAGGAGAAGAATGCTTTCAAAAGCAGAATTAGCCAAATGGAAAAAGAGGTTCAAAAGCTCACTGAAGAAAATAGTTCTCTCAAGATTAGAATGGAACAGATGGAGTCTAATGACTTTCTGAGAAACCAAGAAATCACCAAACAAAACCAAAAGAATGAAAAAATGGAAAAGAATGTGAAATATCTCATGGGAAAAACAACTGATCTGGTAACTAGATCCAGAAGAGACAATTTAAAAATTATGGGACTACCTGAAAGCCATGATCAAAAAAAGAGCCTAGACATCATCTTCCATGAAATTCTTGAGGAAAACTGTACTGATATTGTACAACCAGAGATCAAAATAAGTATTGAAAGAATCCATTGATCACCGCCTGAAAGAGATCCAAAAAGAGAAACTCCGAGGAACATTGTGGCCAAATTCCAGAATTCCCAGGTCAAGGAGAAAATATTGCAAGCAGTTAGAAAGAAACAATTCCAGTATTGTGGAATTACAATCAGGATAACTCAAGATCTAGCAGCTTCTACATTAAGGGATTGAAGGGCGTGGAATAGGATATTCCAGAAGGCAAAGGAACTAGGATTCAAACCAAAATCACCTACCCAGTAAAACTGAGCATAATACTTCAGCAGAAAATATGGCTTTTCAATGAAATCGAGGACTTTCAAGCATTCTTGATGAAAAGACCAGAGCTGAAAAGATAATTTGACTTTCAAACACAAGAATGAGAAGAAGCATGAAAAAGTAAACAGCAAAGAGAAGTCATAAGGGACTTACCAAAGTTGAACTGTTTACATTCCTACATGGAAAGACAATATTTGTAACTCTTAAAACTTTTCAGAATCTGGGTAGCTGGTGGGATTATACACACACATACACACACACATGTACATGTGTGCACTCACACACACATACACACGTGCATGCACATACAGAGACAGATAGCAGAAAGTGAATTGAGTAGGATGGGACCATATCTTAAAAGAAATTAAGGTAAATGGTGAGAGAGAAATGTAGTGGGAGGAAAGAGGGTGAAATGGAATGGGGTAAATTATATCTCATTCAAGAGGCAAGCAGGAGACTTTTTAGTGGAGGGAAAAAGAGGAGAGCTGAGAATAAAAAACAAGAAGTTTACCCTCATCACATTCAACTAAAGGAAGGAATAAAATGCACACTCATTTTGGTATGGAAACCTGCCTTTCAATACAGGAAAGTGAGGGAGAAGGAGATAAGCAAGCGGGGGTGGGGATAGCGGTAGGGAGGGCAATGGGAGGAGGGAGAAATTTGAAGTCAAAACTCAGGGAGGGACAGGATCAAAAGACAGAATAGATACAATGGTGGGTAGGATAGGATGGAGGGAAATACAGTTAGTCTTACACAACATGACTATTATGGAAGTCATTTGCAAAAGTACACACACATAGAGCCTATAGTGAATTGCCTGCCTTCTCAGAGGGAACGGGTGGGGAGGGAGGGATGGGGAGAATTTGGAACTCACAGTTTTAGGAACAACTGTTTAGTATTGTTGTTGCTACTAGGAAATAAGAAATACAGGTAATGGGGAATAGAAACTTATGTGGCCGTACAGGACAAAAGAGAAGATGGGGACAAGAGAAAGAAGGGGTGACAGAAGAGAGGACAGATTGGTGTTAGGGAAAATTAGAATGCTTGGTGTATTGAGGTGGGTGGAAGGGATAAAAGGGAAGAAAATTTGGAAACCAAAATTTGTGAAAATGAATGTAAAAAGTTAAATAAAAAAATAAAATAAAATAAGAGAAATAAAACAAGAAAAAGTAGTTGAAGGAGCAAATAAAACCATGAGATAGTTGATGGTTTATTTAGAAAAATATGGAAAGTAACATTTGAAAAAGGAAAACTAATTGGACAAAATTGCAACTTTAACAAAGTTACAGAATATAAAATAAGCCCATATAATTATTAGTGTTTCTTTGTGTTAACAAAAACCAGCTGGAAGAGATGGAAAAAAGAAATTCCATTAAACAGTAGCTATAGAGGCTAAGATGACAGAGTAAATGCAAGGAATTGCTTGAATTCTCCACACAACCATTCCAAACACCTTTAAAAATTGCTCCAAACAAAATCTGGAGCAGCAGAACATGCAAAAATGGCAGAGTAAATAACTTTCCTACCCAAGACAACCTTGAAGATTAGCAGGAAATATCTGTTGCACTAGGAGAGGAGCACGGACCAATGTTGACCATACCAGCACAGAGTGAGTGCTCAGCAAACCTGGAGCAGGACTCAGGGGAGTGAATCACTGGCAGCTGTGGAAGTTTTCCAGACTTCTCAACCCACACACACCAAAGACAAATTAGAAGGTCAGTAGGAAAGGTCTATCAGGACCTGAATGAGAGAGAAGTGTGTTCTGGGCCCAGTCACAGGGCAGTAGAGGTGATGGTAGTGATGGCAGTGGCAGCTGTGCTATCTTCTTCTGGAACTCTTGAACCACAGGCAGTGGGGGAATAATGCTTCAGATTACCTCTTTCCCCAATTTGTTACCCTTTCTATTGTCTTCCCATTGACCTATGTATTCGATAAGAAAGATCTAGGTGGGGAGTGCACAGAGCCCAGCCCAGGAAGCATGGAGCACAGCCCAGCATGGCAAAGACAGGACCCTGAACAGGCTTCAGGGAGCCACCAGTAGCAGAAGTTCCCAGAGTGCTCAAAGTACATACGCCACAGATAGCTTCGAAGGTCATTGGGAGGGCTTAGTCAGCCAGGAGAGGGGAGTGTGGTCTGGACCCCCATCCCTGGGCAGTAGTCACTAAATGGAAGTAGTTTCCATTTTTGGAGCCCTCCCCTTACAATCCCTGGAGAAATTGCACAGCTGATCTGAAACTCAGCTGTGAACTGGGCCCCGATAAAGAAATCAAGTCAAGTAACTGACTGGGAAAATGCCCCCAAAAGGGAAAAGGAATAAGACAATATAAGGTTATTTTCTTGGTGAACAGGTATATCCTTCCATCCTTTCAGATGAGGAGGAACAATTTAGGTCTTCAGATGAAGACCTAAAAGTCACGGCTTCTGCATGAAAAACCTCCAAAATAAACATGCAATGGTCTCAGTTCATGGAAAAACTCAAAAAGGATTTAGAAATTCAAGTAAGACACGTGGAGGAAAAATTGAAAAGAGAAATGCAAGTAGTGCAAGTAAACCATGAAAAGTAAGTCAAGAGCTTGCTGAAAGAGACCCCAAAAATACTGAAGAAATTAGCACCGAAAAAAATGGATTAACCCAAATGGCAAAAGTGGCCAAAAAAGCAAATGAGGAGAAGAACGTTTTAAAGACCAGAATTAGGCAAATGGAAAAGCAGGTTCAAAAGTTCATTGAAGAAAATAGGTCATAAAAATTACACTGGAACAGATGGAAGATAATGACTTTATGAGAAAACAAGAAATTACAAAACAAAACCAAAAGGATAAAAAAAATAGAAGATAATGTGAAATATCTCATTGGAAAAACAACTAACCTGGAAAATAGATCCAGGACAGACAATTTAAAATTTATGACACTACTTGAAGGCCAGGATGACAAAAAGAGCTTAGGCATCATTTTTCATGAAATTGTCCAGGAAAATTACCCTGATATTCTAGAACCAGAGAGCAAAATACATATCGAAAGAATCCACCAATCACCTCCTGAAAGAGATCCAAAACAAGAAACTCCTAGGAAAATTGTAGCCGCATTCCAGAGTTCCCAGGTCAAAGGAGAAATTATTGGAAGCAGTTAGAAAGAAAGAATTCGAATACTGTGGAAATACAATCAGGATAACACAGGACTTGACAGTTTCTACAATAAGGGATTACAGGACTTGGAATATGATATGCCAGAAATCAAAGGAACTAGGATTAAAATGAAGAATTACCTACCCACAGAACTGAGTATAATACTTCAGGGGAAAACAATGATCATTCAATGATATAAAGGATTTGCAAGTATTTTTTTTTCTAATAAAAATTTATTTATTTAACTTTTTTTACATTCATTTTCACAAAATTTTGGGTACCAAATTTTCTCCCGTTTTATCCCCTCCCCCCACCCCAATACACTGAGCAATCTAATTTTCCCTATCACCAATCTGCCCTCTCTTCTATCATCCCTCCCTTCTCTTGTCCCCACCTTCTCTTTTGTCCCGTAAAGCCAGATGACTTTCTATTCCCCATTAACTGTATGTCTTATTTCCTAGTAGCAACAACAATACTAAACAGTTGTTCCTAAAACTTTGAGTTCCAAATTCTCCCAATTCAGCCCTCCCCACCCATTCCCTTTGGGAAGGCAGGCAATTCACTATAGGCCCTATCTGTGTAGTTTTGCAGATGACTTCGATAACAGTCGTGTTGTATAAGACTAACTGTATTTCCCTCCATCCTATCCTGCCCCTCATTGTTTCTATTCTGCCTTTTGATCCTGTCCCTCCCCGAGTGTTGACTTCAAATTGCTCCCTCCTCCCATTGCCTGCCTTTCCATCATCACCCCCTTGCTTCTCTCCTTCTCCCCCAATTTCCTGTATTGTAAGATAGGTTTTCATACCAAAATGAGTGTGCATTTTATTCCTTCCTTTAGTCGAATATGGTGAAGGTAAATAAACTTCATGTTTTTTTTTTTTTCTCAGCTCTCCTCTTTTTCCCTCCACTAAAAAGTCTCCTGCTTGCCTCTTGAATGAGATATAATTTACCCCATTCCATTTCACCCCCTTTCCTCCCCCTACATTTCTCTCTCACCCTTTACCTTAATTTCTTTTAAGATATGATCCCATTCTATTCAATTCACTCTTTGCTCTCTGTCTCTTTATGTGCGTGCATGTGTGTACATGTGTGTGTGTGTGATCCCACCAACTACCCAGATACTGAAAAGTTTTAAGAGTTACAAATAATGTCTTTCCCTGATGGTAAGAATAGTTCCTCGCCATCAGAATTGAAAGGCGGGAACATTTGCACCCCCTCAAAAAAGCTCTCTATAGTCTTATTTTTCTTCCCTTTTCTGGGCATTTTCCCAGCCAGTTACTTGACTTCTGAGATTCCTATCCACCCCTGCCTAGAAACGCCCAGCTAGTGCTTGGCGTCTGAGACTCAAATGGGCTTTCCATGGCAGGTGCGGCTGCTATTCAATGTGAGCTTAAGTTCTGGTGCTCAGGTGGGGGCAGGGCCGCCTCCCAGGCTCAGTTCCCTCAGGGGCTTTATGCAGAGACATTCAGTAATGGAGTGGGTGGGGGCAGGGCCACCTCCCAGGCTCAGTTCCCTGAGGGGCTTTATGCAGAAACCTGAGCTTCTGCCTGCTTCTCTTGGAGTCCCGGGCCACTGCTGCTGCCTCTGCCACTGCCCCTGCCTCTGCTGCTGCCTCTGCCACTCCCTCCACCACTGCCTCCCAAGGGGGCCCGATTCACGGAGACAACCCGCTCCCCTCTTGGCCAGCCCAGACATCTCTCTCACTGACCTGTAGCGTCTGTGGGCGGAGGGACCTTCTTGGCCGCTGGAGATTCCATCCCTGAAGCCTGCTCGGATCTGCTCCTCTGGGGCCACGGCCAGGGCAGCTCAGGGGTGGACTCTGCTTTCCGGGGCATGATGCACCCTAGGGACGGCTCTCCAGGGCTCTCTGGAATGGAAATCTTTTCCACTGTGTTTCTGCGCACCTTGCAGTGATCCAGAATTTGTGGGGAGTTCTTCTTGCAGGAAATATATGGGCTGTGGGTTCAGAGCTAGCATACATCAGCCTTTCTACTCTGCCATCTTGTCTCCACCCCCCTGCAAGTATTCTTGATGAGAAGAACAGACCTGAAAAGAAAATTTGACTATCAATCACAAGAATCCACAGAAGCATGAAAAGGTAAACAGGAAAGAGAAATCATAAAGGACTTTCTAAAGTTAAACTGTTTACATTCCTACATGGAATAATAATACTTGTAATTCTTGAGGCTTTTCTCAGTATTTGAGGAGTTGGAGGAATTATGTACACACATGCATATTTATACATATATATGTATATAAATGTATTTGTGTATGTATGTGTGTATATGTGGGTGTATGTGTGTATATATATATATATATATATATATATATATATACACATACATACACTGAGAGCACAGGTCAGTTGAATAAGAAGAGGTGATTTCAAAAAAAATAAAATTAGGGGATGAGAGAGGAATATTTGGGAAGGAGAAAGGGAGAAATGACAGGGGACAAATTATCATTCATAAAAGAGGCAAGAATAAGCTTATTAAATGGAGGCAAAAAGGGATGGGTGAGGGGGAAAAAGTGAAGCTTACTGTCTTCACATTCATTTAGCTTAAGGAGGGAATAACACACACTCAATTTGGTCTGAAAATCTATCTTCCACTACAGGAAAGTAGGGGAGAAGGGGACAAGTGGAGTGAGTGGGATGATAGAAGGAAGAGCAAATGGGAGAAAGGGGTAATTAGCAGCAAACACTTATAGGTAGAGAGAAGGTCAAAAGAGAGAATAGAATGAATGGGGGTAAGGATAGGATGAAGGCAAATATAGTTAGTCTTACACAACATGATTATTCTGGAAATCTTTTACAAACCTACACATATATAGCCTATATTGAATAGGTTGCCTTCTCAGTGGGGATGGATGTGGAGGGAGGAAAGAAGAAAAGTTGGAATTCAAAGTATTAGGAACGAATGTTGAGAAATTATTTTGCATACAACTGGGAAGTAAGAAGTACAAGAAGTACAGGAAATGGGATATAGAAATCTTTCTTGCCCTACAAGAAAAGAGAAGATGGGATACAATGAGGGAGGGGTGTGACAGGAGGGAGAGCATATTGAGAGAAGGGGCAATCAGAATGCAAGGTGTTATGGGATTGGGGAGGGGAGAGTTGGGGAGAAAATTTGAAACTCAAAACTTTTTGGAAATAAATTTTGAAAACTGAAAATAAATAGATAAACGTCTAAAATAACAAAAGAAAAGAAAATATAAAAAGATGCAAAATAAAGTAAGATGTAGGAGCTGAATGTATTGATGATGCATTTTTGCTTGTTTTTAATATAATTTTTCTTCGTAATAGGAAGACCTTTCCCATCCATGAATAGTCCTATGTGACCTGCATAAGTCACATAGAAGCCTGAGTCACATGAGTCAACTCACAAGGAACCGGAAGGGGTGGAGAAGGAAAGAAGACATAGAGATAGAGCACATCTGAGAAAAAGTTTGAGAAAAATCAGAGCTGAGAAAGGCAGCTACTACTACTAATGGGAAAGCTTGTTTGTGATTTTGTTTAAGGGAGTCTGTGATTTGTTTAAGGGAGCTGGTTTGTGGGAACTCTAACTGAGTTTTGGAGCGATAGTGACCTCTGTATTGCTATTGTGTATGTATTTCTTTCTTTCTGGGATGGATTTGGCTTTCTGGCATTGGAATTCAGCTTTCTGTTGTTTGAATAAATATTTTGGTTTAGTCTTCCATGTAGAGAGCCCATTGTATTTCATTATTTAGAATTCATGGCTGCTGTAGACACTGGGAATATCATACTGGCCACACGGGGTCCACAGTCAAGATTGTGTAGAAAAGGCAAGGATTTTCCTGAGCTCTCCCAAATTCCCCTCCATGCAACTTTCTGGGGCAATGCAACCCCACAATGGGATAAGGTGAAACAATTTTGTCGTCCAAGAAAATGTAGAAGGTCAGGAAGACATGTTTGTTTCACTAGAGTGACAGCAGATCACAGCCTAGCATGTTCAAAGCAAGTCATACCCTAGAACATACGAACACCAGCAAACTAGTAATAGGCTGGCTGAATCAGTGGCAACAAGAGAGGTTAGGATTGAGTAAAGAACTCTGTTCCATTGCCCATAGAAAGAGCCAGAATGCAGTCCGGGGTTAAGTTTCCAGAAAATTAGCATACTAGAACTTCTAGCCAGAGTGGAGGAAAAACCCTGGTAATAGTTCCAAGGTAGAAATAGTGTGCTTGTGGTAGCTCAAAAACTAAATAACAGGTCAGGAGAGGGTACACATCGTTTTACTAAGATCATACCATCTTGGAAGAATGGAAACCTTACAGACCTCATAGAATTATCTCTGAAAAGAGCTATAGAGACATCTCAAAGCTTGGGACACTAGCCCCCTTCACCCTCAGAGTAGAGATTAACTTTAACATAAAGTTAAAAAAGGCAAGAAATATGAGCAAACAACAGCAATCATAAAAGAACCTGACCATATGGAGACAGAAAAGATCAAAACACAAACTCTGAAAAGGATAACAAAGGCAAAATTGCTATATGCAGAGCCTCCAAGAAAAATGTGAATTTGTCTCAGGCCCAAAGGGAAAAAAAAATATTCTGAGAAAAACTCAAAAATATTAAACATGAAATTAAAGAGGTACAGGAAAAATTGAAAAAGGAATGATAATGAGGCAAGAAAATTATGAAAAAATTTCAACAACTTCGTAAGGTAAACACAAATTAGTGCTGAAAAAAATAACATCCTAAAAACAGAATAGGTCAAATGGAAAAAGATATAAAAATTTGTTGAAGAAAATACTTCCTTAAAATTAGATATGGGCAAGTGGAAGTTAATGGCTCTGTGAGACATCAGAAACAATAAAACATCACCAAAAGAATGAAAAACAACAATAGAAGAAAATGTAAACTTTATCTTTGGAAAAACAAATGACCTGGAAAATAGATTGAGGTAAGATAACCTAGGTTTTAGTAGGCCACCTCAAAGCCATGATTAAAAAAAAAATCTAGGTATCATTTTTCATAATATTTTCAAGTAAAACTGCCCTTATATTCAAAACCAGAAAGTAAAATAGAAATGGAAATAATTCACTGAGATCTCCTCAAAGAAATTCCAAAATGAAACTCATATGAATATTAGAATGATATATTCAGACCTCTCAGGCAAAGTAGAAATATTTCAAGCAGTCAGAAACAATTGACACATTGGGAAGAAACCAAGATGACAACACTAAATTTAACAGCTTCTAAATTAAAAGATCAGAGGTTTTGGAATATGATGTTTTGGAAATGCCTAAAATGACTGAAGAGAAATGAAACACATGTTGAAGGGAGTATGAGAAATTGAGACACTGATTTACTGCTGTTGATCTGTAAATTAATTCAACCATGTTACAGATCAAAGAGACCCCTGTAATTCCCTTCAGTCTAGGCCCTTACTGTCTAATATGAAGCCTCAGAAACAGCATTTTCATGCCATGTGTTATGTGGGCATGTGTTCATATTTCTAATGTTTCACAAATGATTCCAAACATCTTCAGGGGTACCTTAAGAGTGCTCTTGTATGACTTCTTCTTATTCTGTGTTAGGACTTGCCTTGTGTCTTCTGTAAAGTGGTCCTTTTCTGAAGTCACACTGCCTGTCAGGTTGATAACCATTTCCAAGTAAATGATCAGCCTATTAATGAGTACTCTGGCAAGAATCTAGCCAGAAATGATAGAGAGAGAGAGAGAGAGAGAGAGAGAGAGAGAGAGAGAGAGAGAGAGAGAGAGAGAGAGAGAGAGAGACTCCTCTGTGGTTGTCACAGTACAACCTATTTTATTTTCCTTTGTAGAGGTGGATAACGAAGGCATCTTTGAGCATCTGGAGGCTTACTTCTTTCTGCCATATAACTCAGAAAATTTCACTTAGCTTTTGTATGAGCAGTGGATACCCAGGCTCATAAATTTCAGCTCAGATAGAATAACACAAGACACTGACACATAAGAGAAATCTAATGGTATTCAAAACTTCTTCAGTTCAAAGTTCAGCTACAGAGGGAGTGACTTCAATTTAAAGTATATGGGTCAATGGCTTTAACATTATTGATGAGAACACCATGGAAGTGTTCAGCCTATCTCTCCAGGATCATGTCTTTTGCACTAATTAATCTGGTTCCATCAGCATTGATTAGTCGATATGCACCATAGGTCTTTGGCCTATAAATAGCCTTCAGGATATCCTAAGTATGCTTTGGATTGTTACTAACAGCATAAAGCTCAGTTTCATCTACCTTCTTACTGAGAAGACTCCTGCACCTCTCTAATCTTCATCTGTACTCTACTTTTATTGAAGGTAAATGTTACCTTCTTAGAGATACTGCCAATAAAGCCTTTGGAATTCTCATTTTTTGTTTACTAGCTTCTAATTTCCCCCATCATTTTCATCGAACCAATCTAGATGTATGTGGATATTCTTACCAACAAGATTAAATGTGCTGCTGTACACCAAATCTCTGAAAACTGCCCATTCCATTTCTGATTCCCTGTTTACAAATGCGTATTGGCTCACCTTTCCCTCCAAGTTAGCAACAAACTGATCATGCACAAAGAAGTATGATAATCTGTTACCATTAAGTCTTCTGATAATCATCTTGTCTTAACGGACACTGTTTTTGTTTATGTCAATGTGTAACATGGAGATGATAAATCTATGATTAGTCCAGCACTCTGCAACACATTTCATTTACTTTAGATTGACTAAGATGAAAGAAAAGCAAGATGGCAAATGTAGGAGGGGATGTTGTTGAATAGGTACATTAATATACTGTTGTTAGAACTATGAATATTCCAACCATTCTTGAAAACATTTTGAAACTCTACCCAAAAGACTATTTAAATGTACATATCCTTTGCTCCAGCAACACCACTACTAGTTCTACAGCCCAAAGAGATCAAACAGAAGATAGCACTCAGGCACAAAAAAATATGGCAATACTTTCTGGAGTGTGAAGAATTGGGAACTTAGGTAAAACCATCAATTGGAGAATGGCTTGTTATGATATATAGTTATGGTATATAAATATGATACTAATTTGCTGTAAGGTGCCATGTAAGGAATGGTCCCAGAAAAAACAAGGAAGGTATTTATGAACTGAATCCAGGTGAAGTGAGGAGAACCAGAATAATTCAGGCGTAGTAATAGCAATCATGTAAAGATAAACATTGAAAAACTCAGCAACTCTGATCAATATAATGATACAACACAATTCAAAAAGATACATGATGAAAAACACAATCTACTTCTGGATAGAGAAATCATGTACTTGGAGGGCATATTGAAACTTAAATTTGGCTTCTACAAAATTTCATTTTCCTATTTGAATGTGTTTTTGTGTTCTTTGCCTTCTCAGTGCATGGGAGTTTAAAGAAATATGTGATTTTGGAACTTAAAACTTAAAAACTTACATTTTTTGAAGTAGTGGATAATGGGCAGACAAAGTAACATGCACATTCAGTTGCTGTTCTTGTGTCAATGATTTTACTTGTCTTTTTCTTATTTGTTGCAACATATGATCTTTGATTTGAAATGGGAAAGTCAACATTCAGGAGTGACTCTAAAACAATAAAATAAATAAAATAAAGAGGTACCAATAAATATTCAAGTAAGAAAATGTCTTGTTTATTTCCCTATTTATCCATTTAGAACTTCAAAGAAGTTGTTGGAAAGTTTGAGTTCCTTTTATAGTTTAGCTATAAAGTTATATCCATCATATTTACATATTTCAATGTAAATATGAATCTTTTATTTTCTTGTTCTTTTAATTATTTTGTTTTTGTAGTGTATAATGAGTTGTCTTAAGGTAATCAGCCCATCTACCTTGCGTCTTTTAATTCTTTTGATGGTCTATTTAATGGAATAATTCATCTCTACTCCACAATTGAAAGAAATATATTATTCTGCTTTCTGTTTTTTTTTTTCTGTAAATGCTTAACTCTAGCTAGAATACATTGAAACATTTGGAGTGATACAAAGGTTCAGATAAATTTCCTTCCATATTGGAACCAGTTTTCCAAAGTTCAGTAAAAAATGAATCATGTTACTAGTTTTCATTTTATAAAATATTCTCAAACATTAATATTAGGTGTGAATTTAGCGCTGTCATTTTTTCTTTGTTACATTATTCCATATCTGAATTTTTGATTAGCACATATAATTTTTTTTTAATTAAATATCTGTGAAGTACTTGAGGGTCAGGAAGTACTAGGTCACAGAATCATATAATTTCAAAGTTAAAAAGGACTTCTGCAACCATCCAGTTTACACCATATGATGATGGTTCTCTACTACAATATGCCCAAGAAGTGGTCATCCAGCTTTTGTTTAAAGACCTACAAAGAAAATAATGTGCAATGAATACAATTCTGTACATCACTAGCTACTGGGAAGCTTTTTTTTACATCACACCTAAATTGTTCCTTTTGCTACTTCCTCCCTCATTGTTTCTGCATCTGCCTTACAAACTAAACAGAATTTCTCTAGTTTTTCTTTTTCTTACTTTTTGGATGACCAAAGAATTTTTATAACTTCCTGGCTCAGTCTGGGTTTTCAGTTTATGACCCTAAAGCTGCAGGACTTTAGTGTCATTGGTCTCTGTTATCACTTTGCTGTCTACAATCCTCTCAGTGCTGGTCTTATGCAAAGAACCACTGCTGCTGTCTAAGGAACATACAAGATTGAAGCCCTCCCCATTCTCCAGCAGATCGGGATATGTGTTGATCTCTATATCCAGTTTGTCCTTAGTGTTGAGCAGGGACTCATATTACTGGACCTGACACTCTGTTCCTATCTGCCCCACCTCTACTTCCAGGTGTGGTAAGGCTGTATTGATCTGCTCCATCTGGATAGTGTAGTGGGTCTCCATCTACTTCAGGTTGTCCTTCAGACTGGTTTTTAAATTTTGAAGGGAATCCAGGTCAGTCTCTAGGAACCAGACTGTACTTTTCAGCTTGATGTCAGTGTTTCAAGCGGCTTCCACCTCCTCAGATCTTTTGCTGATTGTCATGGTAGTCTCTTCAATATGTTGGGAGCAGTATTTACCAAACTCCTCTCTGTTCTTCTGAGCCAGACCATCTTACTGAGCCCAAGTATCAGCCGTGATCTTGTTCAAGCTCTGAGATTTAGCAGAGTCCACCTCCACAGTCATCCCAGAGCCTGCGATTTGGGCCTGTGGAAAATTCACCTCCTCCTCATGGTTCTTTTTCGTAAAGAGTAGCTCTTCCTTCAGGATTTCAATATCTGTCTCCAATTGTAGCCTGGTCTTGTTGATGTTATCAATGACCTTCCTGAGGCCATCAATGTCACGTTATACAGACTGTCTCACGGCCAGCTCTGCTTCATACTTGAATGAAATCATCAGCCACTTGATGAACATTATTGATCTGTAGGATGATTCTCGCATTGTCCACTGAGCTTGAATAAATATGTGACCACAGATCGTATGTCATCTTGAAATTGTGTCCCCATTCTCTGCTCTGATGTCCCTTCTTGTCCAAATGCTCCCTGATTTTGCCTTTCAGTTTGAGATTCTCAGTCTCCAGGTTGGAGGTAAGGAGGTCATTGAGGTCCTTCATAGTTTCCTTCTTTCCCTGTATCCCTTTCCTGAAAAGGGCCCATGCCATGAAGTTCTCATTTCCCAGCCCCTTTGGAAACTGGTGGCTCAGGCCTTGGAGATTTGGGAGCCAGAGCCACCTGAGTCTGCATGGATACTGGTGGTGCTGCTTGTCGACCAGATCTAGTGGTTGGACACCTGTACTGAGCCCAGGAAGCAATAGTTGATGGAGAAGGTGGAGGGACAGGTAGTGAAACTCATGACATCAGTAGAGAAATAATTCTAGTTTTTCTAATCCTACATGACAATCCTTCAAATACATGAATACAATTCTCCTAAAAATCTTCAATGTAGCTCTAAATTTTCTTTCCTTCTTTATAAATATGTCCACTCCCTTCAGCTTTCTCAGCTATCTTGAATTCTAGGCCTTTTACCCTCCTCATGGCTCTTCTCTAATCACTTCTACTTTCTATCTATGCCCTTTGAAGCTCAGTGATGGAACCTATGCTTCAGCTTATAACTCACAAGAGCAGAATGCCATTTTTGGATATGATACAGTGCTAAATTCAATCCAATACTATATTAGTTTGTGTTGTCTGTCACATACCACGGTTGACTAATATTGAGTTTCCTGTATGCTATAATCCCCAGAAGCCTTTCAATACATGTTTTTTAAATCTATGGATCCTCTATCTTTGATTTTTTGAGGTTTCTTTTCCTATACAAGTTCAGCATTTTGTATTTGTCCTTATCAATTTGTTTTTCACACTTTGCCAATCTATAATATTACCTCTCCCCTCTTTCTTTATATTGTTCATTTTGAAAAGCATAATGCCATCTAGATCAGAAGTCTACTCATGGGCTTCACCCTATCAAGTTTCAATGATTCTGATAAGGAAACATATGCGCCTTTGAATTAAAACTGCTAGTTTCTTCCTCCTGTCATTGTCTAAACTTTAGGCATTTCATGTATAGGTACTTGGGATCACAAGTTTCACTAATGGATCTTTTCTTGTTTTTTGTCTCTTGAGTTATTGGTTATCTATGCTGTTAAAATTGCACCTCCCACAAGTCTATTCTAGAATATCTGACGGGGGGCAGGATATAAACTGTCAATTTTCTCCTTCATTCATCCTTTTAGAAAAAATATTAAATATAGTACATACTTATTAAATATTAAATATATTAGCAAATACCTCACTACCTCCTTACCCAGCCTGTTAAGTCTACTTTATTTATAGCCACAAATTAGTAAAACATAAATTGAATTTTTTAACAATGAAATCCAAATATCATCTTATGTACCACGTTTTCATCAGCCATTCATGTCCTAAATTATTTTTTCACTATTAGAATCCAACAAAAAATCATCTTTACAAAAGTTTTTATGTGGGATCGTGTGTTCCTTGATATTCGTGTACATTTTATGTATGCTATTTTATTTGTGTCACATTAGCATATAAATCAATTTTGGAAGTTTTTTTTTTATGGATTTAACCTTTCTATGAATCACTCTCTCTCTCTCTCTCTCTCTCTCTCTCTCTCTCTCTCTCTCTCTCTCTCTCTCTCTCTCTCTCTCTCTCTGTCTCTGTCTCTCTCTCTATCTGCACATGTATCTATATATGCATATATATAAAATTAATATAATATAATGCAATATTATATTATGTGGACCTATATATATATATGTATATATTAAATTGATACATAGAAAATATATACACCATTGATTTAAAAAGAAGAAATAGATCATTTATTTTACTCAGTCTCATATATATGAATGCATGCATATATATATAACATACATGTGTACATATATCTTTATTTATATGCCCCAGTGTACATTCACCTTTGCCAAGTATTTTAATATTGGAGAATTAAAATGACATAAAAATGAAAGAAAACAGCTAAACCAAACACAGTGCTTACTGATCATAATGCAATAAGAATTATATTAAATAAAGGACTTCTTATTATAGAAGCAGCTAGGTAATTTAGTAGATAAAACATTGGGACTTGAGTCAGGAAGACCTGGTTTCAAATTCATCCTCAGACAGTTACTAGATGTGTCACCCTGAGCAAGTCTCATAATAATGTTTGCCTCAGTTCATCATATATAAAATGAACTTGAAAAGGAAGTGGTATACCAGTTTAGTCTGTTTGTCAAGAAAACCTGAAAACAATCATTAGTTAGTTCAACATGACCCAATACAACCAAAAAAAAGCACCTCAATAGCAAAAAAGAATCCTAAAGAATTATAAAAGTAACTGGAAACCAAATTACATAATTTAAAATAATTATTTTGTGAAAAATGAAATTATAGAAGCAATGGAAAACTTCACTAAAGAAAATAAACACAATTAGACAACATACCAAAGCTTATGGAGAGAATATCTCTAACTATATCTATAAGCATACATACTTAGAAATATGTATAATATGTATGTGTTTTTCCACAACACATACACATATATATATCTATCTTTAATCAACAAAATAAAAATACAATAAGTAGGGCAGGATTTTTTTAAAAATCAGAACAAATCTTTTTTAAATCAAAGCAGAAATTGTGAAAATTAAAGAAAAAAATAACTGAATGAAAAAATACTGCTCAACTGTTAACTAAAAACATATATACATACAATTTCTTATTGCCTCTCTTTTAGATCTCTCTGCCCTCCCCTTGTTCTTGTTCCCTCAAATTACCACTTCAAGTTTAATGTTTTGTAATAGATTATTTTTTTTTAAATAAGTGATAATGTAAATAGGTAAATAGATGACCTGATTAAAAATGGAAAGAAGGGCCAATTTTCATTTAAAAATTGAAGATGAAAGTACATTTCAAGAGGAAATAAAAGAAATTACTAGAAACTATTTTGCCCAATCAAATGATAATAAAAGTTTGAATACTGAGGCAATAAAGACACACATAGAATACACGTAAAATACCCAAATAAACAAAGGAAGCAATAGAATGTTTAATTTACACAATATCAGAAAAAAATAATTAAAATATCATTTGAAATCTCAAGGAAAAAATAACTTCAGAGCCAGATGGATTCATGTAAATTACACCAAATATTCAAAGAAAAATCAATTCCAATTCCACCTAAATTGTTTGCCATTAATAATAAAAGAAGTCATCATTTTAAACTCTATCTACAATGCAAACATGTTCTTAATACTTAGAAAGAGACAAAGCAGAGAAAGAAAGCTACAGAACAATATATTAATTGATCATTTCATTTAAATAAATATTAACAAGTACGGCAAAACTACATATTAGAAAGATTGAATACTTTGATCAGCTTAGATTTAAAGCATAAAGGCTGAGATGATGTATTATACAGAAAATTATTATGACAATAATCACTATTAATAATAAAATATTAGAAAACCTTTGATTATAACAGCAAAAGCTGGAAAAGCTTTTGTCAAAATCCAAAATTAATTTACATCAAATAAAACAATTTTAAACATCGTACAAATAAATGAACATTTACAGTAGGTGGAAATATTTTTATCTAAATTCAATGTATTAATATATAGGTATATATGTACATATTTATATAACCATATCTGCATATTTGTATCTATGTACATATGTGTGCAGGATTAGAGAAAAGTACATGTGTCTTGAAGATTGTTAAGTGGTGTTTGTGGCTTTTCATTTTTTGTCCTTTTTGGAGGTAGCATTCTTTTGCAGGGCTTAAATGGTATGTCCATTTTATCATGAAGATTTGTTTCAAACTATCCCTTATCATCTTCTTTTCTACTGACTTAAAGTCTCAATAATAAGTGCGCTTTTTTTACTCCTTTCTGTTACTACTATATTGAGTAAATTTAGGTTTAATTATATCACATACTCAAAGCTCTGAGTCAAAGTGATAAATGGCAAAAAACTCATGAATTGCCATGACAATTAACTATAGCTAAAATGACAATTTCAAGTATATTTATTATAGAAAGGAATTCTCACACTACAGAATTAGTCCAGTGGTATTTAACATTTATTAACTGTTTAATATGTTGATGGTGACATACTATGCGTTTGAGATACAGTGTTAAAGAAACAATATAGTTTCTATCCTCTATGACATGCATAAAAAGACTGATATAAAGTAAAATGTAAGGGCAAAACAGACACCTTATACGATGTCAAGACTATCAAATAGCCACTATATAATTTTTTTAAAAAAAGATAAATTAGATTGTCCAGCATATTCTGAAATAATTTCAAATTTCAAACTCTTACCACTTGAGGCATGGGGACTTTATCATGTCAATTGTTCATCTAGGGGATGTTGCATGAAAATAGTAGAAAGGGATAGTGTGTTGGGGCAGGGAAACCCTGGATTTGGCATAAAGAAAACCTTGGTTTCAGTTCAATAACTCAGCTACTTTCTATCTGTGTGAATCATTCAGTATCTCTAAGTCTTAATTTCCTTATTTGTACAAAAGTCGATACTAGTACTCAAAGGTTCTAAATCACAAGATTGTTATGAGGAAATTATGTTATAAATCTTAAAGCATTATAAAAAAGTTGAGGCCCTCTTTCTTGATATTCTTCATTACCCACATTCTGCTCCTAGTTTCTCATATCCTGTGAGCTGGAAGCCCAGTTCAAGACAGTTGTATGAAGAACGAAATCATTATTACACCTCCCACCAAATGAGAGAGATGTAGTTTTCTCCATTTTATCACAAAGGAAATGGAAGTGGATTAGTAAATTTGACCAAAGCCTGTAAGGGCCTGGAATGTGACTCTAATCTCCCTTGTTCCAAATCCTATGTCGTAATGGTTTCTCCCATGATGTTAAATAAGCCACCAACTATGAAGATAAATTAAAATGCACAACTAGAATGTACTGCCAGATTAACATCTAGCAATAAAATGCTGAAGTTACACTAAATGCAATAAAGTCTATGCAATCTACTCACTCAGGATTTGCCTTCAGCTAGTTAGTAATAACTTGACACATCATGTGAAACCTTCCCATGCTGGTTAATCTCTTCGATTTTACTCAGTCCCTATAGATGATTCAGGAAGAGAAGAAAAAATTCTGATTTTGTAAAGGCTTTTTGATATTCCATGTATTGTGTGAAGTTGTTCTTGAAAGAAGGAAAAACCATTTTTCTTTGACATAATGAAGTCATGGACTTTTTAGAATTTCTTTGTGATTACCTATACTTTATCTTTTATTTTACATAAGAAATAAAATGCCATAAGATTAGATTATTTGTCAAAGGTCACATAGCCAACTTTTAGTCCTTACTTCTTATTGAAGAAATTAGGAAATAGGAAAATTGAGAATTTTAAGGAAATATTCCTAATCACTAAAGATATCATCATCATAGTTAAAATGAAATGACTGTCTATAAATTTTGAATAGTGTCATATTAAAAAATTAAAATGATACAAAAAGCATTTTAAAAATTGAGGTTACTACTTCTAATACTACCTGTGAGACCTTGGGGAAGTCACTTTAACTTTCTGCGCATCAGTAGTTTCCTTACATGTTCAGTGAAGGGGCTGAAACAGATGGCCTCTAGCTCCCTTCTAGGTCCAAGTCCTTGATCCTAGGAGTTTTCTTCTGATAGAGAGACAAGGGAAAATATTGTATTAATTTATTATAAAATTCACATTGTAGATCTAGAGGAAGAGAAAATGTTTGAAATAAGGATGGAGTCAGGGCAGATGGGAAGGAAGAGTTCAAACTCCAATTTACATAAGTAAATGTGAAGGTGGTCTGTTGCAGTCTCTAACACATCATCATCACCAAATAATAGATTATCTTTATATAATTATCACTATGTACCAGGCACTATAGTAAATGCTTCAGAATTATTGTCTCATTTGATTCTCACAACAACTCTGGGAAATTGATGCTATTTTTATCTTTATTTGACATATGAGGAAACTGAGGCTGAATGTGGTGAAGACTCTCAAAGCTTGTAAGGGTCTGAGGCCATATTTGAACTCAGGTCTTTATGATGCCAGGATTGGCATTCTATTCACTGCACCACCTCAATGCCTCTATAATTTAAAGTAAGATGTTCATAAATTACTGTGTTGAGGTCAATTTCTGAAGTACACAAAAGGATCCCTTGGCAGATGGGAGTTATTAAATGATTCAAGAGGTATTACTGAGTGATTTAGTGAAACTCCATAGGGCTAGATGTCAAATGAGAGCATATAGTCTGTGGTAATCTTGTCTTATAAGTTTCTAACGGTGAAAAAGCATTTCTTGGATAGTATTGATGTACTAAGTAGGACCAATCCTAAATTAAATATAATTATATTAAATATATTTAAATATAAATATATAAATATAAATAAATATAAAAATAAAAATATAAAAATAAATAAATAAATCCTAAATTAAAATGATCAGATAGCTTGAGTAAAGTTGGGTGGCCCAGTGGGTAGAGAGCTGGACCTGGCTTCAGGAAGACCTGAGTACAAATCCAATCCAGCCTCCAACACTAACTGGCTGTGTGACCTCGGGCCATCACTTAACCATGTTTGGATCAATTTCCTCATCTGTAAAATGAGCTTGAGAAGGAAATGGAAAGCCCCTCTAAGATCTTTGCCAAGACAATCTCAAATGAGGTCATGAAGAGTTGGACTCAACTGAAAAGAAAAAAAAGGACCAAACCACAACAGTGAAGTCAGAAGCAAAAGCCCAAATAATTTCCTAAAGTATAGATTAAGCACTCTTAGATAAAGATAGATAGATACATACATACATATATGTATATATATGTTATATATACATATATATGTATATTTATGTAAATAATTGGACTTGCCTTATCATCATATAGAGAGCTCCAAGTGAGTAGTAACCTTAGTAGTCCAACATTTTACCTAAAACTTAAATCCTACAGAGTTGCTTAGGACAATGAGAGTTTAAATGGCTTAGCAACAGTAACACAATAAGCATGTTGGAGGCCATACCTGAATACAGGTCTCGACTCTAAGGAATATTCTCTAACCACTATTCCATACTATATCAGTTATACATATCTATCCATTATTTATGTAACTGAATTTAAAAGGATGTATTTACCTTTACAATGTATAATATGTCCATGTAGAAAGAATTAAATTTAAAAATGTAGAAATGAATAAAATGAGTTTATGAAAAAAATTAAAATATTTCGAACAAATCAAATGAGCATGCATTCATTTGAAGAAATTCATTTTTCCTTCCAGATCATAACGTTCCCCAAGAACTGAGCAAATTAGGGAAATAATACTCATTAACTAAAATTAGGCTTTATTCTATTTAACAGGTGTTTTAGTCTATTTTACCCTAAGGGTAGAACACAAAGCATTCCAAAAGTTAATTGTTCAATAATTATAAAATTTGCACATTAATTTCCAACAGTTTTGTTCATACTGTAGCTCTATTCAATGTATGTCATTTATCTTTGCATTTATTCTATTTGCACCAAAGTACAGAGGCATGCTACAATTTGAGAAATAACTTCATGTTAAGTTCATGCAATAATCCTGCAGCATAAAATATTCTTTGGGGAAAAGTGTTTTGTAAAACCTGAACATCATCCTCTAGATACATAGTAGGAATGTGCCCTTGAAGAAATTTAATGAGTCTTCATAATTCAGAAAATAAATAATAATAAAGGCCTGTAAAGATTTTCTAATCCAGTCTCTCATATATTGTGTGAAGCCTCAAGGTTCTGAGAAATAACATTGACTTAGGAGTCAAAAGACATTTACATAAGTCCCGTCCCTGCTACCTGTTACCTGTATCACCTTGAACAAATCATCTACCATCTCAAAGTCTCAGTTTGCTTATCTATAAATTGAGGTTTTGGATGAGGTGGCTTCTGAAACTCCTTCCATCTTTAGGATTATGATTTTATCGTCTACAACAAAAGAAGTAGTAGCATAATATTGAGTCTATGCACAAATACTTCTTGAACAATGACTATGAAAACTTGAAGTAGATAATAATGAAAAGCTCTTTGAAAACCTGTAAGTGCTAAAAGTGGCAGTCTTTTCCCTCTAACGGGCTTAGCATTTTTAGAATTACTTTCAGATACATTAGAAATTTAAATCTGTGCACATATATTAATTTTACGAACAAATAGAATGTGTCCTATTCTAATTCTTCATGTCAACATGTATGTCAACTTGAATTCTTGGAAAAAGAATCTGTCAGAACTCATGTTATAATGCTTACCCCAAACTAATCTATATCCACTCTTCAAGGTTTAGCCAATCTCATCACCGGGAGTTAGAGCTCACAAACATATATTCTGTCCATAGGAACTGATTATACAAGGCATATATTAATGCAATCCTTCTGACTTCTTTCATAGTAGTTAATATAGGTTCTTATACAAGAAAGAGCAGCTAACTTGTGGCAAGACAACTTGATTTCAAAAACTGTCTCTCTTCTTGATGTCTGAGTGACCTTGGATGATTCATTTAACCTTTTTAGGTTTGTTTTCTCCACAATAAGAGGATATTTGAACTAGATGGCATAAATATATCTTCCACCTCTAAGCATATATTCTCATTATATTTCTTTTTCTAAAAAATGATGGATGGGTGTAATCCTGGAGGAACCATAATCACATTCATATTGTCTGAATAATTTAAATTAGAAACATATATTGCAGCTAAATAGAAAAACATTAGTACTTTAAGTGTGTCCTCAAGTGTCTGTTTTATCAGACCTATGATCATCTTAATTTATAACACTAACACTGAAATTAAATAACTGTCCCAATGACAATGAAATTTATATCAATATAGAATTATAGATCTGGAACTAGAAGGGACCTTAAGATCTGTATTACATTGGCAATATACACAGGACTGATAGTGATTATGAAAATGCCAGTATAGTTCCGAATTGCAAAGTTTAACAGACTCTCGATATAGAAGGCCAAAGAAAACATTTATTCAGACATCAAAAAGCCAAATCTCAATACCAGAAAGCCAAATTCATCAGAGTAACCAAGAAGTCAATACACGTTAACACTGCAAGAGACAAAGGTATTTCTAAGCTCCCACCCACCCAACCATACTGGGGCCCTTCCCACAAACAAAGACTCATGAGTCTAACTGTGCTTGCTTGCTTGTGTCTTTCCCAGCTCTGGCTAACCTGACCACTCTTCCTATTCCACATATTCAGTAAGCTTCTTCTACGACATGTGACTTTGGCTTCCATGTGATTTAAACAGGTCACATGGTGTAGCCCTAGTGAGATATTCTCCACATCTACCATGGCCATGAATATCCCAGCAAATTATGAATCTCAAAATATCACAGACTCTCCACGTGGAAGGCAGAAACAAAACCTTTTGTCAGACACCAGAAAGTCAAATCCATCACAGTAACAAAAATCTGCACACAAAAACAATGCAGAGAACACCATTCACAAGCTTTCCCCCGGCCAGGTTTCTCACAAACAAGCTGCATTAGAAAAATCACAAGCAGTCTTCCCTTAAAGAAAATCATAACCATACAGTTAATGAGGAATAGAAAGTCATCTGGCCCTACAGAAGAAAAGAGAAGATGGAGACAAGAGAAGGGAGGGATGACAGAAGAGAGGGCAGATTGGAGATAGGGAAAATTAGATTGCTTGGGGTATTGGGGTGGGGGAGGGGACAAAAGGGGAGAAAGTTTGGAACCCAAAATTTTGTGAAAATGAATGTAAAAAGTTAAATAAATAAATAATTTAAAAAAAAAAAGAAAATCATAACCAGGTCCTTTCACGTATGCTAGCTGACAGCCTGCATCCTTCCTAGCTCTTACTGCTCCTAAGATTAATATCCTCTCAGCTCTACTGTAGTTCTGCATCTTCCTGTTCCCCACCACAGGTTCCGTGAGACTCAGGTTCATTTGGCCCAGGCAGATCACATGGATCAATTAGTGAATATGAAAGATCTGCCTATTTAAAATTACCATTACAGATGGGCCTGTGAATGAATGGGAAAGGTCTTCCCATTTAAAATACCATTCCATTTGGCCCCAAGATCTTTTCTACTCATTACATTGGTTGGTGATGCAATGATATCAACAGAATTATAACAGGGATAACAGAAAATAAGCATAGAAAACAATATCCTAGGCAACTGGATTTTGCAGCAGTATAACAGGAATCACACAAAATGAGCACATAAAATAAGATCTTAGGGTGAGACTTGACCACAAGCACCCTGTCATTCCTCCTTTCAAATAAAGGGCACCCAAAATCTTGGGGTAAGGGGTGAAGGTCTCTTTTTCCATAGCTACTTGCTGTTGAGATTGGGCATAGAGTTGTCACTGCCCCAAAAGGTCACAGTTGAGGAGCCAGTTCTTTAGCTGGCATCAGAAGCTTGGTTGACACCAAGCCCAGGGATGATATACCACAGTTATGGACAAGGGATGAAATCTGCCTTAAGCAATCAGGTATTTGCAGTTTGAGGGTACTAACCCACCAGAAAACAAATTTAGCAAACAAATTTTAAAAAAGCGAAAAAGAAACAAGGAGAACATAACCTGAAGCAGGGTCAGTTGTATTTCTGGAGTCCATGAACTCACTACCATAACCTCATTCACGATAGTCTATGTGAGTTAAAAGTACAGTCTGGTAACCATCTTCTCCTGAATAAACAGTGGTTAGAGTATTATCTTTCCCATGTGCTAAAATTTCCACACACTTTGGAACATCATCTGACTTCATTTTATCTATATGTTAGTTCCCAATTCTATGATCCTTCAGCTGTTCTGCTAGTTATTTGAGGAGGAGGGTCAATTTCCACAAGGGGTATTGTTTCACAATGAATAATCCTCTCTTGAGTTGTTCTATCATGTTTACAAAACCGTATGAGTATATCACCTAATTTTGGAATGTCACCATAATTTGTCCTTGATAATTAAAATTTGTTACTCCAGCCAATATATGTATTCCTTAAGCTGCTAATCTTAAGTAATATCTGTACAAAATGATTTTTAAAAATTCTCATACATATTTCAGAAGAGATTTTTCTTGTTTCTATTCTATCCAACTTACAGTCCTCTAAACAATATAAATAATTTTCTGCCACAGCAAGAGTCCCTATACTGAGTACTGTAATAGTACTAGGAGATATTACCTCTTTGTCCAATAATCAATATTTGGAATCTTATGTATTTTTTGATTATGAACTTGTAGATTGACATCTGCATTCTGGTTAGAAGTGCACTTCCTCCCAACAGTCTATTATTCAAATTATATAAAAAAGCTAAAAATTACCTTTCCAATATTATCTTTCCAATTCCAATAAGAATTGTTAGAACTTAACTTCCTTAACTGTTCTTTCAGCAATCCGTTAATTCCTTCAATTAACCCAGACACCTGTGGATAATATGGATAATGATATATCAATTTTACGTCATTTCATACACAATATCATTTCATTTCATTACCTTAGAAATGTGAACCACTGTCAGTTTGAATCTACATTGAGGTTCCATAATACAAACTTAGCATTTTTAGATTTTTACAGATTTTTTTTTCTGGGTTGCATTCTTATAGGGACAAACCACTAGTACATCTGAGTAAGTGTCAACAGAAGTACATATAAATTTGCATCCTTTATCTTGGGATAGGACCCCAATATATTTGCCAGATTTGGGATGGTAGTTTCCCACTTGCTATCTCTCCATTTTCTTTCCAACTGACATATATAACATTCCTCTGCTACTTGTTTTAAAACTGAATGAGAGATACTAATACTTTGGTTTTGTGACCACTGATGTGCGACCTGGGTCCCTAAATGTTCAATCATTAGATGGATCCATTTTGCTAGTACCAGATCATCAGCTGGTGCCAGAGTAGGGGCAATATGCTCAGTAGCAATCTTTGCTTAGCCAATCAGCATGTGCATTGTACTCATATTCTGGTGTGGTGAAGGCCATGTGAGCATCTACATGAAAAACTGATAAATTAGTCACCAAAGACCTGTTTCATATATCTTCCCATAATTCTTTTCCCAGATGTGTTTGCCATGAATTTCTCAACTTTGTTTTTTTTTTTCCACATGGGCATCCATGTAGCTAATCCATTAGCTATTACCCATGAATCAGAGATTATATGACACTGTTCTCTTTGTTATTTTTGGTAGCTTTATGTACTGCCATAAGTTCTACATATTGACCACTTCCACCTCTGCCATTCCTTTCCAAAATCTGCCTAGTATACAGATTATAGGCTACCACTTTCCAATGTCTTTTATGGCCCAAATATTTTTTTTTGTCCCCTCAGTAAATCACGTATGCCTCTTTTGTTCTTCAGTTAATTCTACCTGTAGCTTTGGTTCAGGGGGTATATCGTTTCCCACAGTATCTTGGTTTGCTATGGTTTCATGTAAAGCAGAAGCTCTACTTTTGTCTCTTTTAGATCTATTTTTAATATACCAGTTCCACTTAATTATGACAGCCTTTTCCGCAAGTTCAATTCTGTGTGATGCTGGTGTTCTCATCACCCAGGACATAATCAGAATTAGAGGCCTTAATACTACTTCATGGTCCAAAGTCAGTTGTTCAATCTCTTCCAAGGCCCAGTATGAATCTAACAATTGTTTTTCAAAAGGAGTATATTGAATTCCAGATAAAAGAATTTTTCTAGGCCAAAATCCTAAGGGTACATTTCTCTTTTCTTGTTTTTTCCACAAACTCCAGTTTGCAGATTCATTCCATGGAGTCACTTGTAATTCAACCTAGCCTTTTTGTATAGGCCATAAATCTAGGGCCAATTATATAGCGACCTTTGAATCTTCAAAAGCTTTACTCTGCTCAAATCTTGACTCAAATTCACATTTTTTCCGAATTTTATATAGGTTTTGAAATTTGTCCTAGATGTGGTATGTGATATCACTAATGCCCAAATAACCCTAAAAACTTTTGGTTCTCTTTCTTATTGGTGGGGATAGAAAAGTCCTGAATCTTTTGTTGGACTCATGAGAGAATATCTCTCAGCCTCTTATTCCATTGTATACCCCATAATTTTACAGTCAAGCTGACCCTTGAATCTTTGTAGGCTTAATTTTCCACTCTTTGATTTTCATATGTTCATTTAAAACATCGAACTCTTTGTGACATCTTTCATATTTTTCCCATCTCATTATATCATCTATTTTGTGGGTAAGCTGTACACCAAGTAGCTGTACTTCATCTAAATGTTCAGCCACAATCCTATGACAAATAGGCTATGCAGATATTCTTGTGATAAACATGTAAAAGGATATTATGAACTCTGCCAAGTGAAAGCAAATTATTTCCATTGTTTAGAGTCTATTTGAGTAGTAAAGAGAGCATTGACTAAGTCACTAACTTCATACCTAGTCCCATCATATTTCTGAATCCTTTCTATTAAGGTAATGGTTTCTGGAACCAGCTGCACACAAAGGAGTAATCACCTTATTCAAATTATCCATTGCCATCTTCCCTGTCCCATCTGTCTTTCGTACTGCCCAGATAGGATTATTCCATCAAGTGACTTTGGGGACTAACATTCCTGCCTCAACATATTCCTTTATAGTATTGTTAATTTCATCTTGCTCACCTGGCACACAATACTGTTTTAAAGTGAATATTTTAGAAGGTTCAGGTAAAGTGATTAGGTCCATTTTCCTTTTACCCACTGAAATTGTATTAATTCCTATCTTCCTTACTACAAATTGTTGTCTCCCCTCATGTCAGTTTAGGGTCATACTTCTCAATATATCTATTCCAATGATATATCCAGGAATGTGTACAATTACCACAGTATATTCTTTCTTAGGTAATTGTCCAATTTTCATCATTAGTTTGACTTGTGTGGATAATTCAGCCCTTTCCAGTCCTATGACTGTGATAGAAGTTCCATGTGCAAACTTATCAGAATGTCCACGTATAAGGGAAGCCTCTACCCCAGTATCTATTAGTGCCCTAGTTACAGTATTAAATCAATTTTTCCAATATATGGTCAGATTGATATGGGATCTGTAAAACCGCCTGTGTATTTCTTTAATCTGAGCTGGTGTTCAGACAATTTTCAATTCTCCCTGATGGTGTGACAAACTTGAATATAAGAGTTCAGGATAATCTGTAGGGGGTAGTTCTTATTTCTCTATTCTGTATAGCATCAAACCTTTTTACTAGGTACATTTTGTATAGTTCATCAGTTGGAATACTATCTATGCTTCCAAAATCTACCCCTGCCTTCAATAGAGCAGTAAAAAATTCTTGTCAATGTATTCTGACTTCTAATATTCTGGTTATTTACTCTTCTCTCTTGAGGAAATTTATCTTTTCCCCATTCCCTTAAGTCATTTAACAATGAAATCCCATCTAGCACCTCTGAAAGAGGGTGTCCTAATTACCCAATTGTTAAAGTCAAAACTAGGTGTTTGTAAGCAGGAAGAACTGTCTTCACTGTTATATTCTTATGGAAAACTGCTCAGGGGGTATTACAGTATGCATCTGTGTTTCTGATCATTATGGAAGTTTTCATTACCTCCTCCTTTAACTTTCTTATACAGTCCCTAAGTGAATACCAGAGTTTATCTCCAGTAGACTACATTGAGTAAGTAGGATACTTCTTACTGCTTCCTTCTGCAGCCAAAGGTGACAGATTAATCATAGTGTTACCTCCTTGCATATTATAATTTCTAAAGGCTTGCTGTACAAAACAATTCTGATAGATACCTACAAGTTTCAAGTAATCCACACCATGTATCCATAGTCTTCTGGCCCCTTCATCACTGATTCTCAGTATCTGAGATATTAATGATTCTACTATACTTTGGGTGAACTGACTCAAAACATCTATGACCTCCTGTTGAGTAAAATCCTCAATTATCTCCCAAAATAGCATTTTCCCTACTTTATTCTCCTGTTTTTGCCTTAGTATAGAGGAAGTTTCAACCTGAGAAGTCTCCCCTTGTAACATTGTTTCATCTTTCAATTCTGACTTGCTTACTTTTCAGCCCATGTGCTCTCCTTCCAGTTGTCGTCCTGGCAACTAGCTTGGGTCTGTATGAAGGTCACATGCACACTTCTTTTGCTAGCCTTCTGTTTATTCTTAGCTAAATGAATAGCTTTTTCTTTCACCTGACACCCCTCAGCGTACTCTTTCAAAGGAGAGCCCATACACCGAGAATTCCCATGTAAACTTGTTAACTCTTTTCCTTTCTGAATTTTTCCTTCAGCAACTTATCTCTGCTTTTACACATAGTATGGTAATCTGTTAATAACATCTAGCCTCAATTCTACACACTCCTGCAATTCCTTCCCTGATCTGATTAGTATTACTTGAAATACCTTTCCAAGTCTCTTGGTTCCCTCTCCTGTATCCTCAGTTTCCAGCTCTCACAGAGTTCAGTGCTTTTAGGCCATTCACTTGCCAGGGAGGAATTCAGTAAACCCTCACATCCTGGGATATCTCTATGTATCTGATTACTTCATTTTGTCCTCACAAAGTAAGATAAGTAAGCAGTGTGGGGGTTATAACCCCTATTTTACAGATTATTAAAATTGCAGTCTCTTAAGTGATATTTTTGCTAATCATTATCTATCAAGGCTTTCAATGAAGATTCATTTAGGTCTCTGACTCAGTCCAGTTTATTTTGCTGCCTATGTAAGACCTTAAGATAGCTGAGGATAAAGATTTGTTGTCTTTGTACTCTTAGCATCTAGTCTTGAACACCATATGCCTTTAATAATTGTTTTCTGAATTTCAACCTGAAGAGAAAGACAATGCAAAAGGAGGAAAGGTGATAAAAAGAAAGAAGAAAGACTGACAGAAAGTTTTGGCTGAGTATTCTCATATTACATAGAGCTCTGTCCATTGGGCTATCAGAGTCAATAGGTTATTACGAACTCTGCCCTTTGATACTCAGACAAAATTTTCAGCTATTTTAGCTTGACAAATTTCTATCTTGACAAAAACTATTTCTAACAACTTTATGCTAGTTACATTAAATATTTTCCTTTGATTTCACAGTTGTAATATAAATTACTTTCAGAGTCATGGCATTTGATTTTCAAAATAGTCTTTGTAGGTCATTTTAAAAAGTATGAACATTAAAAATCATAAAATACAATTTATTATGGAGTGATTTTATAAATCTGGACCAATAGAACATGAGATTAATAGTAGCTGATGACCTTATAACTTTTCCAATAACATGATGAAAGTGAGCCTGCCTTTTTATTCTCACCATTTTAATATAATTTCTATTTCATGATATCAATAAGATACTCCAGTCATTTCATATTATACTTTCCATGTGATTGTGATCTCCAGGTCTTTGACCTTGTGTCTCAAAATGCAAACAAGTGGAATAGAAATGTATAGAAAAGCCAGACCTGGCACTTTTTTATTCCTTAACATCACGATGGCCAATCTCCCTGCTGCTCCCTTGAAGGGGAGATTGCATTGCCCATTTATGTTGGTGAAATCTGACTCCAGTAAAAGATCATAAATTGTTATTATTTATAACATCTGTACCTTGGGCTTTGTTGTATCCAAAGACATGCATTAGTAGCTTTTTTTTTTTCTAACTGGAAAGCACTCTGTGAGCAATGTAACAGTTTTGTATTGTTCCTCTCCTATACATTATGGATTTTGTAGCTCTGAATGAAGCAGGAGATATAGGTGTTTTATTGGCTTCTCATACATACTTTTCTCTCCAAGTCATTTATTTCAAACCTTTTAAATGGAGCAGGGTTATGAAACAATCTCTAAATATAGTGATAAATCAAGAATTCTGCAAAGTAAGCCATTTTTACAGAAATTTTCTAATATATTTTCAAAAAATAGAATTTATTAGAGAAATAAATTCATGCAACTTTTCTATGGAAAGGAAAAATAGACAGCATTGTTATTTCTGCTTGTTTAATTATGACTTCTGATTATGCATCTGCTGCTACCATTCAAATCTTTTCTTTGCATCCACCATATTTCAAAGTTCACACAAGCAAAGCAAGCATCATATTCATACTCATTATAACCTATGCAAGAAAAGTACGTTGGAAAAAATTTAAGCCCTGTTTTCTTATTCACATAACATAATGCATCTATTATCATGTTAAAAGGAAATTTTTAAAGTGCAGTAAACTACAGAGTTCAGGAAAAGAAGGAAAATGCAAAAAAAAAAAAAAAAAAGAATGTGCCTGTGGTCAGATTTCCTTTCATCAGACTGTTGTTTTTTTGTAACAGAAGAAACTGATATACAAGTGTAACCTATATGTGATTCAATTTAATTAAGCACTTCTACTAACACCATCATATTTACATCATAAAGAAGAGGGCTTAAACATTTGAGATTGTGAATAATTCTTGTCTTAGAATGCATTCCTGTAGCATGGCTACTAAGGCCACATTTTTTGCTTGCACAGTTCTTTCTGCATCAGATACTTTTAAGAGGATCACTAATCTGAATGACAATCAAATCCAAACATAACATTTCAAAATGCACTTCAAAATAATAGTTGCACCACGTTAATAAGAGTTTACATTTATGACTGCCAAGTTGTTTTTTTTTTTTAATAAATTATTTGATCCACATGAGAAACTTATAAGTAGGGAAGGCATTTACCATATTCAATTTCTAGAGAAATAAATTCATGATGAAAACATTTAAGTAATTTTTCCAAGGTCACAGAGCTAGCAAATAATAGAAGCAGGACTCAGCTCAAGTCTCACTAATAATATGAACTTCAGCAATACACTTAATTTATCTAAATCTTTCCAAATGAAGGGATTGAACAAGTTGACTTTGAAGATTTCTTCCAGCTGTAAAAGCCTTTGATTCTGGAATTTTTAACTCCATGTCAAGTGTTTTTTCACCATTTTTTTTTCTGTTTTATGATTTTTGTATTACACATTCTTCAAAACACCATCAAAATTCAATCTCATCCATGTATTTTTCTGATGTAGCTAATGCTTGCTACATGTAGGATAAAGGCACATATGATTGCAAAGTACTTTTAGTTGAATGAGAGTTTTTTTCTTATTCCACCCTATTTTACTTCTGACTAGAATATTATAAAAGGAAACACAGCTTCAGAACCCATCAGTTCTTTATAGTTCCTCGCACCTAGAACAAGGAGATTTGGTTTCAAATCCCTACTCAAATCATTTATTCACTCTCCAAATGGGCAAATCACTTATTATTTGACTCTATTAGCCATCTGTATGTTGAATCCTATCTGAAAGGGTTGTGGTTATAAGAATATTTTTACACTTTAAAGTACAATATCACTGAGAACTACTATCACTTATTCCTGACTTTCAAAGGAACCATCTTACCATCTACACTAGCATATAACCCCAGTATCATCCTTGATTTCTCACCCTCACTGATACTGCACTTCTAATATGTTGTCAATTCTTGCAATTTCTATCCTCAAACATATACAATATGTACTGCTTCTTTTGACTAGCAGAGTCATCACCCTAATTCAGACTCTCATTAATTCTTTCAGAAACACCGTAATAATTTCCTGTAGGGTCTAATTTCTTCAAGTCTTTCCTTACTATGATCTGTCCTATATAGAGTTACTAAAGCTGTTTCCTGAAAGTGAAGACAGGGTGAAGAAAGTTGCCCTAATGCTAAAAGAGCTCCAGTATCCTTCAGAAACAAGTATCATCAGCTCCTATATTTGGAATTGGAATTTTTTCACAACCTAGCACCTTCCTACCTTTCTAGGCATCTTAAACGTTCTTATGTACATTTTATGATCTACTGGCACTGGATGCTGAACTACTTACCATTCCTACAATTTTACACTTCATCTTTCATCTATGTGACTTTGCATATGGCTGCAGAATGTTTTGAATGCTCTGCCTTCCCACTTCCCCCTCTTTGTTTTGCTGGCTTCCTTCCACACGGCTCAAATATTTCCCTTTGAAAAATACCTTTCCTGATCTCATCAACCAGCCCAGCTGCTGGTGCTTTCTCCTCTCAAATTGTCCGTTCCAAGTCATTCACTCTCTCTGTCTCTCTTTCACTATTTATATTTGTACAACTATCAGAATAAAACATATGTAACAGAGAGAGTCGCATTTTGTTTCTTTTTTGCTTTCGTTGGTTTCCCCGGTGATGAGCACTGTGTTGGCACATAAAATTGGCACTAGAAAGTCTACTGATTCATTATTCTCACTATTCTATGTAAAACAGAGTGTTAACTTCTGGAAGATCTCTGTCTACCTACCTTCCTACCTACCTGTTTGTCTGTCTGTCTATCTATCTATCTATCTATCTATCTATCTATCTATCTATCTATCTGTCTGTCTCTCTATCTGTCTGTCTGTCTATAACTGAATGCATATCTGTGTATGTTTTTATATACAAAATAGAATTACCAAAAAAATGAAAAAATAAACTGAGAAAGATTTATGTTAAATTCAGCTTTTTTTTTTTCCCTCAGTGCGAGGGTGGGGGGGATGCTCCTTAAACTGCACAATGAATAACAAAAAATCACAAGATGGAAAGACCTGCTTACATTGTTGTGATAATCTATGGTTACCAATTATACTGGAATTAATACATTTAAAATTCATTACCTCAGTACTGCAAATGAGGAAGTAGATTAGCACCTAAGGAAAAAATATCAGGAAAACAACAAAGAAACTGGTCTGAAATATTTGAGGAAATTCCATATAAGAAGATAATTTAATTTTAAAGGCATTCAGGGAGCTTTTGGAAATCATTTGAAGAAAGAAATGTCCAAAAGGAATGCAAAAACTCATAGATAGTGCTATTGAAAAAATGACAGAAAAGATAGCAACTGATACATGGTTGCATTTGCCTTCAAGTTTTATTACATAATTATTAAAAGGAAAGTTAAAGATTAGTTTTTTTTCTCAGATGAATAAGGTTTTTATTTTTTGAGAAACCTTTCAGACATGTATTTATTTTCTATGAATTTACTCCAATATGAGTCTCCCAATGTTTCTACCTTTCCAGTGACAAAAATCCCAGATCTCATCCCAGGGATGCCTAGAGGGATGCAAAACTTTTGCCCACTGGGACTCTTATTTTCCCCTTTTCCCACTCAACTCTATTCCAATATTTCTGTTGATGCTTTCTTCCCCTTCTTCTCTCTAGACAAAACCCCAAGTCATGGGCAAATCCTCCCTGAATAATAAGATTCCAGAATCCATTTTTTTATTCTGACCCTTAGACTTATTCCCACTTTCTTTTTAGAAAATGTTTTTAGTTAGCAAGCATTTTCATTTCTCTTCCACCTCTCCTCACCAAATGAAGGGAAGATTAATAAATATAACCTATGAAGAAAAGCAAAAATTTCCAAAAGTATTTGTCTTGTTTTGGAGATCTAGTATATTACCCCTTCATCAGGAAGTGGTGGCACTCTTCATTACTAGTATTCTAGAATCATGGTTGGGCACTGTGTTAACCAGAATTATTAAGTATTTCAAATGTGTTTATTTTTAACGATGTTGTATAAATTCTTCTCCTGGTTCTGCTTGCTTTGCTTTACAGCAGTTCATACATGTCTTCTTAGGTTTCTCAGAAACCTTGTTTTTCATCATTTCATTTAACAAAATAGTATTTCATTACGTTCATATGTCATAATTGATTTCAACTATTCCCCAATTGCAGGTATTCCCAAAAGATTAAGTTCTTGTCACCATGAAAATAAATGTTATAAACAGTTTTGTTTATATTGGTAGCTTTTCATTATGTTTTATAAAATCTTTTGAAGTTTAGGCTAGATCAAAGGAGATATACAGCTAATTCTCTTTTATTAATCCTTTTTTTCAATCACATTACCCAATAACTTTCCTAAATGTCTAGACCAGTTCACTACTTAGTTCCACTAATAATGCAATAAATGGACCTGTTTTCTCACAGCTCATTCCACATTTGTCATTTTCTTTTTCTTGGTCAACTTTACCCATCTGATGCATGTGAGGTTGAATCAGAAAGTGGCCTAATTAGCATATCTCTAATGAATATCTATACGGGGCATTTAGAAATGTCTATCAAAAGTTTGGGTTTCTTTCTTAGCAACTATTTCACAATTTATCAAGGCCATAACACTGTTCCTAACACTGGGAGGACTCGTTTTGGGGAAGGCATCCATGTATATGGTAAGGACTTTTATATCTTGCTATTGGTACTGTAAGTGAACACTTGAGAATTGTGGGCCTTTCCATCCTCTCCACAGCAGAACTTTCAACATGTGTTACCCCCTCCAATTAAATTGAAAGATCCTTGGGAAAAAAGAACTATGTTATTTTTTATCTGTGTCTTTGCTCTCAGCACAGTGTTTGTTGTCACATAAGAAACTCCTTTTTGAATTAATTTATTTGCTTTCAGTTTTCAACTTTTAAAAATTTAAAATTTTCTCCCCCTCTCTCCTCCATTCCTCCCAAAGGTGGCATGCAATCTTATATGGGTTCTACAATACATTCTTACTAAAAACACATTTTCACACTACTCATGTTGCATAGAAGAATTAAAACAAACAAACAAAAAAAAACCATGAATAAACAAAAATAAATAAATAAAGAGAAAATAGTCTGCTTCATTTTGCATTCTGACTTTATAGTTCTTTCTCTGGATTTAGCATCAAGAATCCTTTGGAAAAGTATGAGGTCCTTGCATTGCTGTGAAGGGCTAAGCCTATTAGAAACTGTCCTCTTACTCTGGAGCTGTTACTGTGTATGATGTTGCCCTGGTTCCACTCATTTCACTCAGTGTCAGTTCATATAAGTCTTTCCAGATTTTTCTGAAGTCTGCCTGTTTTGGTTTTTTTTTTGCTATCATTATCCCTATTTTATTTTATTTTATTTTAATTTTATTTTTTTTAATGTTTTACAATCATTTCCTTAAAGTTAAGATTTTATCCCTCCTACTCTTCCCCCAATACCCCCCTCCCTCCCCATGACAGCATACAATTCTGTTTACCATTTCTTATAGCACAACAGTGTTCCATTATATTCACATACCTCAACTTGTTTCATCATTCCTCAATTGATGGGCATCACCTCAATATCCAGTTCTTGGCCACCACAAAAAGAGCTGCTATAAATATTTTTGCATATGTGTGTCCTTTTCCCACTGTTATGATCTCTTTAGGATATTGCCCCTGGAAGTGGTATTGCTGGATCAAAGGTTATACATATTTTTATAGTTCTCTGGGCACAGTTCCAAATTGCTTTCCAGAATGGTTGGATCAGCTCACAGCTCCACCAATAATGAAATGGTGTTCCAACTGTTCCACATCTTCTTCCACATTTATCATCAATGTTTTGTCATGTTACTCAATTCAATAGGTGTGATATAGTACCTTAGAGTTGCTTTGATTTACATCTCTCTAATCAATAGTGATTTAGAGCATTTTTATATGATTATCAATAGCTTTAATTTCTTTATCTGAAAAGTGTCTGTTCATATCCTTTGACAATTTATCAATTGGGGAGTCAATTGTATTCTTGTAAATTTCACTCAGTTCTCCACATATTTTAAAAATGAGGACTTTGTCACAGACACTAGTTGAAATTTTTTTTTCCAGTTTTCTGCTTCCCTTCTAATCTTGATTGTATTGGCTGTGTTTATGTAAAAACTTTTCAGTTAAGTATAATCAAAATTATCCATTTTGCAATTCATAATGTTCTCTATCTCTTGCTTGGTCATAAATGTCTCCATTCTCCATAAATCTGACAAACTATTCTTTGTTCCCCTGGTTTCTTTATATTATCAGACTTTATATTTAGATTGTGTACCCATATTCTGGTACACTGTGTCAGATATTAGTCTATGCCCAGTTTCTACCACATTATTTTCCATTTTTCCCAGCAATTTTTGTTAAACAGTGAGTTCTTTTTCCAGAAACAGGGATCCTTGGGTTTAGCAAACACCAGACTGCTATAATCATTGACCACTGTGTCTTGTGTACCTCACTTATTTCACTGATCTTTCCCTCTATTTCTTATGCAGTAGCAAATGGTTTTGATGATTGCTGCTTTATAATGAGATTTGAGATCTGGAAGAACCAAGGCACCTTCCCTAGAATTTCTTTTCATTAATTTTCTTGATATTCTGGACCTTTTGTTCTTCCAGATAATTTTGATGTTATTTTTTCTAGCTCTAGAAAATAATTTTTGGCAGTTTGATTGATATGGCACTGAATGCATATATTAATTTAGATAAAATTGTCATTTTATTGTATTAGCCCATTATACTAATGAGCAACTTTTGCTTTTCCAGTTATTTAGATCTGACTTTATTGATGTGAAAAGTATTCTCTAATTGTGTTCATATAGTCATATGTTTCGGAAGGTAGACTCCCAAATATTTTGTGGTGTCTCCCATAACTTTAAATAGAATTTCTCTTTCTATTTTTTGCTGTTGGAATTTGTTAGTAATATATAGAAATGAAGATGGTTCATGGAGGTTTATTTTATAAACTGCAACTTTGCCAATGTTATTTATTGTCTCAAGAAGTTTTTTACTTGATTCTCTTGGATTATCAAAGTATATCCTCATGTCTTCTG
Source organism: Bettongia penicillata ogilbyi (assembly GCA_023548195.1). Taxonomy (NCBI): domain Eukaryota; kingdom Metazoa; phylum Chordata; class Mammalia; order Diprotodontia; family Potoroidae; genus Bettongia; species Bettongia penicillata. Next base: position 300,712 of record JAJHZJ010000076.1, read on the forward strand.
AAGAGTCTGAAAAAAAATTCTTCTTTGCCTATTCAATTTCTTTTTCATATTGCTAAAGCTAATATTTCTAGAGCCATATTGAATAACAGTGATGATAATGAACATCCTTGTTCCCTCACCCCCACAATCTTATTGGAAATGCATCTAGCTTATCCCCATTACATGTAATGTTTGTTGATGTTTTTAGGTAGATAGTACTTATTATTTTAAGGAAGGCTCCATTTATTCCTATGCTCTCCACGGTGTCATATTTTGTCAAAAGTTTTCTGCATCTATTGAAATAATCATACAGTTTATTATAGTTTTGCTGTTGATATGATGAATTATACTGATAGTTTTCCTAATAGTGAATTAGCCCTGCATTCCTGGTATAAATTGTACTGGACCATAATGTGTTCTTCTCATGATAAATGGCTCTAATCTTTTTGCTAATATCTCATTTAAATTTTTTTCATCTAAATTCATTAAGGAAATTTGCCTATAATTTTCATTCTGTGTTTTGGCTCTCCCTGGTTTAATTATCTGAACCATATTTTCATCAAAAAAAGAATTTGGTAGATCTTCTTCGCTAATTTTTCCAAATAGTTTATGTTACTGGCATTACTTATTCTTGAAATGTTTGATAGAATTTGCTGGTGAATCCATCTGGAGATTTTTGGAGATTTTTTCCTAGGATATTCATTGGTGGCTTGTTCAATTTCTGTTTTTCTGAGATAGGATAATGTAAGTATTTTATTTCCTCTTGGGTTAATCTTGGCAATTTATATATTTTTTAAAAATATCCATCCATTTCACTTAGCTTGTCCAATTCATGGGCATTCAGTTGGGCAGAGTAATTTCTAATTATTGTTTTAATTTCATCTTCATTGGAGGTGAGTTTTTCCCTTTCGTTTTCAATACTGGCAATTTGGTTTTCTTTTTTGGAATCAAATTGATCTTATGTTTATCAATTTTATGGGTTTTTTCATAAAACCAGTTCTTAGTTTAATTTATTAGTTTAATAGTTTTTTTTAATTTCAGTTTTATTAATCTCTCCTTTGGATTTCAGCATCTCTAATTTGGTATTTAATTAGGGATTTTCAATTTTTTTTCCAGATTTTTCAGTTGTATACACAATTAATTGATCACCTCTTTCTATATTTCATTCATGCAAACATTCAAAGATATAAAACTTTACCTAAGAACTGCTTTTGCTGCATCTCATAAGTTTTGGCAGGTTTTTTCATTATGGCTATTCTCTTGAATGAAGTTAATAGTTGTTTCTATGATTTGGCGTTTTGTACCCTCAGTTTTAGGATTAATTTATTTAGGTTCCAATTAATTTTGGATCTATCTTCCCATGGTCCTTTATTACACATAAGTATTATTGCATAATGATGTTTAAAGGATGCATTGACTATCTCTGCATTTCTGCACTGAATTGTGACATCTTTGTGCCCTAGTACATGGTCATTTTTTGTGTACATGCCATTTACTCCTGAGAAAAAGGTATATTCTTTCCTATTCTCATTCGGAGTTTTCCAAAGTTCTGTCATATCTTCCTTGTCCAGAATTCCATTCACCTCCTTAACTTTTTTCTTTCTTTTTGAGGTTAGAATTTTCAAATTCAGAGAAAGGCAGTTTGAGGTTCCCCACTAGTATGGTTTTACTATCTGTTTATTCTTCTAACAATCTTAACTTCCCTCCAAGAATTCGGATGCTATACCACTCGGTGCATTATTTGTTTAGCGTTCATCGTCTATAGTGCCTTTTAGCGGGATGTGGTTTCCTTCCTTGTGTCTTTTGATTAGATCTATTTTTCCTTTTGTTTTATCTGAGATTAGAATTGCCACCTGTTTTTTTTTTAATATCAGATGAATTATCATATATTCTACATTAAACTTTTACCTTAACCCTGTGTTTATCCCCCTGTTTTTAATGTGCTTCTTGTAAACTACACATTGTAGGATTATTGTTTTTAATCCATTCTGCTATCCACTTATGTTTTATGGAGGACTTCTTCCTATTCATGTTCACAGTTTTGATTACTCTGTGTCTTTCTCTACATTCTATTTCCCTCCACCCTAATTATGCTTTCATTTCTCCTTTCCTGAAAGATTATTCTCAGTTTTGCTTGGTCCTTGCTTGTAGTTCAACCTCCTTTGCCTTATGGAATATCATATTCCTCTCCCTCCAGTCTTCCAATGTAGAAACTGCAAGATCCTGTGTGAATCTGACTGCCATTCCTCTATATTTGAATTGTTTCTTTCTGGTTGCTTGAAGTAATTTCTTCTTGACTTGATAGTTCTGAAATTTGCCAAGAATATTCCTTGCCATTTTCTATTTGTCATCTCTTTCAGAAAGTGATTGATAGATTCGTTCTATGCCTATTTTGCCCTCTGGGTCGAGCACCTCAGGGCAATTTTCCTTGATGATTTTTTGGAAAATATTGTCAAGGTTTTTTGTTTTCTTTTTTCTCATCATGGATTTCTTGTTGACTAATGATTCTTAGTTTTTCTCTCCTGCATCGGTTTTCCACATCGATTGTTTTTCTAATGAGCAATTTTATGTTTTCTTTTATTTGTTCATGCTTTAGATTTTCTTTTTACTGATTCTTGATTTATCACAGTATCATTAGAATTTTCTCAGTTAGGTTTTGTAGCTCCTTAGCCATTTGTCCAATTTTCCTTTTTAAGAAGATGTTCTCTGTAGTGAAGTCTTTTTTTTTCCTTTTTGTCCACTTGTATTTTTAAATGTCTTTGGTCAGTTTTTCTTCTACCAATCTAATTTGATTTTCAAAATCCTTTTTGAGTTTTTTTGGCTTGACACCAGTTCATATTCCCTTTTGAACTTTCAGATGTGGGCATATTGTCAGTGCTATCCTGTTCTGAATTTGTATTTTGATCTTCCATTTTCCCATAGTTAGAGTCTATGGTTTTTGCCTTTCTGATTTGCTTCTTGCTCATTGTGGTTGCCTTTTTACTGGCGTTTAATGTTGATCTCTGCTTCTAGGGCAGAAGGGACTCTGTCCCACATATCTTGTTGTAAACACTTGAGACCTGGCTTCCTGTGTTGTGGTCTCTAGTTCTTTCAGCTCGAAGTTATATAATTCTACAGTTTGCCTGGTGATGAGCTGGCTGATGTGTGCTAATACCAAGACTAGGTGAAGTCTTTCTGAGTTTCCCTAGGGTTACACTGAAGTTCAAGGCATGAGGTGTGGGAGAGGTGTGGTCTGGTGGCCTCCACCTCCCCTAGGGTTGAGCTAGAGCATAGGCAGGCTCAGTGGCTTATGAACCTCCATCTGTGTTGGCATCTGCCCAATTCCCCTAGCTGTGATAAGGCACACCTGAGGTCCTTGTGTTGGTGCCTACCAACTCCACCTCTCTGGGGCTCAGGATCTCCTCCTCATCCACTGAGGTGAGGCTTGCTGGGACATTTCTGGTTCTGCAGTTACCCCATTCAACCACAGCAAGAGGTAGTCTTCTTGTCTAATCTCTCTAGCCTCCCAACTGGAAAACTGCTGTTCCCTTTCTACTGACTCCACTACTGTAGGATTTATTCTTCGGGAAATAATCTCTGGATTTTGAAGGTCAACAAGGAGAGGGCGAGATCATTTACAGTTTACTCCACCCTCTTGACACCCTCTTTACAAGTTCAAGTAGGCAACTTTCAACCATTTCATCTGTGTACTGATAGCCTCAGGGGTCACTGCTGCTGTTACTGCAGGCTCTGTGCTTCTCTCTCACTTGATTCAATTGGACTCCCATCCTGTGCTTAGAGGTTTGAGAATCCACACTCCTGTTTCTGATTCAGTTCACCTGCGATCATTCTCACTCTGCTATCCACATAAAAAACTCTTAACAAATGCTTTTTCCTTCCTTCATTTCTGAGGTTTATTAAATTTGAACTGCCATAGAAGGCTTTCTCATATTCATGGCATTCATAAGACTTCTTTAATATGAATCAACTGATGAATAAAATTTGATTGTTTACTAAAAACTTTCACCAAATTCTTTATATTTATAAAATTCTATTCACCTTGAATACTTTGATATTTAATAAACTTTGAGCTCTCATTAAATTACTTTTAATATTCTTTACATTTATGTTGCCTCTCTAGTACAAATTTTCAAGTGTTCAATAGGAGTTCATTCTGAACCCATGGTTTCCACAGTTGTTTATATTTTTGGTACTAATTTCCAGTATCATTCAGCAGATGTCTAATAAGTGATCAATTCCAAATTAATGTTTTCTCTATTTCTGTTTTTCAACCTTCTCTCCATTATGAATTATTTGATGTTTAAAACCATGTGAGGAGTAAGTGAATACTTTCCCATATTCATAGCATTGATAAGGTTTCTTTCTAGAAGGAATTCTCAGATGTTGAATCAAGTGAGACTTTTAAATAAAGGTTTTCTCACACTCCATGTGAGAGTATAAGACTTATCACCAGCATGAGTCACTTGGTGTACAATAAGGGTTGATGTCTAAATGAAAACTTTCCCATATTCCCCACATAAAAAATACTTCTTTCCAGTCTGAATTATCTGATGTACAATAAGAGTTGAGCTCATGATGAAGGATTTCTTGCATTCATAACATTTATAAGGCTTCTCTCCAGTATGAATCCTCTGATGCTTAACAAGATCTGACCTTTGAATAAAGACTTTCATCCACTCATAACATTGATAAGGCTTCTCTCTTGTATGAGACAATTGATGATCAATAAGAATTGAACTCTTAATGAAAGCTTTGCCATATATCTATATCTAAAATATCTATATCTAATACATATAGATATATAGGTGTGTGTGTGTGTATATATATATATGTGTGTGTATGTAAACATATACATACACAAACATACACACACACACACACACACACACACATATATATATATATATATGCACATATAAATATTTATAAGCCTTCTCTTCAATATGAATCCTCTGATGCAGGATAAGGCTTGAATTTCCAGAGAATAATTTCTCACATTCATTATAATTGTAAGGCTGACTCCTGATGTAGAACAAGGTTTGAGTTGTGAGTGAAGAACTGCTCACACTGGAGACATTTATAACATTTCTTTGCGTTTTGAGTATTCTGAAGCTAAGTCCTTTTTCTCACACCACTCTCAAGCTCTCTTTCCCCACATCCCCTAAAGGTTGAGTGGCAAAAATTCACCCCTCCAAATGTTTCTAGTTTCACCCCCTGGGATGATTCTTCTCAGAATGTTCTCTTTTGGAGTTGTCTTTGGGCTCTCAATACTAGTCTCCAAGTCCCTCTGCACTTCTATTGCTGCTGCCCAAGGCTGCAGGTGACCAGTCCATTTGCCAAGGCTGAGGAAGCTAACTGTAGACAACACCTGCCTGAAGTAGGCACTGAAGGTAACTTTTTTACCCTATGACACAAATTGAGGATTTTTTTTAAGTTACATCAACTGTAAAAGATGGAAACGACTTCCTCAAGTAAAGGACATATCAGATTTACCGTAATTTATGCTTTGTCATGCCATAAAAATTAAAAATTCATAGATCAGTCAAAATTATAAACATGAAAATAATTTTTTAAATTCCCTCATGCAATTATGAAAAATGGAGAAAGCTATGACTAGATGGTAATACAATAAGGAAAATTTAAAATGACCAGATCAAAAAAATAATCATTTTAACAGAAATATGGAAAATGACACAATACTTGGTGTCTTAACAAATATGTTAGACAATATTCTAAGTATATGTGAGTATTAATATTGAATCAATTTTTGAAAAATGAATATGATAGAGACAACTTTTAAACATTAGATTAGGGTTTAAAAAAATCAACCCCAAATTTTATGTAAAATATTGAAGGGACTGATCAATTAACAGTGTATTTGAATAAAATACAGATTATGAATGTATTGGAAGTTAACCATGAATCATTTCTTTTATATGAAAGTATAATGGTAATTTTAAATGCCATGATGTTTTCCATTAATTTCTAAGTCCATGTGTCCTACTTGAATCACATGGATAACCAGTATAGGGCTATGTACCATAAACTCCATTCTTTTTCTTGATAAGACAAAATATAATGTCATTGAAGGCATGAAAGTTTTTTTTTTGTCGTTTGGTTTGGTTTGGTTTGGTCTGTTTGGTTGTATTTGTCTCTCCTTAGTTAAGCCTATTACAATGCCTGACACAAAGAAGTACATAGTAACCACGCCCTGCTGTTCAGAACAATTTCCATATGAAGACAGGGAGATAGAGTCAGAGAAGAAGTTCTTTACTGCTCCGTCTTTGTTGAGTGTCCTTACTGTGTTAAGGTAAAATAAACTTACTTTAGTAAATATCCAATGACAATATGTCCTCTTTTAATCCCAAAATGGAGCCTGAGCTAAGAGGGTGCTAAAGATACAATCTTGCCTTCAACTTTCCCACATTAGAGTGTTAGCTCCATGGATGCAGGGGTGGTGATTTTTCCTTTCTTTGTTTCCTTTCTTAATTTGGCAAGCACTTACACGGCAGATTGAAGAAAGGGACTGAGCTATGTTAATAATAATTTTAAACTTAGAAAGGTTGTAATGAAATGACTTGCCCTAAAGTCCTCAATTAGAGTACTACTTTGTAAGGTGGGCTTGGTATGAGATCCTGGACCTATGCTAGGAAAGATGTCTCCTGTGTGGTTCCCAGAAATGTATACATGTCCATACTTATATATGAATATCTTAGGGTATATAGGCTATATGGAATTATATGTAAGTATATAGAGAGAGTTAATAATCAGCTTTATTCTAGTCTAGTCTTCTGAAATGGTTGATGCTCATGGGAGAACCATTGCCTGAAACATTCCCTAATAACCCTTCTCACAGGGGCCAGCAAGGTGGGGGATGACTATCCCTATTACTTGATGAGGTCAATTGATACAGGCACAACTTGTGCACTCTCCTAGAGCCCCTCAAGTCTTGGTGGGGCTGGTCAAAGAACACAGAGAATCTGTTATGGGTTCCCTGTGGTTTCCCCCTTGATTCCCCGTGATTTTCCTATGCCCATTTGCTTTATAGGGCAACAGAAAAAGAAGGCATGTTGCCAACAATAACCTCACAGGTTAACTTAGCAATATAATCATTCTGTACAAGCATAGTAAATATTATATTATGTCACCCCTTATCTCAAGGTGAAGCTTCAGTAAGACTATCTGTTGCTATGGTTCTAGGAATTATCATCTAGCGTCGTTGACACTATTCTAGGAATTATTGTCTAACCCCTGGAAACTAGACATTTCCATGGCCATGAATCCTGAGAAATAGAACTCTAAAAAAGATAACAGAATCCTCCTTACATGCATATGTGAATATGAATAGCACAGTAATATGAATAATATTAACATTTTCTCTATTACTTTCTTACAGCAAGACAACCATCAAAATAAGAAATGAATCTCTGATTTGTTCCATTTGATGATTCTTGAGCTATAAATACTCACACCTAAATATTAACAGTACACTCTTTGAAGTTAGTATAAGCTGGCTCCCATTGCATCTTCATGCCACAAACAAAAGGACATTAACAACATAAGGACAGGGTTGACAGTAAGCATTTATGAGGAATATTATTAAATCTTGTGAGTATATTTTTAGTAGAATACTTTTTTAAAAAATACAAATGTACATAAGGTTATGGCAGGATAGAGCCCCTCCAATTTGTCTCAGATTTTCTTCTTAGCATTCTTGCTACTTAGACTAGTGTCCACAACAAATACACATACTAACAAATACCTCCCAGCTTGCCCATTTAGAGCTAGTACCTCCTCTGATCTTAAAGAAGTGAACTGCATATGATACAAACACAGCCTTAGTCATGTTGCTGCCACGGGATGACCACCATCTCTTTTTTCTTTCTTTTTTCTCCTTGAGAATCCAAGAACTCCTATTCAAGAAAACACAAATATAAACATAAATTTAAAAATAGTAAAAGAACAAAGAAAATTAAATTAATGAACTCAACTCCCATTGTTTTCTCTCTGCTCAAATTGGGAAGAACTAGAAATCCAAGAATAGAGAAGGTTTGTGGCCAGCAACCTCTTTTAAAATGGTTGCATTTATATTCCCAGTGCTTAATAACTAGCACATAACAAAAACGTAGTAAATGCTTGTTGATTTACAGCTCCAAATCCTAGCTAGTGTTCAACTTGTGACATGATTCTGACCAGATGCATCATTTTTTTTTAGATTGCAAGTTACTTTCAGTCCAGCAAACTAATTGTTCTTTATTATCAATAACTGGAATCTCTCTATTTAGCCTTTCCATATTAAATAAATTCAAGGGCTTTCATTGGCTGATGCACAGCATTTATATTAAAAGTAATGCATCAAAATGATTCAGTGTGGCTTGGAAAATGTAATCTCCAAATGCTGAAGAAGAAGGAAAGTTCAATGGGCATATGTGATTAATTGCCATTATGAGAGGCAACATCATCCAATAAACTTAAGTAAAGGCAACTGTTGATTATTTAAGGGCTAATTTTCCAGGGTTGCTGCCCAAGCCTTTGCTTCTTTGTTTTCCAGGCTCCTTTTTGTCCATTTTGCTACTCATATCATCTTTATTGGACAGTGGACAAGAGAAAAAAATAAAACTCAAGTTTTGGAAGGGACCTTGGAAAAAGAATGGAGACTTCCTGCTGTTGTCATTTCAACTGTATTGAACTCTTCTTGACCTTGTTTTGAAGTATTCTCAGCAAAGGTACTGAAGTGTTTCTGCCATTTTTTCTCTAGCTCATTTTCCAGATAAAGACTTAATAGTTTGAATTCAGATCCATCACTATTTCCTTATTAGTTCTCAAATAAGTCTATTTTATTGCTAGTAAATCAATATGATTAAGATGTTTACTTAACTCTACTTACAATTTTTTGTTAGTGACACAACTGAAGAACATCATTTTTTTCTTTTTCTGTCTAATTATTATTATGTGAACAAAATTACACTGAACATTGTTCAGAGGGAAATAGTTGTATGAAATGCATTGTAGTATAACCGGTAGAGTAATAAAATCAGAAAGATATGACCTTAAATCCTTCCCCTGTATACTTATTTGTGACCATGAACAAATCATTTGGCCTCTCTGAGACTTAGCTTCTTCATTTATATTAATATGGATAGTAATTCTATCATAGAATGCTTGCAGTGCTCAGATATCTTCATCATCATCATCTTCATCACTTCTATAGTATGATAGGATTTTCAGAGTCCTTTATAAATACTATTTCATTTTATTCTCAAAATAACCAAGGGAAGTCAGTGTTACTATTATGTCTAGTTTCCAGGGGTTAGGAACCCATCTTATAGAAGAGGAAAAACTCAGGGAGCAGAGCCAAGATGTCAGAATAAATGTAGGGACTTGTTTGAACTCTCTCCTCAAACTCTTCCAAACACGTGCAAAAAATTGTCTCTAAACAAATTTTAGAACAGTAAGTCCTCTCAAAAGACAGAGAAACAAATTTCCAGATTATGATAACCAGAAAGGTTGACAGGAAAGGTCTATTATATGGGGTGAGAGAAGAGCACTGTCCAGACTGGGTCAGGCTGGAGCTGCAGGCACAGATGGGGCAGAGCAGGCCACAAAGACCTGAATCACTGGCAGCTGTGGTGGTTCCCAAACTTCTCAACCCACAAATGTCAAAGACAACTTAGAAGGTCAGCAGGAAAGGGCTATCTGACCTAGGTGGGAAAAGAGTATGGTTTGGGCCACCGGCTCAGGGTAGCAGAGGCAGAGACAACAGTGGTAGTGGTAGAGGCTGCTTCTAGAGTTCTCAGCTCACAGACTGTGGGGAGTGACTGATCAGAGAGGGATTTTAAGGATCTCTTTGCAGGTGCTGAGACAGGACTCTTTTACTTTGTTGATGCTTTCCCTCTGAAATGTCTCTTTTTTGGTTCTATGCATTTTCCCAGTTTATCTTAGTGCCAGATAATAACCAGAATGAATTCAGTTTCCTGGATCCATATTCCAAATGATATTACACAATTTTCTTTCTGTGACCCAGGAAAGAGTTAAGAACTATTCCTATTCCAAAGTGTGGGTTTGAAACCCTCTCTTTGATCACTGAAGTGACCCCTTTTCTTTTAGATAAATTAGATAGATCTGAGGGGAAAAGAGTCCCTTCCTCTTTTTTACTGTCTGTATCTCCACCTCCAGAACTTGGCCACAGTTCAAAGAAGGGAAGAGAGAGAGAGAGAGAGAGAGAGAGAGAGAGAGAGAGAGAGAGAGAGAGAGAGAGAGAGAGAGAGAGAGAGAGAGAGAGAGAGAGAGAGAGAGAGAGTTTTGCCAACAATCTTTCTTTAGGAGAACATCAGTCCTTCTAACACAGGTACAATTTTTTTTTTCCTTTTCTGGCTGGCTGTATTACAAGGTGTAGAATCAGAGATTTTTACACAGACACAGCAAGCAAATACAAACAGAAAACACAAATACAGAGCAGGATCTATTAGTCCTGTAGGATGAGAGTTGGGACTGAGTGCCAGTAAGCATAAGGAAACTCCCCCCCCCCCCCCCATAGTCACCTTCATTTCAGCAACATCCCACTGAAGGATAAAGAAAAAAAAAACCTTGCAAAATTCCCCAAACCAAGTGTCCTTTTTCTAGAGGGAATGTGTTGTCTGGTGAGCCTTGGGCACTAAACCCCAAGTTATCCAGTCAAGTCTTCCTAGGTGCTTGAACCACTGCTCAGCTATGAAAAGGGAAAAGATAGTCTTACCTTTGGATTAGAGACTTTGCTCCACATAGAGGGAGAGCTCAGAGTCCAAGACTGAAGCCTACCCAGAGACACCAAAAACTGTCGAGGGTGAAACCCAGGGACACTAAAATCTGTTGCAGTTGCATGATGTATTATGGTGGAATTGTCTCAAAGAATTCACAGTCAGACCACCTCTAATTCAAGTATAGGCATTTATTGAGATTGATATCTCTCATGAAATGAGTTAAGTTCCAGAGGAATTAGCAACTTCAGAGAAAGCAACATGGATTTTTATAGAGTAAATATGCAATTACATAACAGAAATGTACATAGACTATAGGAATATGATTAATATTGGAAAGGCAGGAGGATTAGGCAATGGAGGAGGGTCTCATCTATGGTTCGGTTGTTAATATTATGGTCATGCTGCTCTCAGATAGTTAGGTATTGTGGTTTTGTCTTGGGCTAAATGCATGATGTGATTGTGATTGACTACAAGAACACACCTGTTTCTGTGAGAAGGGATCTAGGGGTCATGATTTGGTACAGACAGTGACTGGGGTTCTTATGCCTGCTGTTTCTGTGAGAATTATGAGCTTCAGGGACACACCTGTTCTTTTAATTGGCAGTGAGTCATATACAAAGAAGATAGAACATTGGCAGGGAAGTGGGGGGCTAGGTAGGTACAATGGGCCTCTAATGAAGTTAGACTATTGGGGCTTGGGGAAGGTCTATTAGGGCTCCATCAGAAAGATGTTAATTCTAACTAGAGACCTTAATCAGTATTGGGTTAGTTGATGGGATATATCTACATCTATGTAAATGGACATAGATATGGAGATATAGATAGATAGAGAGACATATGAAGATGTATAAATAGATAGAGATAGAGATATGAATACAGATATAGATAAGTAGAAAGCAAACACGGTGAGTTGAATATGAAGGAATGATATCTAAAAAATAAAATTAAGAAAAGTGGTAGAAATGTTCTGGGGGAAGGAGAAAGGGAGAGGTAAATAGGGTTAATTATCTCACATAAAAAAGGTAAGAAAAAGCTTTTGCAATGGAAGGGAAGAGGGGGGAGGGGAGAGGGAATAAGTGAATCTTACTCTCATTGGATTTGGTTTAAGGAGGGAATTATATACACACTAAATTGGGTATGAAAATCTATCTCGCCATAGGGAAAAGTAGGGGGGAAGAGGATAAGAGAGGAGGGTATGATAGAGGGGAAGGAAGATTGGAGGAGGGGCTAGTCAGAAGCAAACACTTTTGAAAAGGGTCAGGGTCAAAGGAGAGGATAGAATAAATGGGGGTGGGATAGGATGGAGGGAAATATAGTTAGTCCTTCACAACATGACTGTTTTGTAAGTGTTGTGCATGACTACACACATATAACCTACATGGAATTGATTATCTTCTCAGTGGTGATGGGTGGGGAGAGAGGAAGGGAGAGAATGTGGAACTCAAAATTTAGGACAAATGTTAAAAATTGTTTTTTCATGCAACTGGGAAATAAGATATGCAGGCAATTGGATGTAGAAATTTATCATGCCTTACAGGGAAATAGAGGAGAAGGGGATAGAGGAGGTTGAGGGTGATAGAAGGAAGGGAAGTTTAAGGGTGAGGGTAATCAGAATTCACACTGTCTTGGGATGGGGGAAGGGATAGATAGGGAGAAAATTTGGAACTCAAAATCTTGAGAAAGTGCATGCTGAAAACTAAAAATTAAATAAGTAATTAATGCAAAAAAAGAGGTGGAAAGAAGAGGAAAACTGAGTGAGAGGTTTTTCTGACTCAATTCATTTTTCTAGTCACTGAACAGTCCATATGACTCCATATTTTTGTGAACTTTAAGACCTTCCAAAATTGTCACTTATTTTCATCAAATATCATCTATAACTTGGCAGCAATTATAAAGGATGAATGTGTACATTGTACATAGCATTTAACACTTCACAAAAGCATGTTTTTTCTCATAATGTGTAAGTGAACAAATTTGACATTCACTTTTAAGATATTCCTTTTATCTCCTTATTGAATTTTGCCTTCAGTTCTGAGCAGTTACTGTTCCCTTTAAGCAATAAGAAGAGAATAAATAACCTACACTCTTTACATTAAATGTACCCATTAAAAGGAAAATAAATTATTTCTGAGTCAATTTTTCACAGAAAAGCCTCTTCATCACTATTACAGAGGGGAAAGAAGGCAGGAGTCAGATTCCCATAGAGTTACAGATTTTCTCTGAAAGTCAGGAAATAATGTGCAGCAGTGGTTCTTAAACCAAGGAAGGTTTATAATAGGAAAAATCTGTATCTGTGGTAATCTTGAGCAAATGAAAACCTCTCTTAATCAAGTTGGGACGAAAGTACATTATTACAGACACCTGTAATCTATGTTTCCTCATCAGACAGTTCTAAATAGCATCTGATTTTCTGGCTATTTAGCTAATGGGATAGTAGAAATTTAAATATGCAGCCAATATACTCAAGACTTCCTTCCTTTTGGGCAAAAAAATAAAACATCCTGAGACTTGAATCATCATTTGGTGTTCTTGTTCATTATTTTGGAATGTGCCAGTTAACTGGAGTGGGTGCTTTTGAAATTTTCCAAAAAAATAAAGAAAATGAATTAATGACATTATAAATACTACTGGAACTTCATTATGAAGAGGAAGAGGAAGAGGAAGAGAGAGAGAGAGGAGAGAGAAGAGAGAGGAGAGAGAGAGAGAGAGGAGAGAGAGAGGAGAGAGAGAGAGGGCAGAACTTTAAATAAGGCTATCTTACCATAAAATCCACTCTTTCCTTTCCTTCTCATTTGAATAATGCCTGTGTTGCTATATAATCCTCTGTACATGGAAGCCCATTCTTGGATTTCCCTGGAATTTTGATATGGAAACTTAAGAAGGAAGCTCCATTCTTAGGCAAAGTATTTTTATATGCATTTATTTCCTCTGCAGAAAAGCACTGCATACTGCGAGAAGGTTGATTTACCCTCCATTGTCTCATTGTACAAGGAATGGTGATTTTACCTTTCCTAATTCTAGATTTGTAGTTTGCTCTGTTTGAGAAGGCAAGCATAGAAAGGTGATGGCCCAATTGCCCTCTTACTTTCATCTACATTTGTCAATTAAAGTGAAAGGAATGTCTGTTACCTAGTCTGACCTTAAGAAAATAGACAAATTATATCTTTAGTATTTTTGCAAGTTGTTACATCATTCTTCTTTCCTTTCAAAGTACTTTTTTATACAATCTCCAAATGTCCCTCATCCTTAACAAGCTCATGCTTTCTATTTTAGGCTAAATGTCATTTGTATGTTCCAATATGATGCAAACTTGTTAGGGTCAAGAATTCTTTAGTTTCTGTTTGTATGACCATTTCTAATAGTGACTTGCAAATAGCAGGTATTTAATAAATTCTTATTGAATCATTTTTCTCCAATTCTGTTCTGTTATTCTTATTCCCTAGCAAATATCCATGTACTACATTTAGCCTTATTTGCCCCCTTAATCAAAGGTTACCCATCCCTATGCCATATTTTCTCAAGGTATCTTTTATTTTTCCTTCTAGTATCAACTAGAGGTTTGAATACTATTATATTCTAAGGGTTTAATACTTGAAGTTTATGGGCTAGTCCTCCAGCAAAAACTGTGGCAAAAGTCATTATTTTCCCTCAAAGATTATGTGAAGTTATATATATTAGACAATATTTAGCAATTAATTACCCAAGAAAGAAAAATATACATAAGACTCATTTTTCAGTTTAATCTGTTATCAACATTTTCTATATCACTTTAAGTCTCTAAAACCAATATAAAAGCCCTGGTTTTTAGCTGTTGATGATTTCTAATTTGCAAAGTCCCATATTGAAATTTTGATGACTCCCATGAGACAAGTTCAGCTGACTCCAAGACACACTTACGGGCATTTGAAAGAAAGAAATCTAGCAGCCCATGACTTAATCAAAGGAATTAATTCTTTCAAGGTGTGGATTTCAAATGTCCTTACACAAAAGAGGTGATAATATTTTTGAGTAGAGTGCTTCTCAATGCTTTGCACATTTAACAATACACATGAATGGATTGGTGGATTCTTTCAGTTTCTATTTTACCCTTTGGTTCTAGAATATCAAGGGAGGTTTCTTGATATTTTCTTGAAAGATTGCATGTAGGTTCCTTTTTGTATATCATGACTTCAGGAAACATAATAATTTTTAAATTATTTCTCCTAGATGATTTTCCTGGTCAGGTTTTTTTTTTTTTCCAATGGGATGTTATAAATTATCTTCTTTTTTATTACTTTGGTTTTGTTTTACCATTTCTTGATTTCTCATAAAGTGATTTGCTTCCGTTTCCCTCATTCAAATTTTTAAGTAATTATTTTTCTTTTTAGTGAGATTTGTACTTCCTTTTCCATTTTACCAATTCTGCTTTTTAAAGAATTGTTCTCATTGACTTTTTTGACATTTTTTACCATATAACCTAGACTTTTTAAAAGTGTTATTTTCTTCAATGTTTTTTTGTGTCTCCTTTATCAAGGTTGTTGATGCCCGTTTTACATGATTTTCTTGCATCACTTTCATTTCTCTGCCCAATGTTTCCTCTCCATCTCTTACTTGATTTTTAAAACCCTTTTTGAGTTCTTCCATGACCTAAGACCAATTCATGTTTTTCTTGGAGGCTTTGGATACAGGAGCTTTGATGTTTTGGTCTTCTTTTTAATATG